>JAXQQM020081193.1:22500-178575 GCA_034641835.2 Pinus albicaulis
GCAAGCTTTCATATGCATACCGAGGCTCACTGTGAAGTGCAAGGGTGGAAAAAATTACTTGCTTTCTTTTCGATAGTTTGGTCCTCGTCCTGATTCCTAATGTAAAAATTGAACTAATTTCTATTGCAAAAAAATGAAAAGCAAGAATTAGCTAAAGATGTGGGGATGTATGGGCCACTTAATTTTCTGCTAATTACTCTATGTGTTCGGTATCTTTTACCAGCAAATCATTTGTTTAGATATCATATGTGGATTGAAGGCCACATACTTTCCCCTACTTAAACTATGTGTGATTTGCAATGATAAAAAAACTAAAATTAAAACAACTTATTTGCTAGGCTAAAATCTAGAAAAAAGTGTCCTAACCAATCATGACATACCAAAGCACAGTGA
This sequence comes from Pinus albicaulis, assembly GCA_034641835.2. Taxonomy (NCBI): domain Eukaryota; kingdom Viridiplantae; phylum Streptophyta; class Pinopsida; order Pinales; family Pinaceae; genus Pinus; species Pinus albicaulis. The sequence goes on from JAXQQM020081193.1 coordinate 22,894, forward strand.
TGGAAAATTTCTTATGGGTTCCCAACACCTTACAACTGAAAAAAATTGAGAAAAACAAGTGAAAATTAGGCTCACTACCTACCGCGTGACTTATCTTCACACAAGCACGAAGACTGCGCGGATTGCAGAGACTGAAAAAATCTGCCTTCTATGAGCCAAATTTCTCATTGGGGGTGACTGAAAAGTGTTGAGAGGAAGCAGGAGTGGCTTTGCAGCAAGTCTGGGCAGGAGAGAGGACTTTCATCAACAACCATTAGATCAAAAGAAAGAATCTAGTGGAGTCATCATTCCTGTTGTAGTGTATTCGGCGCATGGGTGAATGAAACACACTGTGCTTAGTAGGGAGGTTGCTTTCCGACAAGAAATTCACAGGTCAAATTGGTTCGTTAAACGTTAGTGGAACAAGTTCAACATGTTATAAGCTAAGTTAAATGGAAACATAGCATGCTACATAAAAACAAAAAAAACAAAAACAAAACAACATTACAAGAAACACACTCAATAGAGAAAACAAACTAATAACTCAACAATGGAGAACCCTCTTCCTTTATTAGGCGCTGGTGGTAGTAGAAGATATAATTCTAAATCTCTTGTAGTGGATCCTTCAAGCTTTGGAGCTCCAATATCCAAAACAAGGGGGTCTCTTCCCCTCAATATTTCAACAAGCCTCTCTTCCCTCTCAAAGGATGGTAGATCAATGGACACGCGGTGAACTCTTCTCTCTTGGATTGCATTGTTGGATTGCCAACAACTTAATCCTTCCAATCGTCTTGTTGCTAGAAAACACATGCTAGTTTGCTGAGGAGCATTTTGGTTAGGATAACAATGTATCTCCCATTTATGTTCCCATGGTTGGCTTTTATAGACAAATTTAAAAATTTCCATCCCTCTCTTGGTATAAGATGGATGTTGACACAAGAGTGGGGATCTGATTCCTTTGTGTGTTGCACTAAGGCCTCAAGATGGCTCCAAGGCGACTGTACTTGGATAGCTTGAGTGAGAACCTTTTTCTCCAAGTGTGTTAAGTGGTCTCGGGTGGTGACTTCCCACATCCTCAAGTCCACGCGGCTATTCAAGGGATAGCCACAATTTTCTTTGTGGATATTGAAGAAAAAGTCGCAAAGATTGCCAAGGGTCAGTGCTTCATGTGCACAATCCAAAAAATTGCCTACTTGACCTTAGGAAAAGATAAAATTTTCAGCTCCTGTAATGTATTTCTTCCCTGTAAATCTTTACTTGTACCTTCTACTTGAAATTTTCTAATTTCTTTTGTTTGTACGATTTTTCAGTATTAACAGTATGACTCACTTGTACTTTTTATTTCTTTCTTGTTGAGTTTTTCATGTGTTATTGGTGCTTAATTTTAAAGTATTATTTTTCTAATTTTAGTTTTCCATTTATACACATGGTGTTAGGTTGGTATGTAAGTTTATTGGTAATTTGTTATATTATTTAGAGAAAACGTGATCAATTTATCTTATTAATATATTATAGTTATATTTTAGTTAATTAAATAATTAAAATGGATGACATTAATTTGAATTTCATTTTAATAATTAAATTTATTTGAAATATGTAAATTTTAATATCTTCAATTTTTAAGATGGAGAATATCTTCATTTATTATGAATGAGTTCGTTTAAGTGGTATCCGCCCACACACATATCACCAATTATATTTTATTAACTAGATATTAGAAAAATATCATCTTCATTCATTTTGCACGAGTTCATTTAGCTTTTATTATATATTTATATATGGATGGGACACCATTGTAATTTACTTACTAATCATTCTCACTATTTGAGACACATTATTATCTCAAAAACACTGCCTTATCAATTTTCCAGACCATTCTCTAACAAACGATTGATTTTACAAAACGAGAAACACTTTGATGTCTTTGGTTTACACTTCGCTTGATTGTGTTTTTTTTTTCCATCTTTGCTTTATAATTCTTGGGTTAATTTTAGGTTTAATATGTTAATTTTTATAGTAATTAATAATTATTTTTATAATATTAAATATATTTTTTATATATTAAATCTTAAATGGCTAATATTATTAAAAAAATAATCAAATTTTATTAGTATAATTGAATTTTAAAAATTTTATTTTATAGAATTGTGAAAACTTGAAATTAAGTGGTATTAAGGAGACATCTAAAATTATTCCACCATATTAAAAATTGAACATTATAACCTAGGCTAGATAATTTTAATTACTTATATACTCTTCAATTATAGTTTTTTTTTAAGAGTGTACACTAAATCCATAAGTTAAAAACAAATTGATGACAATTATTATTTATAATAAATAATCCTATAAAATCTATCAGCTAATACTTTATTTTTATAATTTATCATAATTTACATGTCATACAATCCAACAAATCTATTCATATTACTAAAGACAATCTTAATACAAATAATATATAATTTTATCATCATTTTTAAGTATGTACTTCATAAATATAGGTTTATATTTGAGAACTCATTTTTTTTACATAATGCGGAAATCTATCATATTTTAGTTGTCAAACCAATAGTTAAGACATCCTTCAATGACTTCTATAATGCAGGATGACTCATCATCTTTATTCAAGAAAAACCAAGTCACCTAGAATTAATGGTTGGTGGTATTTAAGGGGCCACACTTACACTTTTATTCTTGTGAGATGTCTCTAGATCTTGGATGTTAACCTATTTCCTTAGATATGAGGAAAACCAACTCTTACCGAAGAAGAAACATTTTTAGGGAAGAAAACGAGCTCTTAACCAAGAAAAATCAGTTTTAGGGCAAACTATAAGTCGTTACTTGAACACTCACTTTACAAGGTCGAAATTATAATGAATAATATTGTATAGTAAAAATATGACAATAATTTTTAAAAAAATAATAAGTCGATTAAAATTATTGAAAATGATTGAGAGAAAGAAATAAAATATTTCAGATTCAATTCTCACAAACAACATTAAAGATTGTTTATATTTTATATTCCTATAAAACATAGTTAGAATTCGAATTCTATAAAAATAAGAAAAAATTCCATAATATTTATCTTTTATATATATATATATATATATATATATATATATATATATATATGAAGTATTTTGAATATTTTCTTTCTCGTCCATTTTAATTTTTGAATAATTTTGAATAACTTTAAATAATATAACCACTTTAGAAATACAATTCAATATAAAAGGAAAAAAATCCACATTTTATCTTCCATAAAAAATTTAAATTTAACATGGTTTTTTATATTCAAAAATTATTTTTCCCAAATTCTTAATTAATAGACAAATACAGAAATCACAATTTTAAATTTATTAATTTAAAATTTGTCTAAATAAAAATAAAAAATAGAATTTTTTTAATTTTCAAATTTACAATTATTTTTATTTTTTTTCCTTGTAAATTCACAAAATTATCTATATATTTAAACCTTAAAATTCTATGCCAACCAATTCTAAGTAAAGCATCCCTTCACACAGCCAAAAAATACCTAGCATTTTCAAATTTAACCAGAAAATCCAAGCTTCAATGCTACGTTACGATACGAGTAATACTCTCATTATAGACGAATCGAATTTCATCAAATAATTCGCCGTTCGAATCGTATTGACGAATTTCCAATTTTTTTCCTTTAATTCATCTGAATTTGGTAGCTATGGTATAATGGTATAAAATATGCTTCGTATGTTAGGGAAAAAAGGAAAAATAAGATAGCTGCCTATAAAAATAACCGAAACCTCATATTTAGAAAAGGACCATGAAATAGTAAAACTACATACCTCCAAAGTTGAGTAAACAAATATTAATGTTTGGAAAAGGGATATGGAGTTTTATATAAGGATGTTCTAGATTGTGATTTCTTTATCCACATAGGATCTAGATTTTCTAGTTGGCTGAGTCACATGGTATCTCTCATCCATAGTTTCCTACCATATAGGATCATTAAGCTGGTTTCAAATCTTAATCTCCTTTGGTGCTACGAAAAAATTAAGAGCTTAAGGTTTGGTTTCAATTCATTTTTTAAGTGGTAAAAAAAAATTAAGTGTTTTTATGGTATTAGTCATGATCTTATTGGATTTGCTTAATCAATCATCCAAGCAATCCCACCAATATCTAAACCATAGTCATCAATATATATATATTGGAATAAGTAGATAAGTTAATATTAAAATTTTATTTTCTTTCTAAATTATTAGTAAATTATTTTTATTGATGTGATTTTCTTAAATAATAATGATGGGTTAGTTTATATTACCAAGAACAATAACAAATAATAATTATTTTCTCATTAATAAATGAGTTAGGATAAATTTTACCACTTTTTTGCAAAAGTGAGAAATTAAATTTGTAATAAATTAGTTTAAAAACATAGATAAAAGTAGGTATTTGTAGTTTATTAACTAAAAATTAATATTTACTAACCTAGATTCATTTTAACTTTGATCAATCTATGAAGCACCAAGAATGATCAAATCTCCTGAGGTACAAATCTCTTTTATAGTGAAAAAAGATTTGATTTCTCTTTGCCCTTGGTAGATTCTAAGTTTAGATGAATCTGAACTAGTTTAGAGGATGCAACTCAAACTAACGATTCTATCAAGACATAATTTAACTAATAAATGAAATAGCCTTTATATAATTTGGAGCAAGATTATAATTTCTTGTTATTTAAAGCGAATTTTTAAATCAATAATTATATTTAACACTCTTCAAAATTTTTAAACTTTGTAAATTAAATAACTTAAACTTATTTTTTTTTAAATTTCCATAAAATTTCAAATAAAATTAAAAAAAATTAACTAACTAAAAAAATAATTTATTTTTCAAATACACTTTCAAGTAAAATTGTTATCATATTTCGCACTAAATAATAAAAATACTAAATTTAAAAGAGAAAAAAAATAATTTAGAATGACAAATTTCCCGTATTCAGAAAAAATTAACATTAATAGGAATTTCCATTTAGCATATATATATGAGAAAGAAAAAGACGACTTATTAATATGCAAAAATGCATGATAAGCGGTAGGTTGCGGTATCGAAGATATTGAAATGAAAACAAACTTGACACGTGACTCTTTTCTTTAAATGAAAATTTGTAGATATTTTAAGTGTTAAATGCTGAATATTAGATTTTGAATTCGTATTTTGTATTATTAGGATTAAATATTTAAGGTTATGTTTGTAAAGGCTTGCAAGAAGATATTAGGGTGTAAGTTATAATTGTTGTAGAGAAACCGAACACATTGAACGCACTGCAATGAAACCCTTCGTATCCTAGCCACCGAGAAGAAACGAAGAAGCGTGCAGATTGTAAAGGCTCACAAGAAGATATTAGCGTGCATGTCTTGCAGTGGATATCTTTCGTATCCGAGCACCACAGAGATTACCCTTCGCAGAGATACTAGGGTTGTTAATAGCATATTCAGTGCTTCATCGTATGCGTATGCTTGAGAAAGGAAACCGAACACATCGAACGGAATGCAGTGAAACCTTTCGTATCCGAGCCACCGAGAAGAAACGAGGAAGTGTGCAGATTATAAAGGCTCGCAAGAAGATATTAGGGTGCAAGTTATATTGGTTGCATGGAATACCTTTCGTATCCAAGCACTGTGGAGAATACCCTTCTTAGAGATACCAGGGTTGTTAATAGCATATTTAAGGCTTCATCGTATGCGTTGGTTTGAGAAAGGAAACCAAACACATTGATTCATCTCTGATGCGAAAGGATGTGAGAATATAATGCAGAAATAGAATTAGTTGTGAGTGGTTGAACGAGAGGGTGTAATTAGGAATTGGTTGCACATATTCAGGTTTGTTTCCCCGTTTTCAGGAGGATTAGGTGTGTGAGTTTCCTATATAAGTGTGATGTAATTGAGCAAATGAATTCATTGTGTTGAGTGAGCTTGTCTCACGTTTGCTGGTGTTTTGAGCTGTGTTTGTTTTGTTAATTTGGTATCAGAGCGCTGGTGTTTGGGTATTGGAGTGACAGCTCCGCTTTCGAAACCCATCGACCGGACAGAGAACTTGAGAGCGTGTGTATACGCTTCTGTCTGTGCTTTGAGAAGCGTTGCTGGAGTGGTTGCTGAGCTGAACGCGTGGAGTGGTTGCTGAGCTGACAACGACCAGGAGGTTCCTGCCAAATCGTGCCAAGCGCGTTAAACGGTGAACGCTGCATATATTAACATTGGTTAACAATACAGGTTGTGTGAGGTATTCGTTTAAGTTTTTTTTTGGATTACCTGCACGCGCAAATCCGTCAGTCTATATTTTTTCTCCACCGCCGAAAGCTTGAAGTTAAGTTTTCTGGCCCACGGAGGCTGCAGTTTCAGGCAGTTTGTTCGCTGCTTTGTGCGTTGGTACTTTCAGTTTTCTGGCCCACGGAGGCTGCAGTTTCAGGCAGTTCGTTGCCCACGGAGGTATGCCACGGAGTTTAAACAATTCAAACGCAGAGTTTGCCATACCGTTGACAGCAGTTTAGTCGAGGAGTTTTTGTTGTGCGTTGGATCGGTATTTTAATAACAGTAAGGTGAACTATACTGTTTTATATTTGTTATTTTGGTGAGCTGCGTACACAGCTTTGCAAATACACAGCAGTCAGTCAATTTCCAATTTATTTTGTTATTTTGGCACGGTTCTGCGTGGAGTTTTTTTTTGAAGACAAAACCGTTACCATAAAGTGTTTTCATGTATCGGGTTAGTTTCACAAAGGGTTGTGTTTATGGACAATGGTGAAAGTTTTTTTTAAGTTAAAAAATACCTTTTTTTTTTTTTTAAAGGTTTTTTTTTGGATTTTATTATATGAAGCTTGTGGCTTCATTGGTAATTTATTGAAAATTAATTTGTCCTTGTGAGCTTTAAGACCACGGTGTTAGAAGCTGGTCATTATCAGTGAAATGGCTAATCCACTTGCTGACTCCTATTTAAATGAGTCTTCAAAACTTGATGGAGAAAATTATGTAAACTGGAAATTTAAGCTCATAACAGTACTGGAGGCATACAATCTCTGGACGATTGTCAAAGGTGACGAGCCCAAGCCTCAACCTACTGCTGCCACTCAAGATTGGGAGAAGCGTGAAATGAAAGCAAGGGTGCTGCTACGCATGTCAGTGAAGGACAATATTATTCCTCACATTCGGGACTGTGAAACTTCCAAGGCAACTTGGGACACTCTTAAAGGTTTGTATGAAACTACTAATGCAAACCGTATTTTATTTTTAAAAACAAAGCTGCTATCTATTAAAATGGAAGCCAATGAGAGCATTAGTAACTTTGTTTCCCGAATTAAAGACCTGAGTGATAAACTAGGTGATATTGGTGAAAAGGTTTCTAGTACAGACTTGGTAACTGTTGCTTTAAAGGGGTTAGTCCCAGACTATAAAGTCTTTATTTCAGCTCTCTCAGCTAGACCGACACCTCCTACATTTGAAGAATTGGCTGGAATTCTTCTTCAAGAAGAAGAGCGCATGAAAATTTTTGACCTGGAGTCAAATGGTTCTGATTTGGCTTTGACTGCAAGAGGCAAAAGACCATTCCGAGGGAGACCATGGGACAGGAACAGAGGCCGGTTTCAAGCAAAGAAGAAAGGTATGACACCTCCTGATTCTTATGTTAAGAGGAACATTGAATGTGATTATTGTGGAAAACCTGGACATCTGGCTAAAGATTGTTATAGGAGAAAGAATAATGAATCAAATCAAAGACATAGAAGGCATAATGGAAATTATATAAACAGAGACACCTCAGTGAATGATGGATTTAAAAATCTTAAGTTATTTCTTTCTGATGCTGCATTGTCTGCTGAAACTGATGATGAGAATGCATGGTTCATCGATTCTGGTGCATTGGCACACATGACTTGTAATAAAGAATGGTATGATAAATATTATGAGAAATCTGATGGTACACACATTTACCTAGGAGATGACAGGTCACTTAAAGTTCAAGGCTATGGCATAATAAATGTGTACCTACCTAATGGACAAATGCGACAGATTCATAATGTGATGTATGTACCTGCTCTCAAAAAGAATTTGATATCTGTTTCCACTATCACTGATAATCATTTAAAAGTTGAATTTGGTAAATTGGGGTGTATAGTGAAATATGTTCAGGATCACTACAGGGTTGTTTCTACAGGTACCAGAGTTGGAGGATTATACAGATTGGATGTGACAGTGAAGCGCCATGTTGCATTGACATCCAAAGAGACATCGACATCATAATTATGGCATCACAGGTATGGGCACCTAAATTACAATGATTTATCGTTGTTGCAAAGAAAATCAATGGTTGAAGGTCTTCCTGTTATGAAGTGTGAACATTTACCATGTGAAGCTTGTGCACTTGGTAAGCAGCATAGAGAAGAGTTTCCGGTTCATACTGAGAAACGAAAGTATGATATACTTGAATTAATTCACACTGATGTATGTGGACCTATGCAAGCTAGGTCTCTTGGTGGTGCTTCATACTTTGTTATTTTTATTGATGATAGATCTAGGTATACCTGGGTCTATTTCATTAGAAGGAAAAGTGACATATTTGAGTATTTTAAAGAGTTTCGAACTATGGTTGAAAAACAAACAGGAAAGTGCATTAAAATACTCAGATCTGATCAAGGTGGTGAATATAAGTCAAAAGCATTTAACACCTATTGTAAATCTAATGGAATTCAACAACAGTTCACAGTGCCACATACCCCTCAGCAAAATGGTGTTGCTGAGCGATGGAATAGAACCTTGGTGGAATCTGCTCGTAGTATGCTGCAAGGTAAGAACATCTCTAATGGTTTATGGGCAGAAGCCATTAACACTGCTGTTTATCTGAAGAATCGATGTCCCACTAAGCAATTAGTTTTTCAAACTCCTTTTGAGGTTCTTCATGGTTATAAACCTGATGTGAGTCATTTCAGAGTCTTTGGATGTACTGCTTTTGCTCATATTCCTAAGGCTAACGGAAGAAAACTTGATGCCAAGTCAATCAAGTGTGTTTTCATTGGGTATTGTACGGATCAGAAAGCCTATAAATTGTTTGATCCAAGTTCCCATAAACTATTTGCAAGTCGTGATGTGTTGTTTCATGAGCAGGCTGATAAAAGTAATACAAAGAATGATGCATGGCATATATCTAATGATGCACATATCAAACTTGATACTTTGATTAAGCAGGAACAGGAACAGGTACAGGTACAGGTACAGGTACAGGTACAGGATCAGGATGAGAGCAGTATGAGCACATCTAGCAGCAGTGAGTCATCACAAGGGGGTGATTCACCTCAAAGCCAACGAATCATGGATGGGACACCCACAGGCATTGAAGCGCCAAGAAGGTCGTCCCGACAGACTCAGCTTCCTGCAAGGTATAGAGACTATGCCTTAATGTCTAATATAATGAATGTTGAAGAACCAATTGATTATGAGCAGGCTAAACAACATGAACCATGGATTAATGCTATGAATGATGAGTATGCTTCTCTTATGAAAAATCAAACATGGGAATTAGTGGAACTTCCTGAAAATAAAGTTCCAATTGGAAGCAAATGGTTGTACAAATTGAAATTTAAAGCAGATGGTACAATTGATAAATTTAAGGCAAGATTAGTAGCAAAAGGATATGCTCAAAAGGAGGGAATTGATTATGAAGACACTTTTGCACCAGTAGCTAAGTTGAATACAATTAGATTACTGGTTGCCTTAGCCACAAAACATAATTGGAATATACATCAATTGGATGTCAAATCTGCTTTTCTAAATGGTGATTTAAAGGAAGAAGTTTATTTGGTTCAACCTGAAGGGTTTGTCAAACAGGGACAGGAGCATCTAGTCTGCAGGTTAAGAAAGGCATTGTATGGTTTGAAACAGGCACCGAGATCATGGTATGTAAAGATTGATACCTTCTTTCTTCAGAATGGATTTGTGAAAAGAAAAAATGATCCTAACTTGTATGTTAAGAAAGATGAAAAAGGAAATGTTGCTTTAATATCTTTGTATGTGGATGATCTCATTATAGCAGGCAGTGCTCACAAGTTAATTGAAGAAATTAAAGTTCAGTTGTCACAGGAATTTGAAATGAAAGATTTGGGTGAATTGCATTACTGTTTAGGAATTGAGGTATGGAGAGAGCCTGGTAAAACTTTGATCACTCAAAGCAAATATACAAAGGAGATTCTTAAAAAGTTCAATATGACAGATTGCAAAGCTATGTCAACTCCCTTAGAACAGAATGCAAAGTTTTACAAAGAAGATGGATCGAAAGAGGCAGATGGAACATTATATCGTCAGTTAGTGGGAAGTTTGAACTATCTCACCACTACCAGACCAGACATTGCATACTCAGTCAGTATCCTTAGTCAATTCATGGCTAAGCCTTCAGGAAATCACTGGAATGCTGCAAAGAAAGTTCTCCGATACTTAAAGGGAACAGTGAATTTAGGTATTATGTATACTGATGAATCTGATATTGCACTGACAGGTTTTTCTGATTTAGATTGGGCAGGAAATCCAGATGACAGACGATCTACCTCTGGCTATGCATTTCATATTGGATCAGGGGTCGTATCTTGGAGTAGTAAGAAATAGCCAATTGTTTCTTTATCATCAACAGAATCAGAGTACAAAGCTTTGACCAATGCCACCTGTGAAGCTATTTGGTTGCGGAGAATTCTTGCAGATCTTGAAGAGGCGCAAAGTGGTTCAACATGTATCAATTGTGATAATCAGAGTGCTATCAAATTAGCACATAATCCAGTTTCCCATGCTAGAACAAAACACGTTGAGTTACAGTACCACTTTGTACGTGAAAAAATTGAGTCGAATGAAATTGAATTGATATTTTGTAACACCAAGGATAATGTGGCTGATATATTTACTAAGCCCCTTGGTAAAATCAAATTTGAAGTTTTTAGAAGTCAGTTAGGTATTGTAGAAAATCCATTTCTCCATTAAGGGAGAATGTGAGAATAATCTAGAAATAGATTTAGTTTTGGTTTGTTGAACAGGAGTGTGCATTTAGAAATCAGTTCCATCTATTCAGGTTTGTTTCCTCTTTTTCAGGAAGATTAGGTGAGTGAGTTTCCTATATAAGGGTGATGTAATTGAGCAATTAAATTCATTGAGTTGTGTGAGCTTTGTCTCACGTTTAGATGTTCTTTGTGTGTTTGTTTTGTAATTAAGGTTTACGATTCACCTCAAGTATTGAACCTAGGTCACCTCATTGAGAAGGAGCGAATCCTTGTTTCATAATTTGGAAGGTCATACGAAGCTGATGCATCAAGTGCAAATATTCCTTATCTTTTTTCTTTCTTTTTTCTAATACATATCTTGCTCATATGTTGTTCACAAGTATGAACTCACCGCCATCTATCTGATTTCACTGAGCCTTTATGAGTATATAGATTCTTTAGAGAAATGTAGAGAAGAAAGAGAAGTCAAGCTACAAACAGAGTTAGAAGCCGTGCTGGAAAATAAATTTACATCTCTTGAAGACAAGATCCAAAAAAATAGAAAATAAAATAAAACTATTGGAGAATAAAATGGAGACAATGGAGATTAGGTTACAAGTAATAGAAAAACAAAGCCAAGATATGAACCAAGCATCCCAACAAGGATATGTTGATACTTTTGAAAGTCTTCAAATGAAGGACATGATTAAAGAACTAGAAGAAAAAAGTTAATAACAATATCACCCTAAATAGATTGCCCCTTCAAAATCTAAAACCCCTTAAAATTCGCCTTTGGGCTAAAATTCGCCCCTAAAATTATCCCTAAATAAAAGGGCCTTGAACCTTATAATATTTAGTTTGAAAGATGAGGTAGACGAGGATACTTTAGCCATAGCCCAGAAAGAATTACATAATAGATTACAAATTGAAACAACGTGCCTCACAGAAGCAACAAGGTTGGGGAAATTAATTGAGAATAAAGGAATTTTGTTCCGGATAAAAGTGAGCTCTACTAACCATAAGTATGAGATACTTAGTAAAACCTCAAGTCTAAAAGGAACATGAATATTTATAAATGAAGATATCATTCCAGAAGATCAAACAGAATTAAGGGAGGTTCAAAAGGTAGAAGAAGCTAGGAAGGAAGGAAAATTGACAATAATCAAAAATAGAAAAGTCGTTATTCGAGATAGAAACCAAAAAGATAGTAATAAATACCAATTCAACATGCTTTGGATTATTTCTTGGAACTGTTGGGGATTTCCATGGAACAAAGGCCCCAAGCTAAGTTGGATCTCGAATGAAGTTGATATTATATTGCTAGTTGAAACTTGGGAGCACGAAGGATTTAAGGGCCCTAACATAGATGGATTTGTACTATGGTCAATCTAGAACAAGCGATCCTATCGTAGAGGCATTGGGGGTATAGCTTGTTACATTAGGAAGAACATCTCCCCCCATGCTAGGCTTTATAAAAAATATCCTTACAACCAATATATTTGGATAGAGATTACTAACATTAATGATAAAAAAAGCTACATAGCAATCTGTTATTTTTCCCCTATCAATTCTAACTTCTATAAGAAAAAAAATTAGATAAAAATGGTCCTTACAATGGTTTAGAGAATGATATTTCTAGCCTAAGTAATGAAGGTAATATCCTCTTAATGGATGACTTTAATGCTTGAACTTCAAGAAACCAGGCTATTCTTCTAAGCAATTATTCCAACCCTAATCCTCTTTGCTTAAATGAAGACCTTACTCTACCTAGCCAGTACAAAAGAAGCTTTGAAGATCTAGGGGAAAATTTGTTTGGGTATGAGCTAGTCAAGCTCTGCAGTTCTCAAGATCTCATAATTTGCAACAGTCTAAAGAAGTAGCTCAATTCTAGCTAGATGACCTATATCCATGGGCTTGGTAGCAATGTGGTAGACTATGTTATTTCTGATATCCCTTTATACAACAAAATAATAAATTTTGACATCTTAAACGTCCACGCGTCTGAATCAGATCATAGACCTTTAATTGTAACTCTCAATTTTTTCATGCATAGAGATCCCATAGAAGATAATCCTTGTAACCTGTTGTACTATACAACAACCCTCCCTTTTTCTTAAATTTTAGAAATAAAATTCATTTAGAAATAGGGTCCCTTTTTTCTTTTTATAGAAATAAAAGAATTAGAAATAAAGATTCATTGTTTTGAAAAAGCTCATCTTTTGTTTACTAACCAAATACAACATTCAAAACTTCCGATCCAATCAAATACAAAAGACTTTATCATAAAAACAAGTCGAAATGTAAAAGTACAATAAATAATAATCGCAATCAAAAATCGGAGAAAACCCTTAGAGGAAATTCTATATACAAATCCAAAAATCTCTGATGCGATTAATTCGATCGCAAAACTTCAATCGCAAAGAGTTTAAAGTTATCTATTTATATATCTCCGATGCGATGTGATCAATCGCAATCGCATGATCGGAGCATTCTCTAATAAGATCTTTGCGGTCAATTTCAAATTCTTCGATGCGATGCACGTTTATTATAAAAATACTTTTAAAAGGGGAAACAAACATTTGTCCGTTTAAATGAAAAACTTTTATATGGTGGACCCCACTGTCGGAAATCGGAGAAAGCTATTAACAATTCTTTTCGATTAAAATTCCCCGATTGCGATCTAAACAATCTAATTGGAAATCAGAAAAGTTTTCAATCGGAATCGGCCAATCGAAGAAATCTGTGTTATGATATTCATGTGCCATTTGAAAACTTTCGATGTGATTGATAAATCACATTTATTACATTCGAAAAGTTCCGGATAGGTGAATATTATAATATTTCACAAGCACCAAATCTTCATTTGTACGTAGGAATTTAATAGCAAATCGAATGAATATTGGTTGATGATTTGGTTTTTAATACGTGAGTGTGACCCAAAAAGAACATTTACGCGCTATACGAAACCAATAAATAACGAATCATTTGTTCATAAACGTTCCGTTCAAGTTGCTTGTTTGTCACGACTGAAATTTTATTGTTTTTCAGAGCCAAGGAACACCAAGCCCTTTCATTCACAAACAAAGGGAAGTAATAGCAAACGCAGAAATGTCGAAGAGAGTGAGAAGAGCCAAGACCGCTGTTCCTCTCAAGTTTGTTGAGACTCCTATAGTTTCAAAAGAGAAGCCCACAAAACTGAGATTAGTTACAGATACATCATGCCAAGGGCTCGGAAGAATGACGTGGGAAGGAGTCTACAATCTATTGGAGAAACAAAACCCCAAAGTCACAGTGGAAAAGGCATCAGTTCCAGACGAAGATAGCTCAGATTCCGACTCTGAGATTACTGAAAAAACACTTGCAAATTCATTTTTGCTTCGAATTGCAGCCAGAGCGAGCATCATGCCTTATTATGATGTAATTTGATGGGTCACCGATAGTGTGAAGATACAGGACAGAACGTTTGTTTCAGCTTCTGGAGTGTCTTTTGGGTCGTTCAAAGCAGAAGACATTAAGGCAATGTATCACCTTCCGGACCCGCAGAAGGTGTATAACAAAGAATTTATCAAAGAGTTCGCTGATAATAATAAAGTCCAATCTGATCCTATCAGAGATTGGAAGAAAAATCCAGAGAAGCACAGAAATGAAGCATCCGGTATGTATTCTGTAGATTCCCTTTTACCTCCGTATTGCTATGCCGCCGCCATGATGTGTAGATTATTTGGCAATGATAATTCAGCTAGGTTTTCTATACAAATGGTCCCATTAATCCTAGCTGCTATCAATTCCAACATTATGGATTGGGCTGTTATTCTTTCTGATAGAATGGCTATTAGAATACTTGAGTACAGACAAGATAAGACCGATGGAAATTCCACTCCTTTCTTCTTTTGTGCCTATATTCTAGATGCTCTTTGTTTTAATTCCGAGTTTCCATTGTTTGGATGGAAATGGACTCCCAAAGACCCTACCCCAATTCATGTATATCATAAACTTCTTTGGAAAGTTCATTTCCAAGATAATGTATATAGAATCTTCCATGGTTTCCTTATCCCTGTTTTCCAAACCATTTTCAATCGCTTCCCTCCTAGATTCTCTGATAAAGCTAAAGCCGACTTATCCACAATACGAGATTGGTTTGGGGAGGAGAAATTTACATACATCAAGATTTTTGGTAATATTGTGGAACCACATGTTCTTCCTCTTATTGTTCCAGACAAACTTCTCGCTCAGGAAATTTCCTATCAATTAACAGTTGAAGGAATATCCAGGTCTTTAAACAATAGTAAGAAGAGAATGTGGCCTCAATTCCCATTCAATTGTGGTCAGTTTACTTTAAATGACTTCAAACATGCTGAAAAAGAAGTCGCCAAAATAAAGGGTTGTAAATTTGCAACCATTCCAGGGAGACAGTATGATACGCAACAGATAGCCTTTAATGTTACTGCTTCAGTTTCAATTGCTCGATTTGAGCATGAACCAGATCAGTTTGATGATTTGTTTGTTTCGTTGGATAATTTTCCTCAAATTTATGATTTAGCCAAGTCTAAATTCCAAAAGGAGGAAATGAATAAATTTTTGTTATTTAGAAGTCAGAGATTGTTAAGAGTTCCTCTGGACCAACTAAGAATTCCAACACAAGGGTCAGAGACAGAAAGTACATCTGGAAAAACGCCAGGAGAAACATCTGCTGGTAAAGTGATTACACAATCCGTTGTTAACCATCCAACTGTACATACTACAAAGGTGGTCACTGTTGGCAAACCTGATGCTCAGAAAAGAAATACTGATAATAAATCCGATCAAAATATTGGTCAGCAATCCACTGTTCAAACAACAGAAAAATGCACAAGTACTGATGCTGATGTGCATAATCAAAAAGGAGGATCGGATAGAAAAACCATTGAGCAGAAAACAGATACAGGGAAAGAAGACATGCAATCGGGAGGAAAAGAAACTACTGAGAAGATTGTAGACTCTACTGATCTTAATGTTTCCTCTCAATTATTGAAACAATATGATCAATTCGCTCAGCAATTGGGACTGCAAGATAAAGATAAAGAGAAAATAGAGCAGGATGTGGAAATCATTCCTGAACATCCTACAAGGCAGATTGTATTGAAGATCGAGGAGATACCTCTTTTAGATGTATTCTACAGCCCTAAGCAAAAGGCTGTTGTTAGAAGACAGAGAAAAAGAAGGAAGACGGATCAGGACATGTTTTCTACTCCATCGGAAGAATTTATGAATATTGTTTACAAGAACACTGAAGTTAATCCATCTCAGGATCTCACTAAGTTGTCTCAATATGCAGGGGCATATAGTGCTGCAACAATTGATAAAGCTGCAGAAGTTTCTCAGATGATGACTCAGAAAGATCTCTATATAGCTTCGCTTGAAGAGCAAACTAAGGAAAGTCAGCAAAAGGTTGCTCAATTGCAACAACAACTACAAGATCAAGGACTCAGGTCCAAAGAGTTAGAAGAAAATCTGGTCGAAGAAAAGAAGAAAGTTGATGAATAGGTCTTAGGCAAACAACAACAATTGAATGAAGAAATTTCCAAGTTACAGGGTTTATTACAAAATGAGAAGAATGCGAAGATTGTACAAGAAAAGGAGTTTCAAGCAGCTTTAGATAGGTTCAAAGATTTCCCGAAGTTAAGTGAATTCAAATCGAAAGCTCTTGAAACTAATAAACTATTGTCTCAGCAATTGAATGAATTTTGTGCAAAGCTATCACAGGCAGAACCTTTTTGTGATATTACCTCATCCTTGATCCAGAACGTCATTACTCTCAGACAAGAAATTGATGATGCTGATGAAAAGATTTCTGAATTTCTCAATTGGCAAGATACAGAAAAAGGAAGAGAAGATAATCTTCCTAGAATAGAGGAAAGACATAAAGAAATCTTGTTTACAGAATGGGAACATCAGATAATGAAAGCTGAGAGAGCAATATCAAGGGCTAGGAGCATGATGAATAATATCACACAATTTATAAATGACAGCTTGTATTCAATCAATCTCATTTCAGACTGTGTTCCTGGCAATTTTCCTAAAGTGAAAGAAACTGAAAACAGATGGAAAGAAGAAATGATCAATAAAAGTCAACAAATTGACAAACTTCAAGCAATATCTTGGGACAGTATGTGGACTCATTTAATTAAGCCAAACAATCAACAAATGGCTATTAAATTCCTTTCAAATGCAGTCGATTGTTTAATTCCAGAATTTTCTGATGCCACCTACGCTGGACAGCTACATTCCGAGATGAGTCATCCACCGAGGCTCCAAGATATGCTGAAGATTTGCAACTTGGCTTCATCAAGCGAGAAAGACAAGCAATGAATCAGTTTCATTTTAGATAGCATTTATGTTTTTAATTTGATAGATTGTAGCAGTAGTAGTAGGATTTTGTTATGTAATTTCTTATTTAAATCCCTCTCATGCATTTAGAGAAGGATCCGAAGTTGTAATATTTTTTGGATTTGGAGCTTACATTTTTGTACTCCATTCCCTCTTATATTTGATAACGGATCACATCTAGTGATTTTGTGCTGAAATTATCTTTGAAGTGTTGCATTTTTGTACCTTTGGATTTAATTTTACATCGGAGTTACTGGATTAGAGTATCACATTTCATTTGATAGTCTTCAAGATGAATGAGGTATTTTTATCTGTTCACTGTTGATTTCCTTTGTTATATGATATTCGCTTGAAGAATTTTCTATCATTTATATATTTGGTTTTCATAACGTTTCCTTTTATATATCATTTCTGAGTATAATTGGAATGTTGTCTTTCATAAAGCATATATAGATGGTATACAATGATGAATGCAATATGCTAATATAACTCTGTTTAATTTCTTAAACAGAGTTATCTTTATTCGTTTCTGCACATTTCAATTTAAATAATAATACATTTTCATGGTTATTGTTAAATTGGAACAATTTTAAGTTGTATTCACATATAATTACCCGGGTTAGTGTTAGAATTTCTTTATCAGCATTTAGTTTAATTAGATAGTTTTATTTCAG
Organism: Pinus albicaulis; assembly: GCA_034641835.2. NCBI lineage: Eukaryota > Viridiplantae > Streptophyta > Pinopsida > Pinales > Pinaceae > Pinus > Pinus albicaulis. Next base: position 40,894 of record JAXQQM020081193.1, read on the forward strand.
TCAATTTAGTCCCATTTCCACTCATCCAAATCAACCCCTCACCAACCCATTTAGATATAAGGAAACTGGTCCTTTAAATCCAGTCGGAGCCACCATACCAAACGGAAAAGGAGCTCTACTAAGGTCCCGACCGGGTGGTTTTCCCCAATGTTTGAAGCAAATATTTTCTAGGCTTCAACATTTTTGGCGCTAGAAGGAGGGCCTGAGCTATGAATGGCAAGTAAATCTTTATCTACAGGCCATTCTGAGAGCAAAACACCCTCATTAACTTCTTAAAATTTCTTCTGAAATTCAAAATCCTAGAGAAGAAATTGCGGAGAATATTCATACACCTACTACCAAAATCTCAAAACATTCAGACAGGAAATCTCCTGAGTCTCTTGAAGTTCAAGATTTAATTCATAAATTGAAAGGATTCTCATTATCTCTTGAAGAGTCTGAAATATCTGAAGGTAGTGTAAGCTCAAAATTTATTCCTTCGAAACCTCTTACTAGGTTGCAAAGTGAAAAACTTGGCATTCCTCCGAAAGAATTTCCTTTACCTAGTAAAGGCAAAACAAAAAGAATTCAATCGGAAACAGAAAGTGATACAACTTCATCATCTCATATTCAATCACCTGTTTCCAAAACCACAACTCAACAAAGTGCAGTTGTTTCTTCATCATCTTCTCAGTCATCATCAATCTCAACATCATCTATTCCAACAACTTCTATTCAAACACCACTAGTTTCTACTACTCCTCTAATAATCGTTCCGATAATGGCTAGACCATGGGCTACTCCAGGGGCAGTCAACATGGCTGCACCTTTACATGATTTACCAGACAATCCTGGAAAATGGCTTCCGAAATTTAGTCCAGATCTTAACATCCAAGCTAAAGAACATATCAATAACTTTATGTTGGCTGTAAATTTGAATGGAGTCACACATGAAGATGTTGTAGTCAGACTATTCCCTTATACTCTTCAAGGAGCAGCAGGATCATGGTACTTTTCATTACCTTCGGGATCCATAACAAGTTGGGCCATTTTTGCAGATCATTTCTTAACCAAATTTGGAGATGACCGATCGATAGCTACTTTACTCAATGATCTCTCAAATTTGAAAATAGAACACAAAGAGCCCATTAAGGAATTCAATGCTAGATTCAACAAACTCTTGAACAAAATCCACACAGATTCACATCCCAGTGAACAGGTCAGAATAGAATGGTACATAACTGCCTTACCCTCAAACATAGCAATTTTCGTAAACAGAGCTGCAAAGCCTACGTTAGCTGAGAGTATGAAAGAGGCTATTGCAGTGGAAAAACGGATTACTTCTCTAGAAAATAAAAATGCTATCAAGGAAAGGAAATCAAAGAAAGTCAGCTTCAGAGATGATTCAAAGAAAAAGGCCAAAGATCCATATGACATGGAAGGTTTACAGAAAGTTCTTAAAACCATGTCAAATGAAATGGTTGAAATTAAAAAACAAGTAGCTGAAACTTCTACTAAAAAACTATTTCGAAATTTCAGAAGAAACCAAGTTGAATCTAAACCTCCTAATGCAATCTCTAATGCAGAATCAGAGGAAGAAGAAGAAGAAGAAGAGACATCTTTAATATCGGATGAGGAAGATGAGAATGAAGAAATCGCTGAATTACATGGAATGTGGGATTTTATTCTCCCTAATTCTGATAGTGAGGTAGAACAAGAAGCTATGCCTGTAAGTACTAGGAGTAAATCTACAGCAGAGCCTATACAAACAGCTCCTAAAAAGAAAATCACAACTCCAAGTACCAAAGATAAATCCCCTGCAAAGAAAGCTTCTCCATTACCTACTCAAAATCAGCCATCTTCTTCTAATCCTCCCACATCGACAACAAAGACTTTAGTAGTGTCAGATCCTATGGAGTACAACATTGTTGAAGACATGAAAAATATCAAAGCCAATATTTCCTTACATGAACTCAGCAAACTAAAACACCAGCAGAAGTTGCTATTGAAATAATTAAACGCTACACCAATTGCTCCTTTACCAAGTGGTGTAGTTGCAAAAGCAGCCAAAGGAACTGGTAAGCCACCAGACAAGGTAGATGCTACTGATACAGTGCTCATTGGAGAAAAATCAAATTCTCAGACTCCTCCTTTTCTTTTGACTTATGAAATGTACAATAAAAATTTGCATAATTGTTTAATTGATTCTGGAGCTTCCTCTAATATAATGCCTACTTCTGTTTGTGCCAAATTGAATATCGAACCACAGAAATCGGCAGTTCATATTGTTCAATTGGATCGCTCTAAATTTCAAGTTGTAGGAGAAATCAATTCAGTTACTATCAGATTAGCTTCCGATCCTAGAATTGTCCAAAGAATTGATATTTTGATTGCTGATATTCCTGAATTCTATGGATTAATTTTAAGCAGGGACTAGTCTGCGAAACTTAATGGTTATATCTCGACTGATTATTCACATATGTGGCTTCCCTACAAAGGGAAACCAAATCAAATTAAAATCGAACGAGAAAAACATATGACACACACTGTCACTGAATTTGAACAACCTAACGAACCTGTGGCATTCAACAACAATATTCTTGGAGGTTATTCTGCTGAATCATTTCTTGGAAACTTCAAAGCACCCCGATCACCTTTTTCTGTAAATACTTTTGTTTCTCAAGTAGAAAATTTTTCACAATCCGATTCTTCCAGAATTGTAAATACTTCTGATGAAATTGTAGATAAGTGAATAGATAAATCTTTATTTTGGTCGTTATATTTTGATGGATCAAAGTCTAGTGATGGAGCTGGAGCAGGATGCATTCTAATCGATCCACATGGAGAGAAAACTATGTTGTCATGTAGGCTAGAATTTGAGTGTACTAACAATACTGCAGAATATGAAGCCTTGGTTCAAGGACTTTATAAAGCTATAGGGTTAGATGTTAAATACTTGAAAGTCTTTGGTGATTCTGAAATTGTCATAAAACAAGTTAGGAATACTATTCATTGTCTTTCAGGACATCTTAAACACTATCAAACCCTAGTACAAGATCTCACCACTCATTTTTTAGCATTTAATATTTCTTCTATTCCTAGGAATCATAATACATCAGCTGAATTGTTAGCTAATGTTGCAACTAAACTCTTACCTGCTGAAGACTGTAGTCCTGATAGGTTTTCTGTAGAATTAATTTTTCGTCCATCTGTCCCAGACAATGTCACAAATTGGAGAGTTTTCAGTCATGATCAAGATATTTTAAATTTCATGACTTCAGAGAAATCATATGATGACCAAATTATTGATGAAGAAGATCATGATTTACAAATTTCTTCAAAAGGTAATGAAAATCCCATTCCGAAATCTGTTGTTAAATTGGAGGACTTATATGATATTAAAGACAGATTCAAGAAAGTCACTAATACCAAGCTTCAAAGTTCCACTTTGAAGTTTGAATTAGTAAATCTTGGTTCTGATTCCAAACCTCAAAATGTTAATTTAGGACTTAATTTAACATCAGAGGAAAGGAATGCTTTCATTAAACTCTTGAACAAATATAAAAATGTTTTTGCTTGGAATTATGATGATTTAAAAATATATGATACTTCGGTTATTCAACACACAATTCCAATGCTTCCTGATATTAAACCTGTTCAACAAAAGCTAAGGAAGGTTCATTCAAATCTTGAAGGACGAATCAAATCAGAACTTAATAAACTTTTAAAAGCCAAAATCATTTTTCCTGTCAGGCACTCCAATTGGGTTTCCAATATGGTACCTGTAAGGAAGAAAAATGGTGATATAAGAATTTGTATTGATTTAAGAAATTTAAACAAGGCATGTTTAAAAGACAATTTCCCATTGTCAACCATGGAACAGATACTTCAAAAGGTAGCTGGTTCTGAACTTATGTCTTTTCTTGATGGATTTTCAGGCTATAATCAAGTCTTAGTTCATCCAGATGACAGATTGAAAACAACTTTCAGAACAAAATGGGGAACTTATGCTTATCAGAAAATGCCTTTTGGTTTAATAAATGCAGGAGCAAATTTCCAAAGAGCCATGGACATAGCATTTAAAGGTCTGATCAATAAGTCAGTTGTTGTTTATCTTGATGACATAACAGTATTTTTCAAAAAGAGAACCAATCATCTACATGATCTAAAGCAAATATTTGAAAGATGTAGAAGGTTTGGTATTTCCTTAAATCCAAAGAAATCTTTCTTTGCTTTGGATGAAGGAAAATTTTTAGGATTTTTTGTGTCAAAAGATGGTATATACATTGATCCAGATAGAGTAAAAGAGATCTTTGATATTTCTTTACCTCATAACAAAAAATCCATGCAATCATTTCTCGGACAGATCAATTTTGTAAAAAGATTCATTCCTGATTTTTCTTTAATTGTTTTACCTATGCAAAATATGATCAAGAAGAATTCAGTATTCAAATGGGGGCATAAATAGAAAGAAGCCTTTGAGGCAATCAAACAAGCGATCATTAATGCACCAGCATTGAGTACCCCGGATTTTTCTAAAGATTTTATTTTGTATACCTTAGCCACCGAGACATCCTATGCAGCTGTTTTAACACAGCTCAATGATCAGAAAATTGAAGCATCAATTTCTTTCTTTAGCTCAAATCTGCAAGGAGTTGAGCTGAATTATTCCGATGTTGAAAAATAAGCCTTCGCTATGTTTAAATCAATCAAGAATTTCAGACCTTTTCTCTTAAAAACTCATACAAAAATCATTGTCCCATTCTCTGCAGTGAGGCAATTATTAATTCAGAGAGAAGTAGGAGAAAAACGAGCTAACTGGGTAACAGCTTTGCAAGAATATGATGTTGATATTAAACCAGCTAAGATTGTTAGAGGACAAGGTTTTTGCAGACTATTGGTAGGAGCTCATAACATACCAGAAAATCAAGATTCAAATCAAGATATTCAAGTAAGTCAGATAAGTGTTACAGATTCTGAATCTCAGTATGCTGATCTTATCTATTACTTGAAAAATGGGTATGCTCCTTCTAATCTCAGCTATAAGAGTAAACGTGCTTTAAGGTTAAAGGCCATTAAATATGAGATCATTGATAATGTGTTATTTAGGAAAAACTATGATTCAATTTTATTAAGATGTCTTGAAAAGACTGAAGCTGAAAAGGTTTTGCAGGAGTTGCATGATGGACCAGCAGGAGGTCATTTTGGGGGTGATACCACAGCTCACAAAATAATTCGTGCTGGCTATTACTGGCCTACCCTTTTTAAAGATACACATGACTATGTAAGGAAGTGCAGAATTTTCCAAACTGCAAGTGGAAGACAAAGGAAACCAGTTTTTCCTTTGCAACCAGTGAGTATTGAGCAACCATTTGAACAATGGAGGCTTGACATTATTGGTGAGATAGTACCTCATTCTTCCAAACAGCACAAGTACATCCTTACTGCAACTGATTACTTTACAAAATGGGTAGAGGCAATCCCTTTGAAGGTAGCCAATTCTGATGCAATTATTGATTTCATAGATCAATTCATCATAACCAGGTTTGGTGTACCTCAAGCTCTTGTCTTTGATAATGCATCTTATTTTTCCGGAAATAGTTTAATAGAATTTGCAGTCACAAGAGGTTTTAAACTGAAATATTCAGCAAATTATTACCCACAAGGTAATGGTTTGGCTGAATCCACTAACAAAAATCTCATCAAAATCATTAAAATGACTATTGATCAAAATCAAAAGAATTGGCACAAGTCTTTAATCTTTGCATTATGGGCTGATCGCATCACTGAAAAAGCTTCAATAGGAACTTCCCCTTTTAATTTAGTTTACGGAAAAGAAGCTGTGATACCATCAAATTTAACTCTTCCATCATTAGCCCTAGTGCAATTTATTGAAGAAAATCCTTCTTCATCCATTCAATTTAGATATGATCAAATCCTTAAACTAGAAGAAGATAGAGATAAAGCTAAAATTGTTCATGAAAAACATCAATAGCTTGTAAAATCTTCTTTTGATGCAAGTTCTATTGGCTCAAAAATTTTGTCAATTGGTGATCTTGTTCTGAAATGGGATAAAGCACATGAAGAAAAAGGTAAGCATACCAAATTTCAGAAAATGTGGCTTGGACCATTTCAGATCGTTGAAAATATAGGCTCAAATACATTCATACTCCAAGATCTAACAGGTAAGAGAGAATCTCTTCCTGTAAATGGGCTTATCTTGAAGAAATTCTTTTCATAAGGAGGCAACCCCTTCTTAAACTGTACATATTCCCTTCTACAAAGTTTTTAATTGTTTTTGCAAATAAAAGTTGTTAATAAGTCTTTAATTGACTGTTTACTTGTTAGAAAAATTCTTAGGAAGAATATTATAAATATTTATTTTGTGTAAATAAGAATTTTTAAAGAAATGATCATAGTCTTTTGATAGTTTTAAATAAGATAATAAACTTTGAAAGATTATACCAATTATTTGCATGATCTTTTGAAAACTTGAGGGAAATGTAAATCATTATATTTTTATTAAGTAGAGAAAGGTTATCTATAAAATTAAAGATTATTCAAGTTTTGGTACTCAAAAAACTCTGAAAATTGTCATCCATTGATTCTTAAGGATAAAACTATTTCACCCCATTCATTTAGGTTGTGATTTTTTAGAATGTAATTCTAAGAAATTATGTAAAATTTTTAAGAGATAAGAGGTCTCATCATGAGCCGACTTACCATATTCATAAGAAGTAATGAAACTGACATTACCAATACTGCATATCAAAACAGGGTAATGGCTTATAAATATAAGACAAGGGGTCTCATCACGAGCCAGCTTGTTCAGTTTAATTATAACTATTGAATGGCATTGTTATTAACTGGCTACCAAACCAGAACAATGGCTCTTAAAAAAATTAAAAAAAAATAAAAATGAATAAAAGACAAAAAAACATGAGATAATATGTCTTATGAATTTATCTTTTAAAAAGTCATAATCTTAGTTGAATGGGACAATGAATAGTTAATGGTTAAAAGGTAACCCTGTCGAGACTATGAACGTTTGCAGGCAGCAGAGGCAATACCTATGACAATAGAGTATATTATAAAACCAGACTTGGAGAAATTCACTTACTTCATTATTAATACCAATCAAAGCTTGAGATAACCCAAAAATGTTTTTATTCTCAAGAAACTAGAAAGAAATTGTAAACAAATTTTTTTTTTTTTTCATAAGTTAGATTTTATTTTTAATTATCCTGAGATAGTTTTCATTATCTTTAAAAATATTTACTTACTAAAAATATAGTATTCATTTTATTTTTCAGAGATAACTGGTTCTTTCAGTGAATCGCCAATTGTTGTAATATACAACAACCCTCCCTTTTTCTTAAATTTTAGAAATAAAATTCATTTAGAAATAGGGTCCCTTTTTTCTTTTTATAGAAATAAAAGAATTAGAAATAAAGATTCATTGTTTTGAAAAAGCTCATCTTTTGTTTACTAACCAAATACAACATTCAAAACTTCCGATCCGATCAAATATAAAAGACTTTATCATAAAAACAAGTCGAAATGTAAAAGTACAATAAATAATAATCGCAATCGGGAATCAGAGAAAACCCTTAGAGGAAATTCTACATACAAATCCAAAAATCTCCGATGCGATTAATTTAATCGCAAAACTTCAATCGCAAAGAGTTTAAAGTTATCTATTTATATATCTCCGATGCGATGCGATCAATCGCAGTCGCATGATCGGAGCATTCTCTAATAAGATCTTTGCAGTCAATTTCAAATTCTTCGATGCGATGCACGTTTATTATAAAAATACTTTTAAAAGAGGAAACAAACATTTGTCTGTTTAAATGAAAAACTTTTATATGGTGGACCCCACTGTCGGAAATCGAAGAAAGCTATTAACAATTCTTTTCGATTAAAATTCCCCGATTGCGATCTAAACAATCTAATTGGAAATCGGAAAAGTTTTCAATCGGAATCGGCCAATCGAAGAAATCTGTGTTATGATATTCATGTGCCATTTGAAAACTTTCGATGCAATTGATAAATCACATTTATTACATTCGAAAAGTTCCGGATAGGTGAATATTAGAATATTTCACAAGCGCCAAATATTCATTTGTACGTAGGAATTTAATAGCAAATCGAATGAATATTGGTTGATGATTTGGTTTTTAATACGTGAGTGTGACCCAAAAAGAACATTTACGCGCTATACGAAACCAATAAATAATGAATCATTTGTTCATAAACGTTATGTTCAAGTTGCTTGTTTGTCACGACTGAAAGTTTATTGTTTTGCAGAGCCAAGGAACACCAAGCCCTTTCATTCACAAACAAAGGGAAGTAATAGCAAACGCAGAAATGTCGAAGAGAGCGAGAAGAGCCAAGACTGTTGTTCCTGTCAAGTTTGTTGAGACTCCTACAGTTTCAAAAGAGAAGTCCACAAAACTGAGATTATTTATAGATGTAGAAATTTGCTGAATAATGATTAATTATCCACCGAGACTATCCTGATCACATACAATTCGAATTTATATGCAACACATAATCTCTTCCACTCAGATCATCAAACATGCGGAAATAAAATCAAGCAATAACACATCAATTCATCATACACATTAACACAGTATGTATGGGGAAAGCTTATAGTTGAAAACCCCGCAGCTATTGTGTATATTATAATGGAGAAATCATGTAACAAACTCAGTACAATACTCCTCACAAGTACTCAGTACTTTCTCATGAAGTTACACACAAACTAGCTCAGTTTTGAACAGGTTACTGGTTCAAAACTCATCGCCAATTGCCTTGCCTCTATTGCGCAATCATGGCCTGTCTATATAGAGATCCAAGGTTCGAATCTCCTTGGCTTGACAGCGCAATCATCATGGGCAATTCCTCCAAGTGTGGTGCAAATCTCATGCACAACCGATGTCGCCACTGATAGCTAACTCCACCCTTTCATCTACCTCTTTCACTGGTCTCCACTGAACTGATCATGCACTGTAGTGAACTGATGTGTTCTTGAGTTGAATAATGAGTTACCAATTAATGAATTAAATAATATTTAATTCACTCCACTCATTACTAGTTGATTAGCTAGTTAAACTAATCTCAACTAGTTCAACTAAGTTAAACCGAACACAACTCCACTAGTTGTCTCATTAACTCCACCAAATTTCTGCCACTGAAGTCCTAACTGAAGTCAACCATGCATGTGCTCACCAAACCCTTAGGAATAGCGTAATTCCTCTGTCAGATGCATGAGCCACTTCCAAGGCTCGAATTGAAGTGCTCCAAGAGAGTAAACTGAAGTTTATAGTCCAAATATTATTAAGGGTAAATAATATTTGACTTCCCTATTTTTAGGAGAGGCAGTCTAAAAATAGACTTCGACCTCTTCGACCTATAGGTCACAAAAATAGAGTCCCATCTATTTTTACCAACATGGCCAATGCTCCAAGAATCTCAAACTGGAATCCCCGAACCATGCTCCATATGTCTAAAAATAGACATAGTCTAAAAATAGATTTTGCGCCAGAATTTGCCTGTGGGCCCACTTAGTGAAGGCGACTTCATTTCACTAAGCTCCATCATCTTGCTGAATTTTCAACACTCCCTCTCAGCAAGATATGGATTATCTGCAACCCCTATCCTGCCTCTGTGGAATTCGAACTTGCTCCTGGTGAGCGCCTTCGTCAGGATGTCGGCATCCCGATCCTCCGTGGGAACATATGAAAGCATCATGATTCTCCACTGAACACAATCTCTGATATGATGGTACCTGATGTCGATGTGTTTGGACCTATCATGAAATACTGGATTAGCCGAGAGTTTAATGCAACTCTGGTTATCACAGTAGATCATTGTAGGCTCCAAATGCAACCTGAACAAACCTGCAAGGATCTTCCTCATCCAAATAGCCTCAAATGCAGCCAAGCTAGCTGCCATGTACTCGGCCTCTGCTGAACTGAGTGCCACGGATCTCTACTTCCTGCTGTACCAGGAAACTGCTGTCGACCCAATGCTGAAAACTCCTCCAGAAGTGCTCTTCCGGTCCGTTGGGCTCCCTGCCCAATATGCATCAGTGAAGCCAGAAAGCTTCGCTCCATCCTCCTGTCTGTACCATAGACCATATCCCGATGTGCCTCTAATATAGCGCAATACATGCTTACCTGCCTTCCAAAAGAGCTTGGTAGGCTTAACCATAGCTTGCGAAAGCTGGTTAACTGCATAGCATATATCGGGTCGTGTATTGACCAGATACATAAGCGACCCCCACCAACTGTCGATAGACAGTGGCATCCACTACCTCCGCTGAAGTAGCATCCTCCTTCCTCCAACCACCAGGAAGAGGAGTGTCAACAGGCTTGCAGCCTTGCATGTTGAACCTCTCCAGAATCTCTCGGGCATACTTGCCCTGAGAAACAAACAGTCCTCCGCTGCGCTGCCAAATCTCCAATCCCGGGAAATAATGAAGGATGCCCAAGTCCTTCATCTCAAACTCTCGTGCAAGATCCTCCTTGCATGAAAGTATCAACTGCTCATCGCCAGTCAAAATCAGATCATCTACATACGGTACGATGATCAACAGCTTCCCCTCCACCACAATCTGGTACAGGTTTGGATCCGCCTCACTCTTGGAGAATCCAAGCCCGGTGAAGTAGCTGTCTATTCGAGTGTACCAAGCACGAGGTGCTTGCTTCAGCCCGTACAGTGCTCTCTTGATTCGGCACACATGCGACTCACTGCTGAAGATCTCGAAACCTTCAGGCTGCTCTATGTACACCTCCTCCTCAATGACTCCATTGAGGAACGCAGTCTTCACATCCATCCGATGAATGTGCCACCCCATCTGCGCTGAGAGAGCAAGGATCGTCCGTATGGAAGAGTACCTTGCGACAGGTGCAAAGGTCTCCTCATAATTGATCCCCTCGATCTGTGAAAAGCCACGGGCGACAAATCTCGCCTTGTACTTCTCCACACTCCCGTCAGCCGCCTGCTTCACTTTGTAGATCCATCACGAACCCACCACTGATTTCCCCACCGGTCTTGGGACAATCTCCCATGCACTGTTCCTGATGATCGAATCATATTCTTCGATCATGGCATCAACCCATGCGGGTTCCTCCACAGCTTCCTCAAAAGAGGATGGCTCAGTCACAACACATTGACTCATAAGAGCCATGTATCCAGTGTACCGATCCGGTGACTGTCTCTGTCTGCGCTGTGCTGTAGGTGGTCCTACAACCTTCTCTGCATCCCGAGCCAGTCGCTCAGCTTCTGTAGTGCGCATGCGCCCTCTGATGGTTGGCGCTGCATGGGTGGTTTCTTCCACCTCATGAACCTCCTCTTGTGGCTGATCCACATCCGGAAGCTCCTCCTTAGGAACTAACAACTCCTCATCTGCATGCAAGTGTAGCTCCCTCTCAAGCGAACACTGCATGGCTTTCTCCTCCTGAAATTTTATATCCCGTCGCACAACAGTCTTTCGACTATCTGACAAATATACCCGGTAGTTGTGAGGTGTATCAGTGTACCCCACAAATATTCCAACCTCAGCAGTTGGATCCAGCTTCCTTCTCGCATCCTTCGTCACATGCATGTAGACAGGAGAACCAAAAATCCGCAAATGGGAAATATCAGGCCTCTTGCCAGAATAAGCCTCCTCCGGTGTACTCATGCCAAGAACCTTGTGAGGACAACGGTTCTGCACATACACTGTTGTATTGCATGCCTCGGCCCACAAGTGAAGGGGTAGGCCCTAATCATGCAACATCGCCCGTGCAGCACCCACGATCGTTCTCTTCTTCCGCTCAGCCACCCCGTTCTGCTGTGGGTTATGGGGTGCGATGAGCTCTCTCTGAATCCCTTCTGCGCTGCAGAACTCCTTGAATTCAGCCGAGATGAATTCATCACCGTTATCACTCCTTAGAGAAATCACCTTCTTCCCCGACTCCTTCTCGACCAGTGCTTTAAACTCACAGAACTTCGCGAATGTATCACTCTTCTTCTGCATGAAGAAGATCCAGCACTTTCGAGAGAAATCATCAACAAATATCACATAATACTTGTGCTTTGCTGTCGAAGCAACCGAGAAAGGACCACACACGTCTGTGTGAACTCTCTCAAGGATCGTCGTGGCGCGACTATCCTTCTCGTGAAAGGTGGCTTTCACATACTTCCATAAAGTACACCCCTTGCACTGATCTGACTGCGCAAGAGTGCCCTTAGGAAGCCCAGTAGAAATCTGCTGCAGAATCTTCAAAGCTCCATGGTGAAGGTGGCCCAATCTCCTGTGCCACAGTTCGCCCTCATCATCCCGACTCACCACTTCTCCCGCCTTGCATGCCATAGCTACGCAGCCATCTACCTGCAACTGATAAAGGTTCTTGGTTTGAACCCCTATCTTCCGGGTCTCTCCAGTAGTCTTACTGCGCAGGAAGGCTTTTCCTTCGCTGAAGACCACATCATACCCCTTATCTTCCAACATAGCCACAGAGATCAAGTTCTTCTTCAATCCAGGTACATGCATGACATCCTTCAATACAAAGGGTTTACCAGACTCCCTCTGAAAGGATATGGTACCGATACCAGTCGCATTGTATCTACCATCATCACCCATCTCGATGTGCACACCCAAATCTTTGTCCTCCAGATCTGAGAACAAATCTCGATCTCCCGTCATATGAAATGACGCACCGCTGTCCAAGAACCATATCGATCCCAGCACACTTGAAACCAAGCATGCAATCAGTGAAAAGTCAAGCTCGAACTGTGAAGCCAAAGCTTCTCCATCTGCAGATCTTCCCGCTTGCTTGTTCTTCTTCTTCTTTGGATAATTGGTATCATAATGTCCGTGATCATGGCAGTGAAAACACTTCACTTTCGCCATATCCTACTTCTTGCCCTTTTCCTTTGGAGACTAAGGTTTCTTCCTTCCCCTTCTTTTGCACGGCCACCAGCATGGGTTTTTGTCCTTGACTCCAAACTGATGAAAATCCATCTGATAGTCCTCATATCTCCTCTTGCGCGGATCCACGAAAAGGCTCCCCATCCCAAGATACTTCTTGGAACCATTGACACTAAATTGATGTAGGTGCAACCAAGAAGATGGGAAACCCGGTCGTTATGTCTCGTCATCGTGATCCCCCACTTCGACTCATCTATGGCAAGTGAACTTCGTGAGGTATTTGGCGATACTGTGGCCTTTCTCCATCTTGATGTTCCTGAGCTTATCTTTGAGCGCCAGCTTCCTTTGGTCACTCTTACTCTGGAATAGATCCGTCAAAGCTTTCCACATTAGAAATAGAGAAGCCTTTCCATGCAGGCTGGATACAATATGATCCTTGATGCCCTCCAACAGGATCCTTCGACATTTCGCCATCTTCTTTTGCCATGCTTCGACTTCAGCAGGATCAGTGGGATTTTGGACATCCGTATCTACGAACTCCTTCAGACCATTATCTTCTAATACTGCCTCCATGCGATCCTTCCATGCAACATAATTCGAACTGCCTTTAAGAGCATATTCGAGTCGCAAACCGTTGAAAGACATTTTCAACACTGGCACCAAGAAAACAAAACTGCTACAAAATTTCGAATTCCACCTCAAAGCTCAGCCGCTCTAGATCGCGAGAACAAATTATTTCTGTACAGTTGTTGCAAAAGGCGTTTACTGAACCGCTAGAAAGAAAAGATAGATCAAGCTAGTCTATGCTAGTGGAACTACGTGAAAATAAGTTTAGCAATCCTTGTGATGATAATCTCTGCTTAATAGCTAAAATTATGAAAATTTTCTGAATAATGATTAATTATCCACCGAGACTATCCTGATCACATACAATTCGAATTTATATGCAACACATAATCTCTTCCACTCAGATCATCGAACATGCGGAAATAAAATCAAGCGATAACACATCAAATCATCATACACATTAACACCGTATGTATGGGGAAAGATTATAGCTGAAAACCCCGCAGCTATTGTGTATATTATAATGGAGAAATCATGTAACAAAATCAGTACAATACTCCTCACAAGTACTCAGTACTATCTCATGAAGTTACACACAAACTAGCTCAGTTTTGAACAGGTTACTAGTTCAAAACTCACCGCCAATTGCCTTGCCTCTATTGCGCAATCATGGCCTGTCTATATAGAGATCCAAGGTTCAAATCTCCTTGGCTTGATAGCGCAATCATCATAGGCAATTCCTCCAAGTGTGGTGCAAAACTCATGCACAACTGATGTCGCCACTGATAGCTAACTCCATCCTTTCATCTATCTCTTTCACTGGTCTCCACTGAACTGATCATGCACTGTAGTGAACTGATGTGTTCTTGAGTTGAATAATGAGTTACTAATTAATGAATTAAATAATATTTAATTCACTCCACTCATAACTAATTGATTAGCTGGTTAAACTAATCTCAACCAGTTCAACTAAAATAAACAGAACACAACTCCACTAGTTGTCTCATTAACTCCCATAACCACCTTGCTGAGGGTCTACTTTGAAGTCAACCATGCCATGATATCATCAAACCTAGGGACAACGTAATTCCTACATCGGATATGAAGCCACTTCAAAATACATTGCAGGGCTCTGATGTACGTTTGGAAGTCTAAATATTATTGGGGTAAATAATGACTTCCTATTTTAAGGAGGCGGTCTAAAAATGAACCCATTACTCTGTAACCTCTGAGTCACAAAAATAGAGTCCCATATATTTTTACCAACATGACCAATGCTCCAGAATCTCAAGTTTAGGTCTAGAACCATGCTCCATGTATACAGAAATAGACATAGTCCTAAAATGAACTTTGACCACCGAAATTTGCTGTGAACCCATAGTGTGGCGACTTCCTTTCACTTCGCTCATCATCTTACTGCATTTTCAACTATGAGCCACATCATGTAGGCGGAAGAATGACGTGGGAAGGAGTCTACAATCTATTGGAGAAACAAAACCCCAAAGTCACAGTGGAAAAGGCATCAGTTCCAGACGAAGATAGCTCAGATTCTGACTCTGAGATTACTGAAAAAACACTTGCAAATTCATTTTTGCATCGAATTGCAGCCAAAGCGAGCATCATGCCTTATTATGATGTAATTCGATGGGTCAGCGATAGTGTGAAGATACAGGACAGAACGTTTGTTTCAGCTTCTGGAGTGTCTTTTGGGTCGTTCAAAGCAGAAGACATTAAGGCAATGTGTCCGTGGGACCCTTGAAGGTGGTATAACAAAATTTATCAAAGGACCAGTAATAATAAAGGTCATCTGATCCTATAAATTGGAAGAAAAAATCTGACACTGATGAAGCATCAAGTATGATGGTTACTTTTATAAAGTATTACTATGTGCTTCATGATGTGTGGATGGTACGTGATGATAATTGACTAGGTTTTCTGTAAATGGTCCCATTAATCAACTACATAATTCCGACGGTATGGATTGGGCGTGACTATGCGATGAAATGGCTAATGAAATACTTGAAAATGCAGAGGACAAGATAAGACATTTGAAGTTCACTCCTTTTCTTCTTGCTGACCCTATATTCTAGATACTCTTTTGTTTAATTAGGGTTTCATTGTTTGGATGAAATGGTTTTCAAAGATACTACAAATTGTGTATATCATAAACTTCTTTGGAAAGTTCATTTCCAAGATAATGTGTATAGAATATGCCATGGTTTCCTTATCCCTGTTTTCCAAACCATTTTCAATCGCTTCCCTCCTAGATTCTATGATAAAGCAAAAGCCAACTTATCCTCAATAGGAGATTGGTTTGGAGAGGAGAAATTTACATACATCAGTATTTTTGGTAGTATTGTGGAACCCCATGTTCTTCCTCTTATTGTTCCAGACAAACTTCTCGCCCAGGAAATTTCCTATCAATTAACAATTAAAGGAATATCCAGATCTTTAAACAACAGTAAGAAGAGAGTGTAGCCTCAATTCCCATTCAATTGTGGTCAGTTTACTTTAAATAATTTCAAACATGCTGAAAAGGAAGTCGCCAAAATAAAGGGTTGTAAATTTGCAACCATTCCAGGGAGACAATATGATCCGCGACAGATAGCCTTTAATGTTACGCACTTAGGTTTCAATTGCTAAATTTGAACGGTCGATTTGATGATTTGTTTGTTGCGTTGAATAATTTTCTCTGGGTTATGATTATTGAGTCTAAATTTAAAGGAGAAATGAATAATTTTATTGATCAATTGATAGGTTCTGAACAACTAAAATTCAACACAAGGATGGAACAAAAAATACCATCAACAAAAGCCTGGAAAACATCTGTTGATAAAATCATTACTACGGTCGTTTGTTAACGATAGCCTTTTATCTTGAAAAAATGGTCAACATTGGCAAACGTGCTGAAAGAAATATTGACTAATAAATCTACATTCAAAATACTGATGCGACAATCACTCAAACAATGCACAATCGTGCGTGTGCATAATAAAGGAAGATGGATAGCAAAACCATTGAAGCGGTCTAGGAAGCAGAACGTGATAGGAAAAGAAACTACTGAGAAGATTGTAGACTCTACTGATCTTAATGTTTCCTCTCAATTATTGAAACAATATGATCAATTCGCTCAGCAAATGGGACTGCAAGATAAAGATAAAGAGCAAATAGAGCAGGATGTCGAAATCATTCCTGAACATCCTACAGGGTAGATTGTATTGAAGATCGAGGAGATCCCTCCTTTAGATGTATTCTACAGCCCTAAGCATAAGGTTGTTGTTAGAAGACAGAGAAAAAGAAGGAAGACGGATCAGGACATGTTTTCTACTCCATCGGAATAATTTATGAATATTATTTACAAGAACACTGAAGTGAATCCATCTCAGGATCTCACTAAGTTGTCTCAATATGCAGGGGCATATAGTGTTGCAACAATTGATAAAGCTGCAGAAGTTTCTCAGATGATGACTCAGAAAGATCTCTATATAGCTTCGCTTGAAGAGCAAACTAAGGAAAGTCAGCAAAAGGTTGTTCAATTGCTGCTAAAATCAGGACTGGTCAAGAGTTGAGTCTGGTTGCGTAGAAAGAAATTTGATGAGCAAGTCTTAGACAACAACAACAATTAGACGAATAAATTTCAATTATCAATTGAGGTTTTGTACAAAAATAAGAAGAATACGGTGCTGAAAAGGTTTTAAACAACTTTAGATATGTTCAAGATTTCAAGTTAAGCGTTCAAATGGAAGCTTTCTGAAACTAATAAACTACATACGACAATTGAATGAATTTGTGCAAAACTATAGTGAACTGCTTTGATATTACCTCATCACTTCAGTCGAGCGTCATTACTCCTAGGACAAGAAATTGATGATGCTGATGAAAATATTTCTGAATTTCTCAATTGGCAAGATACAGAAAAAGGAAGAGAAGATAATCTTCCTAGAATAGAGGAAAGACATAAAGAAATCATGTTTACAGAATGGGAACATCAGATAATGAAAGTTGAGAGAGCAATATCAAGGGCTAGGAGCACGATGAATAATATCACACAATTTATAAATGGCAAAACATGTTCAATGATCTCATTTCTGGTATGTTCATAGGTTGCTAAAGTGGCGAAAAGCAGATGGAAAGAAGAAATGATCAATAAAAGTCAACAAATTGACAAACTTCAAGCAATATCTTGGGACAGTATGTGGACTCATTTAATTAAGCAAAACAATCAACAAATGGCTATTAAATTTCTTTCAAATGCTGTCGATTGTTTAATTCCAGAATTTTCCGATGCCACCTATGCTGGACAGCTGCATTCCAAGATGAGTCATCCACCGAGGCTTCAAGATATGCTGAAGATTTGCAACTTTGCTACATCAAGCGAGAAAGAAAAGCAATGAAT
This sequence comes from Pinus albicaulis, assembly GCA_034641835.2. Lineage (NCBI taxonomy): Eukaryota > Viridiplantae > Streptophyta > Pinopsida > Pinales > Pinaceae > Pinus > Pinus albicaulis. The sequence goes on from JAXQQM020081193.1 coordinate 58,758, forward strand.
CAAGTTCATTTAAGATAGCATTTATTTTTTTAATTTGATAGATTGTAGCAGTAGTAGTAGGATTTTGTTATGTAATTTCTTATTTAAATCCCTCTCATGCAATTAGAGAGGGATCCGAAGTTGTAATATTTTTTGGATTTGGAGCTTACATTTCTGTACTCCATTCTCTCTTATATTCTATGAAGGATCACATCTGGTGATTTTGTGCTGAAATTATCTTTGAAGTGTTGCATTTCTGTACCTTTGGATTTAATTTTACATCGGAGTTACTGGGTTTGAGTATCAGATTTCATTTGACAATCTTCAAGATGAATGAGGTATTTCTATCTGTTCACTTTTGATTTCCTTTGTTATATGATATTCGCTTGAAGAATTTGCTATCATTTATATATTTGGTTTTCATAACGTTTCCTTTTATATATCATTTCTGAGTATAATTGGAATGTTGTCTTTCATAAAGCATATATAGATGGTATACAATGATGAATGCAATATGCTAATATAACTTTGTTTAATTTCTTAAACAGAGTTATCTTTATTCGTTTCTGCACATTTCAATTTAAATAATAATACATTTTCATGGTTATTATTAAATTGGGATAATCTTAAGTTATATTCACATATAATTACCTGGGTTAGTGTTAGAATTTCTTTATCAGCATTTAGTTTAATTAGATAGTTTTTATTTCAGTCAATTTAGTCCCATTTCAACTCATCCAAATCAATCCCCTCACCAACCCATTTAGTTATAAGGAAACTGGTCCTTTGTCCTAAGGTCCCGACCGGGTGGTTTTCCCCAATGTTTGAAGCAGAGATTTTCTAGGCTTCAACATAACCAAAATAACTTAATCTTTGATAGAATTAAAAATGATCTTTTTCTAAATGAATTAAAAATTAATTTTCCTCCTTTATCTACTATAGACAACATTGAAGACCTCTATCATAATTTTAATACAACCCTCTCATATTATATTAACAAGTTCTCAATTGAAGTTTTAAGTAATAAAAGAAATAGTGAAACCAACCCTTGGTATGATAAAGATTGTAAAAGTGTGAGGAGAGAAATTAAGGAAGTTGTTGATGAGTCTCTTAAAATTAGAAATATAAAAATATACAAAGCCCTAACTAAAAGGAAAAAAATGCATTATATTCATAAAAGACAAGAAAATCTCTTACACCTCTCTAAGATAGTTCCCAAGAAATTCATTCTGGAGGCAGATTATAACTAGAAAAGCTAAAGATAATAATAGAATTGCTTTACAGGAACAGAATTCCTATCTTAAAAAGTTTTATGAATCTACAAATGTCATAGATAACTTTGAAACCCTCCTCACAACGGAAGAATTTTTCTCATTAGAACTTAGAGGACATAGATTTTGGGGTTAAGCGTCTCGAAAATGGAAAGCTAAGGACAATGAAGTTTACAAGGCATAAATCTTAAAAATTGGAGGTCCTGTCCTCATCCCTCACATCCACAAGCTTTTCAATCGAGCAGTTAAGCAAGGGTTCCCTAAACCATGGACTAAGAGCCTCATTATTCCTATTTTTAAAAGTGGGGATACAAATAACCCCTCTAATTATTGGACAATTATGATTAGCCCTCTCTCAGCCAAGTTATATGGTATTATTTTGGAAAAGAAGATGGGCATATGGCTTGAAAGTGAAGGTAAGCAGGCTAAAGGCCAAGCAGGTTTTAGAATGAAACACTTAAAAACAGACCACCTCGTTACGCTTAGGATCATTGTGGAGGCATGTCGTAATGATAAATCCAATCTCTTTTATTGGTTTGTGGACTTTATAAAGGCTTTTGATACGGTACCTAGAAATAACCTGTAGAATATATTATAAGAGCTAAAGGTTTCTTTCGAGTTGAGAGCTGTCGTTATAAGGTTATACAAGAACGTAATTGCCAAGTTTAAGAGCAATGAGGGGTGGTCGAAAGATATTAAGTGTAATATCGGAGTTAAACAAGGTGGCCCCCTCTCCCCTACCCTATTTGGCATTTACATCGACAAGCTAGAAGTTTTTTTAGAGGAAGAAGGTTGTGCTGGCACGTTCTTAGCTGGAATATTCATCATCATTTTTCTCTATGCTGATGATATTGTTCTTCTCACAAGGTGACCATCTGATATTGATAAGAAAATAAGACTTCTTTAGGATTTCTACTCTACCATGGGTATGACTGTTAACACTGACAAAACAATATTTATGATTATCAAATCCAAGGACACTTATGCTAATTTTATGTATGACAATAGAAACTTGGAGGAAGTGTCTTCTTACAAGTACCTAGTAATTGATATTCATCACAAGCTCAAATGGAACTATAGCATTGAGAAAAGGATTAATGGAGGGTGGGAAGCTTATTTTGGTCTTGAAAATAATTGTAAAGCAGCAAACCTTGTGATGTGGGATAAAAAGAAGGTCCTCTTTTAAACTTTAGTCACTCCTGTTATCTTGTATGGATGTGAGGTTTTGGGTTGCAACATCTCTAGAGAATCTTGGAGAAATATTGAGCAAATCCAGAAGTGTTTTATAACGTATAACCTCAAAATTAAAAGCAATACACCCTATCCTATTCTCCTTATAGAATTGGGTCTTTCCCCTATCGAGAACCTAGCTATGACTAGGCCCCTCTTGTACAAGCACAAAATCAATAACATGGGAGACCATACACTTCCTAAGCTAGCTTTAAATTCCAGCCAAAACCACCTAAGGCTCAAACAAGGTTAGTATAAAGATAGCAGGGGTTGGTTAAACCATTGGGAGATCAACGAAAATATTTCATTGCAAAATATTAATAACATTAAAAATATTGTTACTTCTAAGTTTAAAGAGAAATGTGGTGTGAGAAAAATTTAGAGGCTAAAATAAAATTAAGATATTATGAGGTCATCAACCCTACTCTAGAAGATCAAAAGTATCTCTATTTTTTAACTAGCTCAAAGAAAAAAATTAATATAGCCAAGATAAGAACGAACTCTCATGCGTTCCACAATGAAATAGGTTGTTGGGCGGTTCCTAAACACTATGGGTGGAAAGGATCTGCCATCTTTGTGACAATATGCACATTAAGGATGAAAATAACTTCCTCTTAGAGTGCCTTGCGTACAACCACATCAGATCTAAGTTTCATAATATTTGTTGCAATACCCACCTTCCTAGCCTTTTAACATGTCAAAATTATAGTCTTTGAGCATAGGAGTACAATTTTAAAACAAACTAAATAATTTGTTTCTTTAGGTCCGATAGACCAAAATTTGGTCTAACCATCATCATCATCATCATATCAATTTTAAATTATATTCCATTATCATCCATTTTATTTATTTTTCTTTTTTTTCTTTTTTTTTCTTCTCTCTTATTTTATTAATTTTGGCATTGGCTATTATGGTCATGTCCAAATACAAAAAAAAAAATATCAATATTAGATTTAATTTCATCATTATTAATTTTAAATTATATCTAATCATTATTAAAATTAAAATACATTTTCATAACATAATTGATTAACCACAATTATATCAATTTTAAATTATATTTTACCATTATTAAAATTTGATTCCTTTAAATATTTAATACAAATAAATTTAAAATCACATCAATGTGAACCACCATAAAAATTGAAATCAATTAAGATTTTTATTTTACAAAATATTTTTCAACATATATAAATAAAAATATTACTCTTTTTAACCTTTATGATTCTAATAAAGGATATTTAGAGTAACAAAAGTTCAAAGACTAGGCTTCCTTATCCATGGAGTCTATACTCTTTGCTAAATTATAAATTTATGATACATCAAGCCACCTTCTTGTTGGAAAAGGAAGAGAAGAAGGGGCAGGGGATGTCTCCGCTGAACGCAGTGCCCAGCTGTCCGATCGGGGCATAACCCAACCCATCCATCCGGTATCCACCGGGATAACTCTCCGGCTTGTACTCTGAGTATCTCAATTTATGCACCTTTTTCCGTTCCTTCTCCTCTTCCTGTTCCTCAACCTCCATTGAAATCCTCTCTGTTGACCACGTCAGCGGTCTCGGAGGGAGAAACCATCCCACAAAAGCCCCTAGGCAGAGGTGAAGGGTGCCAGTAACCATGGAGATCAACGAGTAGGGCTGACGTGGATATCCCATAGCATCAACTAGCCTCTCCTCGAGCACGCAATATACGAATACTCTGGCTGTGGGACGGAGGTAGGCGGGCACGATGGACAGCAAAAGATCCAGCGTGGCATCCGCGACTGTTCTGTTGGAATGGGCGTACACCATGTTATCAGCTTCGTACTGGAGGCTGAATCGCTCCATTTCCTCCACCGTTTCGGGGATGTCTTTAATGCCCATTCGGATGCCGATGCTGCGCCACATCACGAAGTTCGCCGTCGTCTCATTTTGCGTCCAATTCCGGTAACCAAACCTACAAAGGTTTTATCAGATTAAATTATTGAGGATATCATGTCAAATGATATGTATAGAAGGGTATGGGAAAGAAGATGCATGTACCTGGCGGCAAACCGTTTGGGCTCCAAGATGAAAGTGGAGAGCGTGTAGAGGTAATCGTCGTTGGAGATGTTGTAGTGGCTGTGAATGAAGTTGAGGCGGCGGAGAGCGAGGGAGCCACGTAGGCTGTCGACGTGGCTGCTGAGGAGCTCTTCCACAATAATGTGGGTGTCGTCGTAGCGCTTGATCACGTTAGCCGGCGAGAACTGGCGAGTGGCAGCCAACACCTTTGAGATGGTGGGTATGGCGAAGGTCTTGAAAAGAGCGAATTCCAGCGCCTTTTTGCTCAGAAAAGGGAACTCCACGAAATAAGTCATCCTGCACACCGCCAGTGCATCTCTCACGGGATCCAGAGATGATATCAATTGCAGCCGTTTGCGGCGGAGGTGGTGGCACATGCCCACCCACATCAACACCATCACCACCACAGGGAATACATAGAGGACCAACATACTGCTCCCGCTGCCTCTACCTCTCCCTCTTCGATAATATGGATTGCGCTGCTTTTCTTCACACACCGCCCTTCCCTTCGCTATTTATGGCCCTGTCAGAGTTGGTGACACCGCCTAGGTCTACGAGATATAAATTGTTATTTTCCTTGTCGGATTCCTTCTGTTTCAAGCACACGCGTCTTGACTTTCATTGGCAGTTTCGTTTCAACCTTAACTGTCAAAGTACAGCAGCCTCCATGTTTGACCCCTCTTTACATATCAAAGGTTTTTAAAATTCAATAATATTGCGTGACCCCCGCCGCACTGCCAGGATTTATGCCTGATTTTCAAATCCCAGCTTGCACTCAAACTAAAATTCAAATTCAGATTCAATGAAATCTAATTTTAATATAATATATAATATAAATTTGTTGGATTCACAAGTTTAAAATATTTATTTTATACAACTGTATTTTATTAAAAGAGAATTTTGTTTGATTTTCAATGCAATAAGAAAGAAATTGGAAAAAAGGACAAAAAAAAATATTATATTTTTTCCACTTACATCTTAATAGCATAATGACAAAGTATATATAATGCTTATTAGATCTAACAATTTTGAAAAATAGTAGATTGGTTGTTAAAAGAATATCTCAACAATTTAATAAACAAATTTTAATTTTTCAAGTCAAAATAATTTTATGTGACATTGTAGTCTAAGGGTCCTAAAATAGATGATGACAAGGTGTTTTGTTAAGGTACTTAGTAATGTAAAGGTCACAGGTGCCATGCTAATGGTTAGTGTGGCCCATTTTGTAGATACCCCTAGGTCACTACTATTTAAGCCATAAGTTGTATGTGGCATTGATCAAGGTTCACATAACCTAGAAAATAAAAAAATATATATGAGACATTGTAATTTTTCTTTAAATTGCATTTTTGAATGCATAAAATGAATGTAGTGCAATGAATAAAGTGCTCTAGGCACTAATATTGTATAGACTACATAACTAACATGAAATTTTAGGAAATAGCTTCAAAATTCTAAGTAAAATTGATTGAAAAAAATGTATTGAGAAAAGTACAAATTTAACTCTTTTATTGGCTTTGTAGTATGATGTAAAATTGTTTTTGTTTGCCTAAAGGTTCATCTTCCTTGAATATAAAGACATAAGGAAACATATAAATGACTCAAAATCTAAAACAATTGAGTAGAAGTGAAGTCCTACTCCTTGCAACCTCTAAATTTTCCTTAAATATATAAAAATGACAAATCAACCCAAGTTTGTGAATAAAAAAATTTGAACTACAACTAAAGTTTTTTTATTGACAAAGAAAATTAAAGTATTATAAGGAGGTCATCAACCCCACCTTAGAAGATCAAAAGTATCTCTCTGTTTTAACTAGCTCAAAGAAGAAAATTAATATAGCCAAGATTAGAACGAACTCTCATGAACTCCATAGTGAAGCATGTCATTGGGAAGCTCCTAAAACACCATGGATGAAAAGGATCTACCATCTCTGTGAGAATATGAACATCGAGGATGAAAATCACTTCCTCTTAGAGTGCCCCGCGTACAACCACATTAGAGCTCAATTTCATAATCTTTGTTGCAATACTGACCTTCCTAGCCTTTTAAGATGTCAAAATTATAGTGAGCTGGGGAGGCTTCTCTCCAAGCTTTTTGAGCATAGGAATGAAATCTTAAATCAAATTAAACAACTCTTTTCTTTAGGTCCGATAGAATAAAGATTGGTCTCAGTGGATGTTAACCACCACCACCATCATCATCATCATAATAGAATTCATATATATATATATATATATGAACATTGACATAAGGGAACATATAAATGACTCAAAATCTAAAGCAATTGAGTAGAAGTGAAGTCTACTCATACATGAAACTCTAAATTACTGTTAAATATGTAAAAATGACAAATCAACCCAAGTTTGTAAATAAATAAAAATTGAATGACAATAAAAAAATTTTATTGACAAAGAAAATTAAGGTATTATAAGGAAGGTCATCAACCCCATAACCAGAAGATCAAAGTATCTCTCTTTGTTTTAACTAGCTCAAAGAAAAAAATTAATATGGCCAAAGATTTAGAACGAACTCTTATGGGCTCCATAGATCCATGGTGAAGCAATTAGTTGGGCCAGTTCCTAAACACCATGGATGGAAAGGATCACCATCTGCAGCGAAATATATGAAAAAATGAGATCCAATAAGCGGGATTGGACATTGTTATAACAAATCAGATGCTGAGGTTGGCAGGTCGGTTAAGTTAACAATTGAAAATAAAAATTCAAAACTCGTGATTTTTGGTGATTCAGTAATTGTAATCCACCAAGAATAGGAAGCAAAAAGATCTCATAACAAAAGTCTCCTCCTATATTGCATAGGATTGTGATCCAACTTTAGAAATTTGAAAAGATCAAATTCGTTCTATGTCCTTAGGCACCTAAATCTTTCAAGAGATTGGACAATAAAGGGACAAGTATGGAATTTTAGAGTTGAATAATTGAAATTTATCTAATACCCCATTGCAAGGACCCCTTTATATGGCAAAGAAGAAATAATCAAGGACCCCAAAGGCCATCTAAGCGTATTGATATATGAGGAAATGGGAGTTTGGGAGAAATTGAATTCAGCTTGTCTTCCGACGAAGGTTTTCATTATTCAATGACAGACATTTACTATCCATCCCTCATGGCACCCCTTTAGTACTCTTTCTCAAACTGCTTTCATAGATGGAAGATGATCTCAGCTCAACAAGTGCACAAGTGTCGAGATATCCTCTTGAACAACATCAGTGTATGGATTTTTGAAGGACCGAGATCATCAGATCTACGACTTCATTCATTTCGCCTTAGTCTTCATTAATTTTTCCCTCTCTCTATATCTATTTGCAGTTATCTATTTGAACTCTCTGCAAGCATTTCGAAGCAATTTGGGAAAGAGCGATCTAGTCAAACAATTAATAGCTACAAGGAGAATATACATCGGTTGAGGAAATGATAGGCTTGGATCAAGGCTCCCCAAGGCCTATATAATGGTAAGGAAATAATATTCAGCGATGCCGAGGATAACAAGCAAGGGAGGGTGTCATGCAAGAATAGAATTGGCAATTAGAGCCAATTTATGTGCTCTAAGAAGAACAACTCAATTTCAGAGTCAAGTTTTATCGAGTTGCAGTCTCCTCATGGAGAATATAATTTCTTCTTCCCATGATAATGAGCTAGTTGACATGAATCTTCTGTTGGATATGATACTAGAATTTATGGAAGACCATACGGGTGCTTTCAACCAACAGAATGAGGCGGAGGCGGAGGAGAAGACACAAAAAATATATCATGCATGTATTAACACCAAACTAGAATTGATGCAAAGTAAAACAAAGTAGCTTCAAAATGAAATTTGAATTGAGCTGGTTGTCATGAATTGAAAATTGGTCGAGATGGAAGAGAATTATAGGATATAAGCATGTGGATGTATATCATGAAGACATCTTATGAATTTACTATTCTCACTTACAATTTTGGTGATTGATTGCTTTTTGTTTTCTTGTTTTTATACATATAAGAGTTTCAAGAGACACAACAACACCATTGTTTTGTGTAAATGATTTGGATGGATGTTAAATCTAGCAAGTCCTCATATTATTGAAGGATTAAAATTCTATCATAACAATGCCTTAAATTCATTGAGCTCACTGTTATCTTTTTTTCATTTATTATAAATGTAATTTTTTACTTATCTAACATCCTACATTAAGTTTTAGGTCTTCAAATTTGAAGATTGTATTTCAGGCTCCAGAATTTGAAATATTTTATCAACCATTACTTCAATATTTAAACAAATGATAACAATATTTATTTAAATTTAAATAAATTTTAAAAATTTTAATTTTTATTAATATAATTTAGAAGTATACAAAAATATATAAACAATTAACATTAATCTAAAACTAAAATTAACATTATTTATAAAAATAATAAATTTTATTTAAAAATGAAATAATAACAGAACAACTTGTATAATTCATAATGAATTACTCAAATACATCCATGTGAGAATTTAACAGTTTTAAATAAAATGCCTATACTGCATTCTACCACTAAGATGGGTGCATGAGAAAAGATAAGTTATAAACAGTGCCCAAGTGTTAAATACTTTAACTCTATTATTGAAAGGAGTCTCAAGGTGCTTTTCAATTGAAAAAATAGAGCTTAAATAAGTGAAACATATTAAATCTCAGAATACAGCTAGATGAGTTTTGAAAACTGCTCAGATTTAGATTACACAAACGGAAATGACAATTTCGGCATCGTAATGATAAATAAATAATAAATATTTTATATACGCAGAAGTCATGTAATAAATAATAATAATAAATAGCTTTCCATACGCAAAAGTCATGTTCTTTTCCTGAGTTTTTGGGATTTTCCATAACAGCGGACAAAGGGGTCACCTCATTCAAACAATTCGCGCAGCGCGCTCTATTGATTGAAATGAATTTAGCGTGCAAAGGGGACTTGACTGATGAAGACTAGGGCACATTGAAATGGTATTGGTCCACAAAAGCAGACGGATTGGAGTCTATAAAGTACAATGGTTACAGCTTGACTTTATTAATTATGTCGTCAACAAATGAGATTTGACTAATTAGCCTCCAAACGAGACTCGACTTAGATCTTCACAGGTTACCTGGGCGCATCTATGCTCACGCTCAGGAGAACGCATTCATTGAAATTTTCAAATGTCATTGGAGTCGACAGAGGCGGCGCTTGGTTGTGCCCTTTATATAGGGAACAGCAGTAACAGGGTTGTACCACACCAACACACTAGTCATTTTATCTTACCCAGCAGAAATCTTGGCCCTCTTCCTTTCTATCTCATCAGCTGTACCCATGGCCTCCATCGACCAAGCCCAGCTGTGCAGGAACTGTGTGAGCATGAGTTCATCTGGTGATGATGATGCGGGTGTACAAAGACGCACCGGCGATTATCATTCCAATCTCTGGGACGACGATTTCATCCAGTCCCTCTCAACGCCTTATGGGGTGGGTTATAATTACCTACACCTTCCATTCTATTTATTTTTCTGCAGCTTCGATTCAATTACTAAAATAAATTTCTTCTGATCCAATTTATTTCAGGCACCTGCTTACGGAGAACGTGCTGATAGACTTGTTCGGGAAGTAATGGAGATGTTCAATTCACTTACACTCACACTCACTCCCCTCAATGATCTCCTTCAACACCTTTGGATGGTCGATAGCGTTGAACGTTTGGGAATCGATAGGCATTTCAGAAATGAAATAAAATCAGCGTTGGATTATGTTTACAGGTCGGTAACCGTTGCCTTATCATCATTCTTTAATGTTGTGCTTTATATGTTGAATACATGCAATTATAGCGATAAATTATGTTGGCCGTCTGCAGCTATTGGAGCGAAAAAGGCATTGGATGTGGTAGAGAGAGTGTTGTTACTGATCTCAACTCAACTGCCTTGGGCTTTCGAACTCTTCGACTACATGGATACCCGGTGTCCTCAGGTAGATATACCCACATTTGATTACTAAATCGCTGTTTGAGGAAAAGTTGAATTCTAATATATGTGATTTTTCGGCCTCTCTCATGGATCTCCTCCTTTAATAAATGTTTTCAACTTATATCATGATCTCAGATGTTTTGAAAGTTTTCAAAGATGAAACTGGGCAGTTTGCGTGCTCTGCGAATGCTCAGACAGAGACAGAGGCAGAGATCAGAGGCATTCTCAATTTATTTAGGGCCTCCCTTCTTGCCTTCCCGGGAGAGAAAGACATGGAAGAGGCTGAAAGATTCTGTACATCATATCTAAAAACGGTTCCGATTTCCAATGGCGGTCTTTCAGGAGAGGTGAGGCAGCGGCACCAATTTATGGAAATTCACAAAACAGCGTATTTTATTGTATTCTTTTTAGATTTTTTAATAGAAACATTACTATTGTGGCTGGCAGGTAGAATACGTTATGGAATATGGTTGGCTTACAAATTTTCCGAGATTGGAAGCAAGGAATTATATCGACGTATTTGAAAAGCACACTAGTCCCTGCGTTAAGTAAGTACAGTATATTTATATATTGTAGTAGGCCCATTATATTATTTTTCTCAAACCCATCTAAATTTACAGGAATTTAGTGTTAAATCCACTTTGCTGCATTTACCTTTCCAGGACGAGGACGAAAACAGAGAAGCTTTTAGAACTTGCAAAATTGGAGTTCAATATCTTTCACTCCTTACAACAAGAAGAGTTAAAACAACTCTCCAGGTGATGAGCCGTCTCCAGTATTATAGTCATGTCTTTTTTTACAGACAAACTCGATTCAAGTTGTTTGATATTCAAATTATTTTGTGTGCAGATGGTGGAAAGATTCAGGTTTTTCTCAACTGACATTCACTCGACATCGTCACGTGGAATTCTACACTTTGGCCTCCTGCATTGCCACTGAGCCCAAGCATTCTGCTTTCAGATTGGGGTTTGCCAAAACGTGTTATCTTGGAATAGTTCTGGATGACATCTATGACACCTTCGGAACGATGGACGAGCTCGAACTCTTCACAGCCGCAATTAAGAGGTGCTCATGATCATTAATATTGATCGTTTAATCCAATAAAAATAATGATGAAGGCAGCAACTAACTGTAACTGTGTGTGCATGTAATGATCAGATGGGATCCGTCAGCCAAAGAGTGCCTTCCAGAATATATGAAAGGTGTATACATGGTGTTTTACAATTGTGTTAATCAAATGGCTCGAGAGGCGGAGAAGAGTCAAGGCCGAGACACCCTCAGCTATGCTCGTAACACCGTATGGAAAATATTAACTCACAGATACATTTGCAACCAAAAACATATATACCTTTTTTTTTTCCTTCAAATAATGTTTGTTTTGCAAAATATTAATGGAGTATGCATGGCTCGGGCTCACTTAATTCGCTTTGCCTGTGGTGTGCAGTGGGAAGCCGTATTTGATGCGTTTCTGGAAGAAGCAAAATGGATCTCCAGCGGTTATATACCGACGTTTGAGGAGTATTTGGAGAACGGGAAGGTGAGTTTTGGGTATCGAGCAGCCACACTGCAGCCCATTCTCACATTAGATGTTCCCCTTCCCCTGCACATCCTGAAGGAGATTGATTTTCCATCAAGGTTGAATGACCTGGCATCTTCCATCCTTCGACTAAGAGGTGACATGTGCGGCTACCAGGTAAATTGGCATTAATGCTTCTATGCTAATTCTATATTAAATCAAACCCAAACTACTGAATTTAATTTATTACAAAACTGGTTTTGGTTTTGGATTTGGAATTGAAATGCAATATTGAATGCAGGCTGAGCGGAGCCGTGGTGAAGAAGCTTCGTCTATATCGTGCTATATGAAGGACAACCCTGGAGCAACAGAGGAAGATGCTCTCAATCACATAAAGAGCATGATAGAGGAAAAGATAAAAGAAATAAACTGGGAGTTTCTCAAACCAGAGAGCAATGTTCCCATCTCTTCCAAGAAACATGCTTTCGACATTCTGAGAGCCTTCTACCACCTCTACAAATACCGAGATGGCTTCAGCATTGCTAACAATGAAACAAAAAATTTGGTCATGCGAACACTCCTCGAACCTCTGTCTCTCTAATCCTCCCAAATACAATTACAATTCCGAACGCAAGTCATTTGTGAATGCTCTGAAGGTTGAGGTGACATTCTTTTTTTAGATGTAGAACAATTGGTCACTGGTGAGAGTTGCCTGAGCAAGGCCCGGGTTCAAATCCAACTGGCCTCAACAAGAGTACTCTTCTAGCCAAGACACAAGAAGCGTATGTCTCCACAGAGATTTGAACCTTGGTGGATGGAATGAAAACCTTCTCCCTTCACCGTCAGACCTCCGCTTCACGGACTATTCTTAGGCACCTCGGTATGTGTAAATCGTAGGCCATTTGTGTAAACTCCAGGGCACGTTAACCATATTTTTTTCATGGTTGATTAAATAGTAACATAATTCTATGATTTTACATTATCTTTATATCCATGGGGTTTACCATTTCATTTAATTAATTTAAAATTTTGAAATAATTTAAGAATCTTTTAGTAATTAAAATGAAAGACCTTATTGCGTACAAAGTAAAGGTTTTTTTGCATTCTGTTACAATTAAAATAAGAATATTTGCCCAAAACTCGAGGGCACATTACCCATATTTATTTCCATCATGTTGATTTAATAGTAAGGTAATTTTATGATTTAGATTTTTTTTTTTTAAGTTAGGAGTATCCCCTCTATATGTATGGCGTTACTTATTAATTTAAGAATAGTTTAGAAAATAAAATGAAATTTTTTATTGTGTATAAATGTTTTTTCTTTTCTTTCTATTATTATTTTTTTGGCTTGGCATTTTTTTTAATTATATTTTCAAAAATAGTTAAATATTACATAAACATTATTTATGATCATATGGCTTCAACCTTTCCATTGGTCTTTTGTCTATTTGACAACATTATAGGCCACCCAAAATCTAAAAAGTCTAAGAATGTTTAGAAAGGCTATATAAACCTCACTGTCTTTGAGTCTCATATTTACTATACGTCTATAACATAAAGACAAAAGTTGCATACTATCCATTTATACATAGAAAAATTAAGTATCCAAACAATTCCAAGGAAACTCCTAATCATTAGAAGTTTCTTTGGCCAATTCTTTGGCACTGGAGTGCGACAGTTCACTTTGTGGAACGCAGGGAATATGCTTCTCAATGTGACTTAAACAGACATTTTTTTGTTGAATCTTGCACTGAATGAGCTCGAATTCCCTGTGGATTTCTTGTATTTCTGTTGCTGACTCCGAAATTCCTACAGAGGTGGTCGCCAAAGATTTTTCCAAGATATTTTTCACCATCCAGAAAAGATAGAGGGTCTGCTAGAACTAGGTGTATTGGCCTTTGGTATGACCAGAGTCTCGGATGAGATCATGCCATTCATCTAACTCCAATTCATTGTCCTTTGCCTCCTACTTCAGTTCATTCTCCCGCCCCGAAATAATCTGGCGGGCTTGTGGATGAGCATTAGTCTGATAGGACCTAGTTGCTTCCAAGATTAAATCATTTTTATTTATGCAACCCTAATTTCTGGTGGGTCGAGGTTGAGATTGACTTCTTCCACGACCATAAACCTGGCCCTCGCTACGGTCGCAACAATCCCTTGCATCTATCCCTCGGTTCGAGGCCGATACAACCATCTATTGATGTTGTGAGCCAGAAGGATGGGGTTGAAAATATTCTTAGACACCAAAAGCTCCACCACTAGAGACATTGTCCAGGCTGCAGGCCAACTAGTTGGAAGACAACCTAGTGGGAGGTGCCAACTGACTAGGTCAAAACACAGTCCTATAGGTGATAGAGAGACACATGCAATAGAACAATAAATATTAGACCAATGAAAATTAGATTTCCCACCGTAATGACATGGTTTCAATCATCTAATCCTTTTGCAACAGTCCAAAAAACACTACAATTCCATAAATGGGAGACAATATTAAAACCTAGGAATACCCTCGCAAACCCTCCCCAAATCAAACCGGTCAGAGGGTTCTTCTGAGAAACAGCAGAAGGAACAATTATCCCCATACAATAGATTAACATCATGATTAAAAAAAATCCAAGGTTGCACGTGCACCAAGGGTGACAAGTTACTAAAATAGACAATAATATTTCTATGTAAGGGCAACAAAATCCGAGACAAGCCAACGAAAGAGCCGACCCCTAAAACCCATATTTCATAGGAGGGTTCTATTCTAAACCAAAATAACACACCAAGAACATACATAAACAAATTTGTAAGATACCAAAAACACACAAGGAGCGAGGCATTCATAAAAATTACAGTTTGAACATACCCACAACTACAACGACCGTGAGGATGGATTATGCGAGCTTCAACTGGGATCTAGGCCTGGATTGTATCCTCCGCTACCACCCAGATGATGAGGCCTTGTCTGAAATATCCTATGCAGCCTATGTCAGTTCGACAAAGCCGTTCTAGGCCACCCACATTGAAACCATAATTCTTGCCTGTGTATATTTTCAAATGTCGATACTTAATAGCATTAAACAACCTCGACACCTTTCGCATGGGGAGGTATCTGTGAGGGATCCAACCACCTTCTGTTCCATCTCATTATTATCCTGACCATTGCACATATCCCACTGATGCCCCTTGCTTGGCTCTCACCCCAATCGAGGGCTTTCTATTACTATTAAATAATAAAGTGGAACAACAGAGGAAGATGATCTCAATCACATATGAAAGAAAATATTATTATATGAAAGACAATCTGAGAACAACAAAGGATGATTCTCCCAATCTCATAGAGAGCATGATAGAGGAAAAGATGAAAGAAATAAATTGAATTTTTCTCAAACCATACATCAATGCTCCCATCTCCTCCCTCCAAGAAACGTGCTTTCGACATTATGACAACCTTCTACCACCTCTACAAATACCGAGATGGCTTCAACATTGCCAACAATGAAACAAAGAATTTGATCATGCGAACTGTACTTGAACCTGTGTCTCTCTAAACCTCCCAAATACAAATACAAATAAGACAGTATGTCATTTGTGAAGGGTATGGAAGGGTATGAAGGTTTAAGATGGCATTCATAGGAACACCCATATGTGTAAATGGTAGGCCATTTGTGTAAACTCAAGGGCACATTTAGCCATATTTTTTTCCATCGTTGATTAAATAAAACATAATTTTATGCATTTTAATTTTTATAGTCTCGAGGATTTACATTATATTTGTATCTATCAGATAACCAATTCCCTTAATTAATTTAAAATTTTGAAATAATTTGAGAATAATTTAGTAATTAAAATGAAAGATCTTATTGCGTACACAGTAAAGGTTTATTTCATTCTATTACAATGAAAATAAGAATATGTGACCAAAACTCGAGGGCTCACGACCCATATTTATTTCCATTATGTTGATTTAATAGTAACGTAATTTTATAATTTTGATTTTCTTTTTTTAAGTCAAGAGGATTGACTCTATATGTATGGAGTTACCTATTAATTTAAGAATCATTTAGAAAATGAAATGAAAGAATTATTTTTTTGAGTATAAATGTGTTTATTATTGTTTTTTTAAATGGATGAATATTTTTTTTCATATAACCTTGTAGTATCAATATTATGGTAAGAAATGTTGTTTTATAAAGATGAAGTATCAATATTATGGTATGGAATATTGTTTTACAAAGATAATATATTTTTTAAGAAACCATATATTGATTTTATTGATATTACGTTATAAATAAATTTGAGACGTATTGCTTAGAAATACATACAAAATAATATTATTTAATGTATATATTTTCACTCAATTACCACACATCTATATAGTTGGTTTGAGATCCAACTAAATCCAAACATAGATATGGAGGTTGAGATATTCTCTCAACAAAATCCCAAACCAACTCTAAACTCAAAACGAAACATTATCTCCATGTCCCTCCCTTAATGCTTACATGTCACAAAATACAATACTAGTCTCTTTTATCTAGCTGATATTCATCAACACTTAAACCCACTTTGGAATCTCATAGACACCACTCTTTCTTCACCACCAAAACTTAGAGCTATCACTTGACCCATTCAAATAATAACCACTTCTAACCATCAATGAAGTACTTGTATAATTGATGCTTCTTGACTTCTCGAAAGAGAATTGATCTATGGAATTACTTCCATCTGTCAAAATGAGACGAACTACAATTTTGAAAATTATATAGGTAAGTAGTCTAGATACTAAGCATATTCAAAAATCAATTATACAATTTACTTTTCTTCACATACACACTTACATACACATAAAATATAACATGTAACTATTGCTCTTGAAGCACAAAAGAACAACAATACCCATCAACCTATAACAGACTCACATAATCAAATTACTGATATATTCTCGTGGCCCCAAAGAAAATTAATAACCACCAATTTAAATTATGCCAATATATTCATCAATTAGTTTTTCATATATTTCATCAACCAATTTTACAAAGAAACCAATAAAACCATAACAAAAAATTTCATGAAAACATTAACTCAATGTTTGTTCTCTGTTGTACCGTGTTTGCACCCATTAATGAAAAATCGGGCTACAACAATGACATCTCGATGGCTATGACGTATAGAAGTAAATAACTTGAAGTTGTGGACCATTGAGTGATATCCTATCTGGATTCCAAATTAGCTTATGTTGTTGCCCTCTTTTATATATGAAATGAAGTCCTTGATCTTCAAGAGGTTGAAAATAGTTGTAGAACAAACCTTTAAAGCTAGGATCCCAAAGACAACCGTTCAACAAATTTATGAGAGAATATTTATAACATGACCCAAATGTCTACATCGGGTTCTAAAAACCAACCACTAGGTATCCCGTGAAAATAAACTCATTATTCTTTAACTCATTGGCCAAACGATCATGGAATATGAACTGCCGCGAGATATTTGCCATCTTTTTATGGAAATAATATATGATTCTTTGGATCATAATTATGTTGAGAAGCTTCCCTCTGAGAAACATGCATTGTTGGATGCGGGAAGGTTTTCAAAGCACTCGTATTCATACATAAGAACCTACGCAGAAGACATCTAGAAAAGGTCGAAGAGATGCAAGAAATGCAAGTGATGAAGTTTATTTTTACAATTATGTGACCAATCCAAATGCACCTTATCCTAAAAAAAAGGAAACCTACCCAATCCTCCCTCGGTGGTGGTTCCTATACCAGGACCTAGACTAATGGGTCAATTTCTACATGCTCCCAAGGAAATCTCTCTTGATTTGATGACACCATTAGATAAAAAATGATACAATTATTTTTTCAACTAATTTCTTCAGCAAATTCAATTTTCATTTATAGCAAAGATTCTCTGTGAATGAACTTCTGGTCTCAATTCGACTAGATCTATCATAGCCACATAACGCACCTGCAAGAAACAACATTCATAAGTTGTTGCGATAACAATTTGATAAATGCTCCATGGAAGCTTGATAGAAAAGAAACATCCACATGATCTCTTTGCTAGTGGTTCTTGTTGAGGTCCTAAACTTTCCTCTTTTAGACATCCCTTTTAGCACCTCCATTTTTTTCATATATAATTTTGCTACATTCCAAGCTATAAAGTCATTTATGACATGTCCATGCATAGTAAAAGTTATCATTCATTTATAGCTTATAATCTATACTTTATTTGTGAAATTTAATCAAAAAATATATATGGCTTTCAAAATGTACAAATTATGTAGCTAAATTAGTGTTTTTCCAACTCAACCCATGGTTAGACAAGTTCTAAGAGCTTGAAGGAGAACAAAATATATGGATGGATTCCAAATGTCAAGCACATGTGTACCTATCAAACCTACCTGGAAAATCATAGAGCTCAAGAATTTTGATGGTCAAAACAAAAGTTAACTTTGGTTATAACAATCTATCCTTTCGCAGAATTTGAAGGTAGGCAATTTCATCGTCAATAGAGCGTGGAATTGAACAAGAAAATCTTGGCTTTAAGGATTATGATGTGTCGTTATGAAATATTATCATGAGTTTCTCTTCTCGTAGAAAATCATGAGAAACATATTTCCTATGTTGATTAGATAATTTATTTTTCAATTGAAAACAAGTTTCTCGGCTTGTAATTCTTCGAAGTTGTTAGTCTAGACTACTATAAATTTCTTTGAAGCAAATACAAGGATACAATTATGGATTGTAATTGTTGTTACCAAAGAATTTTTTTCATGAATACAATTACTCTGTTCCTATTATAATTCTATGTGATGGTGATTAATTGGTTGTTCTAAGTTCTTTAATTCTTATGCTAAATAGGAGATCCCCATGAAGAGTCGTAAGCTAGCATAATCGTGTAAATTTCATTTGTTTCTTGGAACTTGTTTCAAATTTGTTGCAAATACCTAGACATTTTATGATTCATAGACGCTCTATTTTCACATTAAGTTTACTCATTACTATTTTGATTGTCACATGATTGAGCACTCAAATAAGATAAAAAATGACAAAAAACATTTCTTTCATTAATTACTTGTTTCAATTCCTTCATAGATTTGTCTCATATTTATTTCATGCTTGGATAAACTCTCATTAAGATTGCACACACCAATAATTTTTAAAGAGTAGTCATTCACTATTTTTTTTCAAGTTGATATTGTGTTATGTTAATTCCATTGCTGGTAGGATAGCGAGTTAAATTATTAAAATAAATTCCTTAGCTTATTCAATAGCATAAAATTTCAGTTTTGCAAAAGCAGCTTAAACTTCCAATCTTTCAAAATAGCTTAGACTTTTGATTCTTCAAGGTAGCATAGAATTTTAAAATAGCACAGACTTTTAATTTTGTACATGAGTATAGCATTTCCATTCTTCTCAATCAGAATAAACTGTTATTTTCATTTTTGTAAAATACTCATTCCAATTCCTATATTAATGTGCTTTAATTTTAGTTTAGTTGGTGGATCTTACGAAAAGAACACTTGCGTGACTTGACAAAGAGTTAGTATTGAGTAGTTGAACTTTAAATGTTACCTTTGAATTTTAAATCCTTAATAAAAAATAAACCTCGTAGCATATATAGTGCACATACACTTCACACGTACACAATCCTTGGTTTGACAATTTAATGAAGTAATTTAACTAACAATTACATTAGCCAACATTTTTGATGCCATTTTGAAGGAAGTGTATATAATACATTATTTTTATTTTGATTTGCATATCATACTAGATGCATTAATTTTATTGATGCATAGTTAAAATGATATTAAAATAATTTAGGATGCATGTATAGAGAATGATATTATAAAGGTAGCTTTATAAGTCGAGGTAGAGGACATAGTTCAATACCAACATCACCAACCAACCACACTAGACCACCCAGTGCCACACCATCCACCGACACTCGCATTCCATCCATAGAAGGAATACGTATGAAATTCAACCTAAGGATTCACCAACCTCATCTACAAAAGTTGTAGTTGAAGAACCTGCATCCCCTACTGAAGGAGTCATATTTCTCTCCTCAACATGTGAATAACTCTTAGGACATGAGTTAGAAGTACCTAGTGAAGAAGAAGAGGAAAAAGAGGTTGTTACACCCACCATTGAGATTGAATGCAGAGGAATTCTGGGTCCCACTGCGGGATGGGGTTCCGAGAAAATTTTGTTGATTTTTGAATTGCATAAATGGAAACAGGAGGAAATATCCCTTCGGGAGGGGATGATCACACTGAAAGGACATTAGAAGGAAATAAGTTCCTTCCAGGAGAAATGGATGAAGGAAGAATTAAAGAAGGATTGGGAAGAATGGAAGCAAAAGGAAGTTGTAAATAAGTAGAAAGAACAATTGTTGTTGTTACAGTAGAAGGTTCAGGATTTGACTATGGAAAAGCGAAAGCTCTATGAGCTTGCCCTCACTTTGTTGGGATGCATGCGACCTTTTCCATATTACTCCATTTTCCTATGTGAATACTATTACTTGTTTCAGTTAAAAGCCATTATGAAAGGTAGGCCCTATATGGGTTCTTTAACCTTCACCTTTTTAGATGTTTTTCGTGCCTATGATTTTGATGAACAGAACCTGTTGTGTGAGCTATTTTTTCACAACATCATTTGTGAACACACTAGTATGGAAATGATAGAAACTGTGATAGAAACTGTATTCCAGGAAAATTTTAAGGATGAGAAATTATCTTGAAGTTTAAAAACTCAGTGAATCTCATAGGACAACCTAATATGCAAACTATAAAATTTTTATGGATGTATTTTTAAAATTATTCAAATTTATAATGATATTATATATATTGTCTATATAATGTTGGCGATTTTTAACGTAAAATGATTTTATATTGGAAAATTTGGGCTAATCATTTTTATAAAAAATGGAAATTGGCGAATACTTTTTGAAGAACCATGGAAAATTAGCCCACTCGCGAATATTAGCCGGCACAATTTTCCATGTCGTATTCTTTCATTCTCCTATATGGGGAATTTGCATCTTTGAGCCTTTGCATCATTTATGAGGAATCAGATTGAGTGGCATCTATCCACAAAATCTATGGATGCTAATGAAGAAAAGGCAGCATTATGGATCTAAGCAGAACCAGGACGGGCCATTGAATTAAGGCAGGAATTTAGAAAGACTCTGAGCACTCCTGGGATAAGGGAACCTACTGCCACCTACAGAAGAAGGATTGTGGATTTTTGCCTTAATCAGTTTTCACAAATGAGGAGCAGAGCACTACCGATTAAGGATTTTTGCCTTAATCAACGCTCTCTTGAGCCTACACACATGCGACTCGCTGCTGAAGATCTCGAAACCTTCGGCTGCTCTATGTACACCTCCTCCTCAATGACTCCATTTAGGAACGCAGTCTTCACATCCATCTGATGAATGTGCCACCCCATCTATGCTGAGAGAGCAAGAATCGTCCGTATGGAAGAATACCTTGCAACAGGTGCAAAGGTCTCCTCATAATCGATCCCCTCTATCTGTGAGAAGCCTCGGGCAACAAATCTTGCCTTGTACTTCTCCACACTCCCGTCAGCTGCCTGCTTCACTTTGTAGATTCATCTCGAACCCACCACCGATTTCCCCTCAGGCCTTGGGACAATCTCCCATGCACTGTTTCTGACAATCGAATCATACTCTTCCACCATGGCATCTACCCATGCGGGTCCTCCACAACTTTCCTCAAAGAGGATGGCTTTGTCACGATACACTTTCTCATAAGAGCCATGTATCCGTATACCAGTCAGGTGACCGTCTCTATCCGCACCGTGATGTAGGTGCTCTCACAACCTTCTCTCGCATTCGAGCCGCCGCCACCTTCGTACCGCACTTCCACCCCAATGGTCAAGGGCTACTTGAGTGGTCTCTTCCACTCCATGAACCTCATCTTATGGCTGATCCACATCCTGAGACTCATCCTTAGGAAATAATAGCTCCTCATCTGCATGCAAGTGTGGCTCCCTCTCAAGCGAACACTTCATGGCTTTCTCGTCATGAAATTTGATATCCCGTCGCACAACAGTCTTGTGACTGTCTGGTAAATACACATGATAGTTGTGGGGCGTATCAGTGTACCCAAAAAATATCCCAACCTCTGCGGTTGACTCCAGCTTCTTCCTGGCATCCTTCGTCACATGAATGTAAACAGGTGAACCAAAAATCCTCAAATGGGAAATATCGGGCTTCTTACCAGAAAATGCCTCTTCGGGTGTACTCATGCCAAGTATCCTGTGAGGACAACGGTTCTGCACATATACTGCAGTATTGCATGCCTCCGCCCAAAAGTGAATGGGTAGGCCCTAATCATGCAACATCGCTTGTGCAACACCCACGATTGTTCTGTTCTTCTGCTCAGCAACCCCGTTCTGCTGTGGGTTATGAGGTGCTATGAGCTCTCTTCGAATTCCTTCCGTGCTGCAAAAGTCCTTGAATTCGCCAGAGATGAATTCACCAGCATTGTCGCTCCTAAGAGCCTTCACCTGCTTCCCCAATTCTTTCTCAACCAGTGCCTTGAACTCACAAAACTTTGAGTATGTCTCGCTCTTCTTCTGCATGAAGAAGATCCAGCACTTACGAGAAAAATCATCAACAAATATCACATAATACCTGTGCCTTGCTATCAAAGCTACTGATAAAGGTCCACACACATCTGTGTGAATTCTCTCAAGGATCGTCGTGGCGCGACTATCCTTCTCGTGAAAGGTGGCTTTCACAAATTTTCCCAAGGTACATCCCTTGCACTGATCTGACTGCGCAAGAGTACCCTTAGGAAGCCCAGTAGAAATCTGCTATAGTATCTTCAAAGCTCCATGGTGAAGGTGGCCCAATCTCCAGTGCCACAACTCGCCATCATCCCGGCTCACCACTCCTTCTGCCTTGCCTGCCATTGCTGCGCAGCCATCTACCTGCAATTGATAAAGGTCTCTAACGAAACCCTATCCTCCCGGTCTCACCAAAATTTCTGCTCACCAGGCAGAAAGCTCCTCTCCTTCGCTAAAGATAACATCATCCCTTGTCTTCTAACACTGCCACAAAGATAAGATTCTTCTTCAATCCTGGAACATGCATCACTTCCTTCAATATGAAGGGTTTACCAGACTCTGTCTCAAAGGAAATGGTACCGATACCAGTCGCACTGTATCTACCATCATTTCCCATATCGATGTGCACTCCAAGATATTTCTCATCCAGATTAGTAAACAAATCTCGATCTCTTGTCATGTGAAAAGACGCACCACTATCAAGAAACCACACTGAACCTGTCACACTTGAGACCAAGCATGCAATCAGGGAAAAATCCAGCTCAAAATGCAAGGCTAAGGCCTCTCCAGCTGTAGTCCCAGCAGCCTGCTTATTTTTCTTCTTCTGTGGACAATTTGTGGCGTAATGTCCGTGTTGGTGACAGTGAAATCAGTTCACCTTGGACATTTCCTGCTTCTTGCCTTTCACATCGGATTGAGAAGCTTTATTTCTCTTCCCATTCTTTGCTTTGGTAGCCAAAGCACAATTCTCTTCATCAGAGTTCTTTGATGAAGATCTGTCCCTGGTACTTCGCCTTATCTCCTCTTGCACAAGATCTGACCAAATTCGCTCCCATCCTGGCAATTTCTCCCGACCATTGACAGAGTCCTGATAGCAGTTCCAACTTTTCGGAAGCCCAAGGAGAGCCAAGCTCACCAAGTCCTCATCATCAACAGTCACCCCCACATTTCCCAGCTCATCCCTGCATTGGACGAACTTCGTGAGGTACTTGGGCATACTGTTGCCTTTCTATATTTTTATGTTCCTGAGTTTGTCCTTGAGCGCCAATTTCCTCTGGTTGCTCTTGCTTTGAAATAAATTTGTCAAAGCTTTCCACATCGAGAATGGAGAAGCCTTACCATGAAGGCTAGACACTATGTGATCCTTCACACCTTCCAATAGAATCCTTCGACACTTTGCTATCTTCTTTTGCAATGTGTCAAGTACAACATCATCACTAGAAGTAGGATTTGGAATTTCTGCATCTATGAACTCCTTCAACCCATTTTCATCCAGCACCACCTCCATCCTGTCCTTCCATGCAATGTAATTCGAGCTACCCTCAAGGACATACTCCAATCACAATCTGTTGAAAGGCATCTCAACTTCGACACCAAGAAAACACTACTGCAAATTCGAATTCCACCAGCTCAAAACTCAACCGCTTCAATGTTTTGTGCAATTGCTCCAATGATCAATATCGCTCTAATACCATGTAGAAATTTGAATAACTGATATATTATTCACTGAGATTCTCCTGGTCACACACTATTTTAGCTTCATGCATAATACAAAATCTCTTCTACCATTGATCATTAATTGTAGAAATAAAATCAATTGCATGCACACATCAAAACCACAAACAATCACACATATGAACACAATATTTAATGGGAAAGCTTAAAGATGAAAACCCCAACTATCTGTATATTATATTTCATAGAGATCATGTAAAAATCATTGTACAAAGCTCCTCACAAGCTCTCATCACAACCTCGAATTGCTACACACTATCAAGCTAGATCTAGCAAAACACATGCTCCAATATTTTGCCACTTGATAGCCAGCCTTTATTGCATAATCAATGTTATGGGATGGCTCATTAAATAACATAAACCACCTGGCTTGTATTGCGCAATCCTCATGGGCTTCTCCAATCACTGTGTGTTGCAAATAGCAACAGTATAGTCACAACTGATAGTTAACCCGCTCTTTCACCTATTTCTGCACTGGTCTCCACTGAACTATCCATGCACTGAAGTTAATTGATGCATTCTTTAGTTGATTAATGAGTTTATAATTAGTGAATTAATTAATAATTAAATCACACCACTCTCACTAATTGTATCAATTAGTTAAGCTGGATACAAATAGCTCAACTATGTTTAGATTAGTTAAACTGACCACAACTCCATTAACTTCCTCAATCAACTCCACCAAACTCTATCACATGAGTTCTAACTGAAGTATCCATGCAATAGCTCCACATAACCCTTAGGAATAGCGTAATTCCTTCGTCGCCTCCTCGTCCCACATCTCGTGCACTTAATCGAAGTGTTCAAGATAATAAGATAATGTTTAGAGTCTAAAATGATTAAGAGATAATAATATTTATTATATCTATTTTTAGATCGGCACCAAAATAGATTCCGCCCGCATGTCTAAATGTTCATCTATTTTTTTCCGGCTCTTAACAACCATCCACAAATAGCATCCAACAACTCATAGAATATGATCGACATGTCTAAAAATAGACATAGTCTAAAAATAGACTTTGCGCCAAAAATAGCCTGCGGGCCCACTTAGTGAAGGCGACTCTTTTCACTAAGCTCATCATCTTGTTGGAACCCCAACACAGTTCGATGGTAATTGTTGTGTGGAACACCAGGTACCATTAATTGAGTCATGATTACATTCCTGTAGATTTTTTTAATTCCAGCACAAGCGTTAAGTTTCAGAAATGATTCCTTTTTATTTCGATTTTGCGTTTGGTTTGATGTATCAACACAAATAGTGCAACTGTCATTGAAAAAAAGACGTCATTGGATTGATAATTTATGTGCACCGTCTTAGTCATTTAACAGTGATTAATACAATCCAACAAAGGTCTAGTTTACCTTTTTGAAGATGAAAAGGGAACATAATATGAAGACACAAAAATAGACACTAGAAGTCAAAATTGATTCTTGATGCAGATATAATTCCTTACTATTAGAAATTCAATGTTAAATAAGTAGTATTCATTCATGTTTGAATAATCATCAGTGTTATAAATTGTAATTACTCCCGCATGAAAGAGTTGGATAAATTTGGAGAGTCAGTTAATTGAGACAAATCGAGTGAGTTCGAGTTAATTCATATTTTGGGAGACTTTGAATTTAGAGTGTGTGTGCATGAAAAGTTACTTTGGGAGGGTCACTAGACGAAAAATTTTAAATACCACTCACCTAGTTCATTGTAATCATCAAGTTTGTGTGATCAATAAATGAGCCACAACTTTTGTTATTGTGTTAATCGTTCTGTAAATTTTGTGTCTTTCTTCCTTTGTCTTTCAAACAAATTAGTATCAGTGCGAGGTTTGAGGAAGAGTGATAATCTGCAATTGTAACTTGCAGAACCACATTGTGTGAACGTTAATTCATAGTGAGAGTTGAAAGTTTGTTTTTTCCATTATGCAGTGAGAAGATTTAGCTTGTTGATTTTTATTTTTTTTCTGAACAGAGTGAGGACAACAACCTTAAATGGAACATGAATTAATTTGACCATGAATACAATTCAAAGTCATGTGACTAGTTTAAAGGGTTTTAAGAAACGTATATAGAAGTCCTCATAAGATTGAGGAGTAGCCACAACTCCCATTGTCATGAACAACCCTCGCCACGTCGTCAAGTAAGTTATCATGGCCACGAGAAGTAGGTAAAGTCAAAAGGAGATATTCAAGTTCTTTTAAAATCAATTCAAAAGGTTTTATTTGTGGTTTGGTAAAGATTATGGATATCAATGATTTAAAGCTTTATGAAGGCATATCAAAGGTTTAAGGTTTGTTTGAATAGGTTCAATAATTTTAAAGGTTGAAGGTTTTTTTAAAGAGGTTGGATATTTTTAAAGCTTTTTTTTAAGTATATTAAAAACAAGGTGCTCAAAATTTTAGGGATAGTTTTTATAAAGTAATTTTGTATTCTTTTTATTAAAAGTGAATTAAAAAGGGGAAATGGTTTTTTATTGGAAAGTGAGATTAGAGCTTTGTAAAAGTCCATTAATTGGAAAATCGTTTCGTGTTTTGTCAAGCATGATAGTGTTTTGGGTGAAGATTGTGCTTTACGGGGCACAAATTAAACATCATAATTTCGGGGGTGATATGGAAGATAGCCTCATGTAATATGGAATGAAACTATAAGACAAAGGAAAGATAATAGTCATGCGTCGCACAACACGACTGAAGGATATTAAGAAAAGGAATAAAAAATAATAGGAAAATATCGTTGCCAAATATAGAGAGGTTCAGGCTGCAGTTGAGGAACTGAGAAGTCTAGCAGAAGACAAATAATTAATCAAGGGTCATTGGTGTAGCTTCTATATGTTACCACCTCCTATATTTACTGGTAAATATTTTCATCATTGTGTTATCAAGATGCAAAATTTCCTTCGAGCTAAAGACTTAATTGAGTACTTTTCTAATCACCCATATAATGAAGCATGCGATGATTTACCATTTAATTTTACTGGAGTCCTCAAGAAGACTAATTTGGAGCATGGTGGAATGTAGGTTGGAGCCTAGTTGATTTGAAGATTGGAGTCGTCATCTAGGGTTGGAGCCTTAGAGTATAATTATACTTGATTTATTATTATTAATGAAATTATTATTTTATTGTACATTTTTTTTATGTTATCTATTATTTCTCCTCAGAGTCCCAAGGCTGAGAAAGGAGACCGAAGGAGGTAACCTCAAACCAAATTTGGACTTGGTAGCTATCCCTACCAAATAAGAGAGGGCTCTCTCTGCAATATCATAGACATTGAAGTGACTCGAGGGAAAAATAGATATTAGGCTAGATATTCAGTTCACTAGGGTTTTATTTTAGGGTTTGTTAGATTAGGCTCAAAGGTCTAGGGGACTAGGTCAAGGTTTCAAATGATCAGTTGTAGGGATAAGATGGGGAAAGGTAGGTATGATCAGTGAAATATTTGAGTTTTCATTGTGGTATAGGGCTGAAGTAGAGAGCGATCAAAATGAGCATAATACTATGATTTCATTTATCAGATGAAATGAGACATAAACATGAAAATCTCATCAAAACAGAGCATATAAACTATGAAGTCTATTTAAAAACTCATGAGATGTTCACATGAAATCATGTTAATGGTAATAAGGAGAAATAAATATTCAATATGATGATAAAGCATAGGAAAAACATTGTCACTAAAGCATACCACAAGAATCCCAAGGTAATAGCTACAAATCCCTCTATATTTCCTGCAAAAATATGGTGTACACTAGCTCAAATCCTTTTTCTAACTAATGTACAACCTTTGATTTGACTTCAATAGGGCTACATATAGATCAAAAATTACACCCCCCCCCCCTCTTAGGCCCCCCCCCCCCCCTCTTAGGGGTCAAATGCGTGATGATAGGAACTTATTATATCAATCCCTCTAACCAAACCAAAAACTATGGAGGTTAGGAACTAACTCTCTATTTAGCCTTGAATGACTTTAAAAGAATTGATGACCATGAATTTACATAAATTTAACCTTTAATAGCACTATTACACTTAATTACATGATGTAAACTCCTAAAAAGACAAATTAGATCATGAGAGATTGACTTTGACTGAGAAAACTCAAAAATTTGACTTTTTGATAGAAGCGCAGCGTGGTCTAGTAGAAGTGCAACGTGGTCTTTGAGGCACTTTTTGGGTGGCTTAACCTGATATTTGAGCATAAATGAAGGTTGATGAAGATAACCTAGGATGTCTACTAGGTCTCTGAACCTTTAAACCTGCAAAAATCGACCTCGATGGCGCCTATAAATATAATCTCCCAAGGCTACCCCAAAAGCACAGTGTGGGGTCCAAAAAGGAGGTAGAAACATGAAAAATGACCTGTTTATTGGCTTTTTCTCCAAAACTGTGAGATGACATGGAAAATAAAATGCATATCTATGATGTGGGGGTCAAGGGCTATCCATCCATGTAAGCCACTTGTTATTTGGATGCCCTGATAAAAAGAGCAGGATGGCCACGCTACACTTATATGTAACTAAATTGCCAAAATTAACTAAAAATCCAAAAGTTGACCAAACCTTCTCAAAATTTGTTGAAACTTAATTCTTAGCATGTCTTAGTGATGGCCTAGAAAACCAATGATTCATCAGCAATAAAATCAATGTCATCTCTCTTTTTATGCTTGATTAGTGTTTTCTTAAGCTTATTTTTCATATTCCTAACCCTAATTTTGTAAATCCAATTCCTGGTGTAATAGTGTCGATCCATGTGTCTCTAAAGGTTTGTAGCTCTCTTCGCCTTCTTTAGAAGCTTCTCTAGGTGTTCATTTATTACCCCAAGCCAAAACTCTTTGTCTTCTTCAATCTATGCTGCTATGGTGTCATCTAGATTTTGGTAAACTTGAGGAGGAGATGGTTCATTTTCCTACCTTTCCTGTCTTTTTGTTGCTCTTGTCTTTGGCCTTCTTGGCTTGATCTAAACCTCCTTGCACTCTAGCCGCTCCACATCTATCACTTCCTTACCCTTATCTTTCTCTGCCTCAAAACCTGCAGTAGGTTTTCTTAGGAGCTGTTGATTTACCTTTAGTTTCTTGTTCTCTTGCTGCAAAAATGATATCGTGAAGTTTTCTTTTGAGAGATTATCCTTAAGCTCTCTGAATTCTACCTCTTTTTCTTTGATTATTTTCTCAGCTGCTATGTTATTTAAGCCATCTCAATATCAAAAGGTGCCTGATCTTCCTCATGCAAGGGTGCATCATCTTTGCCTCTTGATGTTTCTTCTCTGATAGTGTTGGGCTGAGTTCTTTCCACAATCTCAGGGGAAAACACTAGTCTTTTACCTATGATATAAGTTTTAGTAACCTCTGCCATAGGTGTCTATGCAACCGATGGTTTACTAGAGGACCCACCTCCTCTGGCCTTGATGATGATCATGGATTTCTTTGACTGGTTGGTTGACTAGTAGTAGGAGTAAAGGCAACTGATTGCATGAATGTCTCTCATGATATATTAACCTATGAAATCTGATGAAGAATAATGACTTTGACCAAACCATGATGAAACAAAATTGCTTTGTGATCTTTCCTTTTGCTTTGTACCTTTTTAGTCACCTTGACTAAGCTTCTGAGTAAGTAACGAGGCAACTTCAGTGGTTTGATGGTAGTGAAATACATCGGAAACCTTATATGATACTGAAACAACCTTGAAAACTTGCCTTCACATGTAAAGTACTTCATGGTCATCTTAAAAAATGGAGCATATCTATCCAGCAACTGTCTTAAGGGAAATATATGAGTAGGAGCATCTTTATAGTGTGGTTTTAAGAATATCTTGTAGTTTTCAATGTCCAAATCCATCCCTTTAAACCAAATATCTCCTTGGTTAGGGATACCTGTGGCTGAGGCTATGACATCCTCTAATATGATGAAGTCATTCCCTGCTATTGTGGTCTTATCCCTCCTAACGTTAATGGAAAAGAGGTAGTTCAACTTAGAAAAGAAGCCCACCTCTTGTATTCTTTCACAAAACCCTACGCATCCAACATATTCAAATGATTTCTTGATGAATGATGAAGCATTGACTGCTTTCATATTGGATGGCTCAAATCTAGAGACAGGACCCCCCTTATTGTACTTCTTCTTCTCACTGTCCATGGTGTTTGTTTGCATGAGAGAAACGTAGCTTGATAGGAATGAAGGAAAGGGTGGAATTAGGGAAAATAGGGAAAAACGGGGCAGCAAGTTTAGGGAAGGGAATGGAGGGGATAGGGATTAGGGAAAATTCTAGGAAAATTCTAGGGGGTAGGGATAGGGTTTAACGACACTTGGGAGGTGGAGTCTCTTGAAAAGAGTAAGGGGAAGATGGAAAAAACTCAAAAACACAGTCTTAACCCAAAAAATTTCAAAAACGCAGTGTGGGCTAGGGTTTGCGAGGAAAATGGAGAAGATGAAGGGAATGGGTCTGGGAAATGGTTTGGGGAGGTATATAAGGTGTGTGTGAGGGTGATAGAGCAGTAAAACTAGGGATTCTATGAGTGAGATGAAGCAAAAAATTAGAGAAACCAAAAGCGCAACGAAGCCCTAGGAGAAGGATTTGTAATGAATTTTTAGAGAAATGACTGCATGAGAGAGGTAGTAAAGGTTGGCATACTTCATGTGGAATCCTTGGAACATGTTGAAAGCTGAATGAAGCCCTTTGGATTCTTATATTTGCCTCTTATTCCAAAAACACAGCGAAGGCACCAGAAGCGCAACGATCTAGGTAGGAAAGGTTAAAAATGGAAAATTTCAATGCCCTGGTGGCTGAGATGAAGCTTGTTGATGGATATGTGCTCAATAAATATGAAATGAAGAATTATAATGCTTGGATGGTCTTCTTATAGCTCAAAAGTCGGTTTTTTTCTTTGGTCATGAAGTGACATCACATGTTTTTTTTGCAAAATGAAATGATAGGATAGTGTACTTTAGTTTTATCACTTTATTAGGCAATGATACATCTTTATTGAGAGGTAAGTGTACAATCAAAATTCACTTTATGAGAACCAATCACATTTTAGGGGATGACATCATCCCTAATGGTTAAGGTGGCATCGTTTGAGTTAAAGGTACTTACTTGTCAGATTCTCAATGGTGGATAAAAGCTCATGGTTAGACATGATAGTGCTCTACGTACTTTTTAAAGTCATAAAGTAAAGTACTCATAACAGATGTCATTACACACTTTTTGAATGAAATATTATTATTGTCATTTCATATTTTTTGAAAGAAACAGTGCATATCCCTACACAATCTTCATGTATTTACGCACTCTTCAATAAATATTATATTTGTATATTTTCATATATTTATATAGTATATTAATTACATGTTATTATATAATTTTTAATTAATAATATATTTTATAATTAAGAATTTATGAATTTATATTTATATTTTATTTTGAGTTATTTAAGTGAAAAGAGAAAATGCATTAGTTGTGCAAAAAGTGAATTGAAAATTAATAAATATTATTTTATTGATTTAGCTATTATTTTATTATTCAAAATTCCCCTAATAAAATTATAAAATTGATGAAGAGTAGATGTCCTACGTAGCATATACCACTTGGAAATCTAATATGTAAATAAATTTCAGAGTTTGGAATTTCTAAAAGTTATCTATATCAAATAAATTAATTAAAATAAAGTTAATCCTTTAAATTGAGATAAAACCCTTTCATTTCAATTTGATACTTACACGGAAGTCAATTGATTTCATTCTAATTTGATCGTTACACGGAAGTCAATAGAGTTATGAAACGCATTAGAGTTTAAAGCGAGCGTGTGGGCCACAGGGTCTTATTGAACGAATCATGTGGGCCACTTCATCAAAGTAATAAAAGACTTCTGGAGCGAAACAAGTGCGTCAATTCGTTAAAATAATTTTAGTGTGCAAAGGAGACTTGACTTATGAATGATATTGGCACATTGGAGTGATATTGGTCAGCAAAGGAGAATTGATACGAAGGATGGGAGGCTACAAAGTACAATGGTTACTTGACTTTATTAATTAATAATAATAATAATAATATTGGGTACAAATGAGATTTAACATAGCCTCCAAAAGTGACTCGTACCACGGAATTTGTTGATACTTTTAAAAGTGTCATTGGATTCAGGCCGCCCAGACATCACGATTCAATGGTGTCCATAAAGGTGGCACTTGGTGTGTAGGTAAATTCTCCTCCTCCAACAACCATTGAGGTAATGGAGTTGAAATCATGCATGTACAATCACATCTCTCTCTCTCTATGTATATAGAGAAACATGGCTGTACCTCTACACAATCACAACATAACACAACACCAACTATTTTATCTTTAAAACTATAGGCTCTCCTTTCTATCTCATCAGTTGTAACCATGGCCTCTGTACTCGACCAGGCCTAGCTGTGCAGCAAATCTGGTGATGATGATGCAGGTGTACAAAGACACACAGGCGATTATCAGTCCAATCTCTGGGACGACGATTTCATACAGTCCCTCTCAACGCCTTAAGGGGTGGGCTATAATTAACTACACCTTCCATTCAATTTATTTTTTTGTAGCTTCATTCTTCATATTCAATTAATAAAATAAATTTCAGGCACCTGCTTACCGCGAACATGTTGATAGACTTGTTGGGGAAGTAAAAGAGATGTTCAATTTACTTACACTCACTCCCCTTAATGATCTCATTCAACGCCTTTGGATGGTTGATAGCATTGAAAGTTTGGGAATCGATAGGCATTTTAGAAATGAAATAAAACCAGTGTTGGATTATGTTTACATGTCGGTCACTACTACCTTATCATCATTCTTTAATGTTATGCTTTAGATGTTGAATATTACATGCAATTATAGCGATAAATTATGTTGGCCGTCTACAGGTATTGGAGCAAAAAAGGAATTGGATGTGGTAGAGAGAGTGTTGTTACTGATCTCAACTCAACTGCCTTGGGCTTTCAAACTCTTCGACTACATGGATACCCGGTGTCCTTAGGTAGATATACCCACATTTTATTACTAAATTGTTGTTTGAGGAAAAGTTGAATTTTAATATATGTGATTTTTCAGCGTCTCTCATGGATCTCCTCCTTTAATAAATGTTTTCAACTTATATCATGATCTCAGATGTTTTGAAAGTTTTCAAATATGAAAATGGGCAGTTTGCATGCTCTGCCAATGTTGGGACAGAGGCATGTTGAAAATATTACTTTCAACTGCCCTCTGTACAACAAGCCGCTTTCCATTTTATTTCTCCGGGTTTTTATACTCAGAGCCGCTTGCTATAATTGTTTGAAAAGCTCTCGCATAGAGCCACCTTCTAAATTTTGTTTGAAGAGTCCCTGTACACTGGCCACTCTCTAAAATGGTGAACAGTCAATTTCAGTTTTTGATTATCGGCACCAGTCCTTTGTATTTGAAAACAAAGCATTTTTAAATGAAGCAGAGCTTTCAAAAACATACATAGGAACAGAGGATTTCCTTTTATAAACAGAGTGTTTTTATTTTTCTACACGCGGACATCTTTTTATTAAACAATGGTCCCCACAAAGTGTCTTGTTGATTTGGCGAGTTCCGATGCGTTCATCGCAATCAGAACGTTTCATATAAACCACAACCCTTTTATTTGTTTCGATGGTATGCTCCGATGCGATCATCGCATCGGAAGTGTTTTTGTTATATGGCCCGATTGCACAGTATGAAGTCCGGACCTGATGTGTGTTTTAGGCCGGTGTTAAATTTTTTCATCACTTTTATTCCTCAATCGAAATCGGAAGTTTTTCAAATGGCCCGTTTGCAATGTTATAAACCGGACCCGATCCTTTTTATTTGGCAGAATGGATAAAACATTTTCGCGCTACATTTGTTGCTCACGTCAGCAGGCCCTTGGCGGACATGATATGGATTTATAGGGCCGATTCTATAATCCATCGCGCGCACATAACTTGACGTCAGCAACCCAAGGTTGTTAATGCGAAATGCGTTCATACAATTTGGTTGAATCGATTTTGAAATCCGAAAGGTTTATCGCGTGACGAAGGTTGAAGTTTTACAAAGGTTTTGTAATGTTTTGTTTTAATATGTTTTATATGCACGATGGAGTTTTTATAACGTCTTTTGTTATAAAAGGTAATGTTATAACATTTCAATGTTTAACATATGCGCCTTTATTTTGGGTGGGCCCGAAAGGGCGTATTGTTTTAGTTTTATTGTTAATGTAATGTCAATATGTGCTGCAACATATAAAAGGCCCGAGAGCCTTTGTTATAGGTGTAATGTTATTTTTTTATTTGTAAGCACAACAATGCGTATTACAATAGACAGAGAGTTTTTACACAACAGTGTGTATTGTTTTGTTTCAACACATAACAATATTTTTTAAGAGAGACAGAGAGTTTGTTTTCTGCACTACGTTTGAAGCAGTCTTATTTTGTAATCCCTATGTTGAGGAAGAGTCTGTAATAGCTTTTTTTTTGAAATTAATGAAATATTTTTTCAAGTGCAAAGCTCTGTCTCCAGTGAAGAAATTTTTTTATTCTTTGTGTTAAAGAGGAGAGTATTATTCTCTCTAGTTTGTTCTAGAATTTTTATAAATTCCAACATGGTATCGGAGCTAGTCCAAGCTCTTTGAAGGTGTCAAAGAAGCTAAAGGAAGTAGTTCTTTGTTGCAGCAGCTTCTCCAGTAGAGTGAAGACTTAGTCAAGAAGAATCCAAGGTATTTATCAAGTCATTTTTTTTTGTGTTACTGTTGAAGACAGTAAGTTGTTTTAAAAAAACAGTCAAGTATTTTGAAGCATATTTAAGAGTGCAAGAATGGCTGGAGCCAGCACTAGCATGGGTATTGGTAAAACTCAGCTCCCACAATTTAATGGGAAAAAATATGACTACTGGGAAATAACCATGACAACCCTGTTTGCTTCCCAATACTTACGGGAACTTGTTGAGGATGGCTTTGAAGAGCCAATAGATGAAAATGAGTTTGATGATTTAACTCAGGCAGAGAAGGAACTGCTGAAGAGCAATAAGAAGAAGGATTCTAGAGCCCTCTACTTTTTGTATCAAGCAATGCATGAGAGTGTGTTTCCAAGGATAGCAGCAACCAATAGATCCAAAGAAGCATGGAAAACTCTCAAGACAACCTATCAAGGCATGGAGAAAGTGAAGACAGAAAAACTACAGTTGCTGAGGAGAGACTTTGAGACTCTCTGCATGAAGGAGTCAGATAATATTGACTCATTATTCACACATGTGATTGGAATGGTCACACAGATAAGGTCTCATGGAGAGACTCTTGAAGAAAGGAGGATTGTGGAGAAACTCTTGAGGAGCCTACCCTCAAGGTTTGATGTGATTGTCACCACCATAGAAGAGACCAAGGATCTCACAAACTTTTCAGTTGATGAGCTACATGCATTGCTGATGACACATGAGCAGAGATTGGGTAGAAATGAAAACTCATCTCTAGAGCATTCCTTTAAGACCCAGATGTCCTTTGGAAGAGGAAGAGGGCAAGGCAGAGGTACCAAGAGAGGAAGAGGCAGAAGCCAAAACAGAGGTGCAAGAAATAGTCTAGAAAATGCTCAAGGAAGGGGTAGCAATCCAAATCAGCATCAAGGCCAAGGCAACAGCCAGCAGAGTGGTCAGCAACATGATCAAGGACAAATATATGATAAATCCAATGTCCAATGTCACTATTGTAAAAAATATGGACATTATGCAAATGAATGTAGAAAGAAGCAGCATGTTATGGGTAATAGAACAAATGAAAATTTTACTAGAGAAGATATCAGCCAAGATAAATTGTTTTTAGCTTGTAATATGGCTGAGGAAAAGAGTGAAGATTTATGGTTTCTAGACTCCGGTTGTAGTAACCATATGACAGGAAACATAGCTATGTTTTCTATGTTAGATGAGAATGTGAAATCACAAGTCACATTAGGAACAGATAGTAAAGTTTCTGTTATGGGAAAAGGAGATGTAAATGTCTTAACAAGAAAAGGAGAAAAGAAATCCATAGCATATGTGTATTATGTTCCTGGAATGAAATGTAACCTCTTAAGTATTGGACAACTTATTCAAAAGCGGTACAATGTTTTCTTTGAGGATGATGTTTGCACCATCATGGATAAACCACCCAACAAACAATGTATTGCTAAAGTGAAGATGACAAGGAACAGGATGTTCCCTCTCAGGATGAGAGTATATTTGAAAAATGAAGAAGAGATAGTAGCAGTGACACAAGAGGCTTTCCAATGCGAACCAAAAGATGACAATTGGTTGTGGCACTTGAGATTTGGACATCTCAACTTTGGAGGTCTTAACTTGTTAAACAAAAAATGAATGGTAAGAGGTTTTCCATTGATTTAGAAATCGGATAGCCTTTGTGAAGGTTGTATCTTGGGGAAACAACACAGAGAAAGTTTTCCTTCTGGGAAAAGCATAAGGGCAAAAGCACCCTTAGAGATTGTCCACTCGGAGATTTAAGTTGTTAGTCTAGAACTACTATAAATTTCTTTGAAGAAAATACAAGGGATACAATTATGGATTGTAATTGTTGTTACCAAAGAATTGTTTTTCATGAATACAATTACTGCTGTTCCTATTATAATTCTATGTGATGGTGATTAATTCGTTGTTCTAAGTTCTTTAATTCTTATGCTAAACAGGAGATCCCCATGAAGAGTCGTAAGCTAGCATAATCATGTAAATTTCATTTGTTTCTTGGAACTTGTTTCAAATTTGTTGCAAATACCTAGACAATTTTATGATTCATAGACGCTCTATTTTTCACATTAAGTTTACTCATTACTATTTTGATTGTCACATGATTGAGCACTCAAATAAGATAAAAAATGACAAAAAAACATTTCTTTCATTAATTACTTGTTTCAATTCCTTCATAGATTTGTCTCATATTTATTTCATGCTTGGATAACCTCTCATTAAGATTGCACACACCAATAATTTTTAAAGATTAGTCATTCACTATTTTTTTTCAAGTTGATATTGTTTTATGTTAATTCCATTGCTGGTAGGATAGCGAGTTAAATTATTAAAATAAATTCCTTAGGCTTATTCAATAGCATAAAATTTCAGTTTTGCAAAAAGTGAGCTTAAACTTCCGATCTTTCAAAATATCTTAGACTTTTGATTCTTCAAGGTAGCATAGAATTTTTAAAAATAGCACGAGAATTTTAATTTTTGTACATGAGTATAGCATTTCCATTCTTCTCAATTAGAATAAAATATGTTATTTTCATTTTGTAAAAATACTCATTCCAATTCCTATATTAATGTGCTTTAATTTTAGTTTAGTTGGTGGATCTTACGAAAAAGAACACTTGCGTGACTTGACAAAGAGTTAGTATTGAGTAGTTGAACTTTAAATGTTACCTTTGAATTTGAAATCCTTAATAAAAAATAAACCTCGTAGCATATATAGTGCACATACACTTCACACATACACAATCCTTGGTTTGACAGTTTAATGAAGTAATTTAACTAACAATTACATTAGCCAACATTTTTGATGCCATTTTGAAGGAAGTGTATATAATACATTATTTTTATTTTGATTTTCATATCATACTAGATGCATTAATTTTATTGATGCATAGTTAAAATGATATTAAAAATAATTTAGGATGCATGTATAGAGAATGATATTATAAAGGTAGCTTTATAAGTCGAGGTAGAGGACATAGTTCAATACCAACATCACCAACCAACCACACTAGACCACCCGAGTGCCACACCATCCACCAACACTCGCATTCCATCCATAGAAGGAATAGGTATGAAATTCAACCTAAAGGATTCACCAACCTCATCTACAAAAGTTGTAGTTGAAGAACTGCATCCCCTACGGGAAGGAGTCATATTTCTCTCCTCAACATGTGAATAACTCTTAGGACATGAGTTAGAAGTACCTAGTGAAGAAGAAGAGGAAAATAGGTTGTTACACCCACCATTGATATTGAATGCGGAGGAATTTCGGGTCCCACTCTGCGGGATGGGGTTGAGAAAATTTTGTTGATTTTTTTGAATTGCATAAATGGAAACAGGGGAGAAATATCCCTTCGAGGGGAGGGATGATCACCCCTGAAAAGGACATTAGAAGGAAATAAGTTCCTTACGGGGAGAAATGGATGAAGGA
Organism: Pinus albicaulis; assembly: GCA_034641835.2. Taxonomy (NCBI): domain Eukaryota; kingdom Viridiplantae; phylum Streptophyta; class Pinopsida; order Pinales; family Pinaceae; genus Pinus; species Pinus albicaulis. Next base: position 97,233 of record JAXQQM020081193.1, read on the forward strand.
AGAATTAAAGAAGGATTGGGAAGAATGGAAGCAAAAAAGGAAGTTGTAAATAAGTAGAAAGAACAATTATTGTTGTTACGGTAGAAGGTTCGAGGGATTTCGACTATGGAAAAGCGAAAGCTCTATGAGCTTGCCCTCACTTTGTTGGGATGCATGTGACCTTCTCCATATTACTCCATTTTCCTATGTGAATACTATTACATGTTTCAGATTAAAAGCCATTATGAAAGGTAGGCCCTATATGGGTTCTTTAACCTTCACCTTTTTTAGATGTTTTTCGTGCCTATGATTTTGATGAACAGAACTCTGTTGTGTGAGCTATTTTTTTCACAACATCATTTGTGAACACACTAGTATGGAAATGTATAAACTGTATTCTCCTATATGGGGAATTTGCATCTTTGAGCCTTTGCATCATTTATGAGAATCGAGATTGAGTGGCATCTATCCACAAAATCTATGGATGCTAATGAAGAAAAGGCATCATTATGGATGCTGAGCGAGAACCAGGGACGGGCCATTGAATTAAAGGCGAGGGAATTTAGAAAGGCTACGAGCACTCCTCGGGATAAGGGAACCTACTGCCACCTACGAGAAGAAGGATTTGTGGATTTTTTGCCTTAATCAGTTTTCACAAATGAGGAGCGGAAGCACTAACGAGGGATGTACAAAGAAACACGAAAAGCGATTAATGTTGGGTTGTTGGAAAGAGATCCATTTTACATTTTAGAATTTTTGTATTTTTACGTATGCATGCATGGACTAAGATTTAAACTCTCTTTGATATGGCTACCAATAGATGAATACGGGATCATTATGAACTAACTAAGTATGAAGAAAGAGTCTTGGACACAACAGGTTGATGTCTACTCAAGGGTATAGGTTTCCGGATGAAGACACAACCGATAGCTTATGACTTCAGCGACCGCGCACGAGGAGATGTTATCAAGGAAGTTGAGATTTTTGCATGAGGACATACAAGTGCTTCAGCTAGGGTGAGATGTTGGGTGCCATTTTTGTACTTATTTCCTACATTTGTTTCCCTCATTTTTTACCTTGTGACCTCAAACCTTGGGACCAACTTTGCCTCTTTCCCTTCTTTTCTATCTTAAACAATGTCATTTCACCATATTTAATTATCTTTTTTGTTTCGTTAATTATTATCGATGTATTGTTTCCTTTTTGTGGCTAACTCGGATGAATGTTGGAGAAAGTTCTTTGGTATTTTTCTATCTTTCCGGATGTTATTATTAGCTACAAGAGAACATGAGGAGTGCGGAAACGATTGAAAGTGTGTTGTTACGGTAAGCTATTACACTACGATAATGTTACATCACGGTGCTTTGTTACGACCACATTATTACAAAAATGTTGTTACATTCGTATTGTTGATTAGATATCATCAACACGGATGCCGACTGTCCTAGATTGTTGTTACGCTACAAGCTGTCACTTTCCATGAAAAATTTCGTAGGATTCATTACATGTTATATTAGAATGAGAGCTTTTAGGCGAGTTTTGATTGTAATAAATATTCTTCCGGTCGAACTTTTTTATTAAGGAATTGGTTGTAACTATATGTATCTTATCTTTATCGGCATGAGAGTCGTAATATTCTCATGACTAATTCATTCCTCATTTTTATAAACATATAACCATTATATAACTCTCAACCCTTGAGGTCAAGCGGTTGGAAGAGAATTGTATCGCCTTTTGGCTATGTAATTTTGGTCACCATAATATAAATATATCATGTAGTTTGTTGTTACATGTGTTTTTTTGGTTTAATTTCCATTTTGTTTCTATCTCTTCCCTGCACTCTTTGCTAAGGAAAGGAAGGGCCCTCCTCTTTAGCAGGGACTGCAGTGGTAAAGTAGTTGTACTATATTTCTTATTTTCTTAGCATATTGGTGGAGTGTTGTTTTTTCTATTTTGGATATAAGTAGATCTGCTTCAGTTTCGATACTATTATGTTGTTACACAAATGTGATTAGAAATAACAGCTTGTAGAAATTTGAATAACTGATATATTATTCACCAAGATTCTCCTGATCACACACTATTTTAGCTTCATGCATAATACATAATCTCTTCTTCCATTGATCATTAATTGCGGAAATAAAATCAATTGCATGCACACATTAAACCCACAAACAATCACACATATGAACAAAGTATTTAATGGGAAAGCTTAAAGATGAAAATCCCAACTATCTGTATATTATATGTCATAGAGATTATGTAACAATCATTGTACAAAGCTCCTCACAAGCTCTCAGCACAACCTCGAATTGCTACACACTATCAAGCTAGATCTAGCAAAACACATGCTCCAATCTTTTGCCACTTGATAGCCAGCCTCTATTGCGTAATCAATGCTATGGGATGACTCATTAAATAACATAAACCACCTGGCTTGTACTGCGCAATCCTCATGGGCTTCTCCAATCACTGTGTGTTGTAAATAGCAACAGTATAGTCACAATTTATAGTTAACCTGCTCTTTCACCTATTTCTGCACTGGTCTCCACTGAAACTGTCCATGCACTGAAGTTAACTAATGCATTCTTTAGTTGATTAATGAGTTTATAATTAGTGAATTAATTAATAATTAAATCACACCACTCTCACTAATTGTATCAATTAGTTAAACTGGATACAAATAGCTCAACTATGTTTAGATTAGTTAAACTGAACACAACTCCATTAACTTCCTCAATCAACTCCACCAAACTCTGTCACATGAGTTCTAGCTAAAGTATCCATGCAATAGATCCACATAACCCTCAGGAATAGCGTAATTCCTTCTGTCAGCTCTTGTGCCACATCTGTGCACTTAACTGAAGTGCTCCAAGAGAATAAGATAATGATTAGAGTCTAAATATTATTAAGAGATAATAATATTTGACATATCTATTTTTAGAATGGCAATCTAAAAATAGATTCCGCCCAGTATGTCTAAAAATAGAAGTCCATATATTTTTTCCGACTTGACCAACCATCCACAAATAGCATCCTGCAACTCATAGAACATGATCCATATGTCTAAAAATAGACGTAGTCTAAAAATATACTTTGCGCCAAAAATAGCCTACGGGCCTACTTAGTGAAGGCGACTCCTTTCCACTAAGCTCATCATCTTGTTGCAATCTCAACACTCCCTCTCAACAATATAAGGATTATCTGCCACCCCTATCCTACCTCTGTGGTATTCGAATTTTCTCCTGGTGAGCGCCTTCGATAAGATATCAGCATCCTGATCCTCCGTGGGAATGTAAGAAAGTAACATGATCTTTTGCTGCACACAATCTCTGATATGATGGTACTGGTCCGTGAAGCCATGCCGCCTCAACTCATTTTCCTGCCTGTACCATGATCCATATCCCGATGTGCCTCTGAGATATCTCAATACATGCTTGCCTGCCTTCCAGAAGAGCTTGGTAGGCTTAACCATAGCTTGTGAAAGACGGTTAATAGCATAGCGTATGTTGGGTCGTGTATTGACCAGATACATAAGCGACCCCACCAAATGTCGATAAACAGTGGCATCCACTACCTCCGCTGAAGTAGCATCCTCCTTCGTCCATCCACCAGGAAGAGGAGTATCAACAGGCTTGCAGCCATGCATGTTGAACTTCTCCAGTATCTCCCGGACATACTTGCCTTGAGAAACAAACAGTCCATCATTGCGCTGCCAAATTTCCAATCCCAGGAAATAATGAAGGAGGCCCAAGTCCTTCATCTCAAACTCTTTTGCAACATCAGCCTTGCATGAGTGTATCAACAGTTCATCACCTGTTAAAATCAAATCATCTACATAAAGTACAATGATCAGCAACTTACCCTCCACCACAATACGGTATGGGTTAGGATACGCCTCACTCTTGGAGAATCCAGGTCCGGTGAAATAGCCTTTGCTGTACATGTGTACCAAGAACGAGGTGCTTGTTTCAACCCATACAATACTCTCCGCGAAACCTGCACACATTTGACTAAGCTGCCGAAGATCTCGGAAACCTTAAGGGTTGCTTTATGTACACACTCCTCCTCAATGAATCCATTGAGGGAATGATATCTTCACATCCATACGATGAATGTGCCACCCCATACATCTTTGAAGGCAATAATGGTGGTATGGAAGAATGCCTTCTGACAGGGTGAAAAGGTCTCCTCATAATCGATCTCCCTCAATACGATGTCCTCCCTGGGAGCAGCAATCTTTCCTCCATACTTCTCCACACTCCCGTGTTGCACCTTCACTTTGTAGATCCATCTTGAACCCACCACTGATTTCCCTTCTGGCCTTGGGACAATCTCCCATGCACTGTTTCTGACAATCAAATCATACTCCTCCACCATGGCTCTACCCATGCATGATCCTCCAAAGCTTCCTCGAAAGAGGATGGCTCTGTCACGATGCAATTTCTCATAAGAGCCATGTATCCAATGTACCGGCCAGGTGACTGTCTCTGTCTGTGCTGTGATGTAGGTGCTCCTAAAACCTTCTCTGCATCTTGAGCCAGTTGCTCAGCTTCTGTAGTGCGCTTCCGCTCTCTGATGGTTGGCGCTATGCCGTCTAGTCCTCTTCCACTCCCTTAGACACTCATCTTATGGCTGAATCACATCACCGAGACTCATCCTTGAGCTATGGCTCTCATCGCAGTGCAGTTCCCTCTCAGCAACACTTCCAACTTTCTCCTCCTGAAATTTGATATCCCGTCGCACAACAGTCTTGCGACTGTCTGGAAAATACACACGATAGTTGTGGGGCGTATCAGTGTACCCCAAAAATATCCCAACCTCCGCAGTCGACTCCAGCTTCTTCCTGGCATCCTTCGTCACATGAATGTAAACAGGTGAACGAAAAATCCTCAAATAGGAAATATCAGGCTTCTTACCAGAAAACGCCTCCTCGGGTGTACTCATGCCAAGTATCCTGTGAGGAAAACGGTTATGCACATATAGTGCGGTATTGCATGCCTCCGCCCACAAGTGAATGGGTAGGCCCTGATCATGCAACATCGCCCGTGCAGCACCCACGATCGTTCTGTTCTTCCGCTCAGCAACCCCATTCTGCTGTGGGTTATAAAGGTCTTTTATGGGCTCTCTTGGCGAATTCCTTCCGCGCTGCAAAAGTCCTTGAATTAGCAGGAATGAATTCACCGGCATTCCTCCTAAGATCCTTCACTTGCTTCCCAGGTTCTTTCTCAACCGGTGCCTTGAACTCACAAAAATTTGAGTATGTCTCGTTCTTCTTCTGCATGAAGAAGATCCAGCACTTACGAGAAAAATCATCACCAAATATCACATAATACCTGTGCTTTGCTGTCGAAGCTACTGAGAAAGGTCCACACACGTCTGTGTGAATTCTCTCAAGGATTGTCGTGGCGCGACTATCCTTCTCGTGAAAGGTGGCTTTCACAAATTTTTCTAAGGTACACCTCTTGCACTGATCTGACTACGCAAGAGTGCCTTTAGGAAGCCCAGTAGAAATCTGCTGCAGTATCTTCAAAGCTCCATGGTGAAGGTGGCCCAATCTTCGATGCCACAACTCGCCATCATCCCGGCTCACCACTCCTTCTGCCTTGCCTGCCATTGTTGCGCAACCATCTACCTGCAATTGATAAAGGTTCTTTTCGAATCCCTACCTCCGGGTCTCACAGTTGCCTTCTATTGCGCAAGAAATCCTTTCCTTCGCTAAAGACAACATCATATCCCTTATCTTCCAACATCGCCACAAAGATAAGATTCTTCTTCAATCTTGGACCATGCATCACTTCCTTCAATACGAAGGGTTTAATAGACTCCCTCTCAAAGGAAATGGTCCCGATACCGGTTGCACTGTATCTACCATCATTGCCCATCTCGATGTGCACTCCAAGATCTTTCTCATCCAGATCAGTAAACAAATCTCGATCTCCTGTCATGTGAAAAGACGCACCACTATCAAGAAACCACACTGAACCCATCACACTTGAGACCAAGCATGCAATCAGTGAAAAATCTAGCTCAAAATGCAAGGCTAAGGCCTCTCCAGCTGCAGTCCCAACAACCTGCTTATTTTTCTTCTTATGTGGACAATTTGTGGCGTAATGTTCGTGTTGGTGACAGTGAAATCGGTTCTGTGGACATTTCCGCCTTGCCTTTCACATCGGATTGAGAAGCTTCTTTCTCTTCCCTTTCTTTGCTTTGGTAGCCAAAGCACAATTCTCTTCATCAGATTTCTTTGATGAAGATCCGTCCCTGGTACTTTGCCTTATCTCCTCTTGCACAAGATCCGACCAAAGTCACTCCCATCCTAGAAATTTCTCTCGGCCATTGAAAAAGTCTTGATAGGAGTGTCAAATCTTCAAAATCCCAAGGAGAGAAAAGCTCACCAAGTCCTCATCATCGACAGTCACCCCCACACTTCCCAGCTCATCCCTGCATTGGACGAACTTCGTGAGGTACTTGGGCATGCTGTCGCCTTTCTCCATTTTTATGTTCCTGAGTTTTTCCTTGACGTAATTTCACTGCGGTGCTCTTCTTTGAAAATAAATTTGTCAAAGCTTTCCACATCGAGAATGGGCCCTTGCCATGAAGGCTGGACACTATGTGATCCTTCACAGCTTCCAACAGAATCCTTCGACACTTTGCTATCTTCTTTTGCCATGCGTCAAGTGCGACAACATCGCTAGAAGCAGGTTTTGGAATTTCTGCATCTATGAACTCCTTCAACCCATTGTCATCCAGCACTGCCTCCATCCTGTCCTTCCATGCAATATAATTCGAGCTTATCTCAAGGGAATACTCCAATCGCAATCATTTGAAAGACATCTCAACTTCGACACCAAGAAAACACTGCTGTAAATTCAAATTCCACCAGCTCAAAACTCAACCGCTTCAATGTTTTGCAATTTCTCCAATGATCAATATCGCTCTAATACCATGTAGAAATTTATATAACTGATATGTTATACATCCAAGATTCTCCTGATCACACACTATTTGACTTCATGCACAATACATAATCTCTTCTACCATTGATCATTAATTGCGGAAATAAAAACAATCGCATGCACACATTAAAACCACGAGCAATCACACATATGAACACAATATTTAATGGGAAAGCTTAAGGAGTAGAAAACCCCAACTATCTGTATATTATATGTCATGGAGATCATGTAAAAATCATAGTACAAAGCTCCTCACAAGCTCTCATCACAACCTCGAATTGCTACACACTATCAAGCTAGATATAGCAGAACACATGCTCCAATATTTTTGCCACTTGATAGCCAACCTCTATTGCGTAATCAATGCTATGGGGTGGCTCATTAAATAACATAAACTACCTAGCTTGTACTGCGCAATACTCATGGGCTTCTCCAATCACCGTGTGTTGCAAATAGAAACAGTATAGTCACAACTGATAGTTAACCTGCTCATTCAACTATCTCTGCACTGGTCTCCATTGAACTATCCATGCACTGAAGTTAACTGATGTATTATTTAGTTGATTAATGAGTTTATAATTAGTGAATTAATTAATAATTAATTCACACCACTCTTCACTAGTGTATTAATCAGTTAGACTAAATACAACTAGTTCAACTATGTTTAGATTAGTTAAAATGAACACAACTCCATTAACTCCTCAATCGGCTCCACCAACTCTGTCACATGAGTTCTAACTGAAGTCAACCATGCAATAGCTTTACACATAACCTAGAATAGTATATTCATACCATCGGCCTCCTGTATATACATGTGCATAACTGAAGTGCTCCAAGAGAATAAGATAATGTTTAGAGTCTAAATATTATTAAGAGATAATAATATTTGACATATCTATTTTTAGACTGGCAATCTAAAAATAGATTCCGCCCAGTATGTCTAAAAATAGAAGTCCATCTATTTTTTTCTGACTTGACCAACCATCCACAAATAGCATCCTGCAACTCATAGAACATGATCCATATGTCTAAAAATAGACTTTGCGCCAAAAATAGCCTGCAGGCCCACTTAGTGAAGGCGACTCCTTTCCACTAAGCTCATCATCTTGTTGCAATCGCAACACAGCTGATGTAATTTTTGTGTGGCACGCCAGGTACCACTAATTGCTCGTCATGATTACATTCCTGTAGATTTTTTTTTATTCCCGCACAAGCGTTAAGTTTCAAAAATGATTCCTCTTTATTTTGATTTTGATTTTGGTTTGATGTATCAACAAAAATAGTGCAACTATCATTGAAAAAAAAGACGTCCCTAGATTGATAATTTATGTGCACCATCCTAGTCATTTAACAATGAATAATACAATCCAACAAAGGCCTGGTTTACCTTTTTGAAGATGAAAAGGGAACATATATGAAGGCACAACAATAGACACTAGAAGTCAAAATTGATTCTTGATGCATATATAATTCCTTAATATTAGAAATTCAATGCTAAATAAGTAGTATTCATTCATGTTTGAGTAATCATTAGTGTTATAAATTGAAATTACTCCTACATGAAAGAGTTGGATAAATTTGGAGAGTCAGTTAATTGAGACAAATCGAGTGAATTTGAGTTAATTCATATTTTGGGAAAATTCGAATTTAGAGTGTGTGTGCATGAAAAGTTATTTTGGGAGGGTCACTAGATGAAAAATTTTAACTACCCCTCACCTAGTTCATTGTAATCATCAAGTTTGTGTGATCAATAAATGAGCCATAACTTTTGTTATTGTGTTAATCATTCTGTAAATTTTGTGTCTTTCTTCCTCTGTCTTTTAAACAGATTGGTATTAGTGCGAGGTTTGAGGAAGAGTGATAATCTGCAACCGTAACTTATAGAACCACATTGTGTGAATGTTAATTCATAGTGAGAGTTGAAAGTTTGTTTTTGCCATTATGCAGTGAGAAGATGTAGCTTGTTGAAATTTTTTTTCTGAACAGAGTGAGGACAACAACCCTAAATGGAACATGAATTCATTTGACCATGGATGCAATTCAAAGTCACGTGACTAGTTTAAAGGGTTCTAAGAAACATATATAGAAGTCCTCTTAAGATTGAGGAGTAGCCGTAACTCCCATTGTCATGAAAAAACCTTGCCACGTCGTCAAATAAGTTATCATGGCCACAAGAAGTAGGTAAAGTCAAAAGGAGATATTCAAGTTCTTTTAAAATCAATTCAAAAGGTTTTAATTGTGGTTTGGTAAAGGTTATGGATATCAATGATTTAAAGATTTATGAAGGCATATCAAAGGTTTATTAAAGGTTTAAGGTTTGTTTGAAGAGGTTCAAGAATTTTAAAGGTTGAAGGTTTGTTTAAAGAGGTTGGATATTTTTAAAGATTTTTTTAAGTATATTATAAAGAAGGCGCTAAAATTTTTAGGGATAGTTTTTTTTGTACATATCCGCCCCTCCATTCAGAACTTTGGCCAACAGCCCCATTCAAATCCGTTTAAAACCCCTGTCGTGGCCTAAAATCCCCATATTCTGCTTAACATTACTATTTCTTCCCACAAAATACACTGCAAAGGCTTAAACCCACAATTAAAATTTATATCAGGCCCAACCCCTTTGGGCCTTAGCCCCCATATTCTATTTATCTACGTGACCACAGCCCAGGACCGAGCACTAATCACAAAGGCGCTCTACATATAAAGTCATCGGATGCACCATAAACCGTCCGATCAGTCACAAATCAACGGTCCCATAGCATGCCCGCCTGGTGGTCCCCGCGCCCAAAAACCGATGCTTTATTCCGCACCACCTTTGCTCAACGAGCGATATTCTCCGCAGGGCTAGCGATTCCATTGAATGTGCACCATGTGTCTTTTGTACGGGCCCGAAACCGCTCCCATTTCGCACGTTAATGTTCAGTCAAGGATCGGGTAGCGGAATAAATGGTGACCATCAGATCTCGGGGCCTCCATCCGACGTCCATCGTGCCTCGAAGATGCACGCGCTTTATCTCAGGCCTCCGCTCTCCCCGCGCATTAAATTTCAGCCAAAGGAGATGCAATGGAATCAATCATCATCGTCCGATCTTGTGCCTTTCATCCAACTATGTTTATCTTCTAAAGCTGCACGTGTTTTAACCCATGTCTATCGTACCCCTGGCCCACCATTTCATTGATCTCTGATGCATTTAAAACTGTCGATCTCATCCAGCGATCGTGTGGCCCATAATCACTCACATTCTCCCCGCTTGACTAAGTCCTTCGCCACATCATCTGTTCTCCTTGGCTTTTCGTGCGCCTATGTGTCATCACCCCGCGTGCCCATTATATTTCCATCCCCGTCACCTATATATATGTGTTTCATTCATATTCATCGTTTTTATTCATACATCATGTTTAAAATGTTTTACGTGGAAAAATTACATCCTGTCTGTTTACCAAAACCTCTCTGTAATTCCGCCGTCACCCCGCATGTTCTTGCCATGTAGCCATATCATCGACGCCACCACTGTCTCCACCTCCACTCCCCTTACACCTGTGTTTGTTTTTTCTAATATATTTGCGAGTTTTGCAGGTTTATATGGAGGAGCTGCCGCAATATATCGCCTCCGTTGCGAAGGCCAAGATCTTCTCTAAGGACAGTCTTTAAGGGCAGAAATTTAAGAACAAGGCTGGAGGTGGTTGCTATGATATGACCTCATTAATGGAAGCATAAATAAAATCCATTGAACCCTAAAGACGCCTATAGAGGGAAATATTACAAAGCAAGAAATATTAATTGGGTGGCATACAAATATCAGTGAAAATCGAGAAAGCCAGTCCCCAGCCTTATGATTTTGAATTTTAATTCAAAGATTGGAAGACCGTGAGTATCATGCACCAACACAAGCAACCTCAGGGTTTTATCACAGTATATTTTTCTCTTCCAATCAAGTACAGAACATTTGTATATTTTATTCTTTGTGTCTTGTTAAGAGTATATTTTCATCCTCAGCATTTATTTCATGAAGCAGCAGCAGAGTACTTGCACCAGTTCAGCACCGTCAAACAGCATAGGCGGGTTTTTCCTCGCCAATTGGTTTTAATGAGTCAATTCAATGTACATTACCTACCTCATTCTCTAGATTTTTTGGTCTTTCCTATAAAACCAAGAAGAAAGAAATTGTAAGGGTTCCAGATTTCTATCAACAAACTGTGTAGTGAAAGGCTTTTGTATACATCTTGTAAAGTTTCTGTATGAAGGCTCAGAGCCTGTGGGGTTTCAGTGAGGAGGAGTTATAACTGTAATGAGGATTCTGGTCTTTGTTATCCCACAGTATGTGATCTTTTCTTATGTGTTAATATAATATCTCATTTCATGCTATGTATCTTCTTGTATCATGTTCTAGAATGCGAGTGGCTCACTGGTCTTAAGTAAGGATTCATCCTAGTTGGTGCCCATACTTGGATTAGTCAAGCGCTTTAAATAGGCCTAGTCATGATATACTGTTTCATGTTCATTTCATCCATATTGTCTGCTATATTAGTTACTTGAGGAGGGTGCTTTTAAACGCCATTGTCATGTATGGATTCTTAGTTGGATAAGCCCATATGTGGTTTTGTTGTGTATCTGGCTATCAACCTCATGCTAACTAGTATCTTCTTCATGTTTCTTCGCTGCATCCACTTTCTGATATTTGATTTTTGTGGCATATTATTTGAACTGGCCCTCTTTGCAGTAAGTTGTCTCTTAACTGTCTGATGCTTTTGTATTGGAGTTTTTGCATGTTGTTCCTACATTATTCTTATCTTTGTATCAGCTTCTGAGAGAGTTTGGTTCCATTTAAACTAATTTCCTTGTTTTACAAGAGATAGTAAGAGAGCTTTTGGATTGACACCCAAGTTATATTTCATGTTCTCTTGCTATGATAAGATGTCCTAGGCACTGGTCTATGGCAACTCTAGACTGTCTCTAGGGGATGAAAAAATTGTCTACAACATCTTTTTGGCGCCGTTGCCGGGGACGAATTTGAGAATATCAGTTTCCCTGGGCCTCGAAAAATCATATTCTCTCTCTAATCAGGTGAGCACAGAGAGTTGAAGAGTTGCGTATCTCTCACCTTGGCGACTCCATGATTGGTTTTTATTTGATAAATCTATTGGTAGTTTTGGCTCCTCGAAAGCCACTTTTGAGGTCAGATTCCTCTAAGTTAAAGACATCCTTTGTATCTAACCCAGAGAAGATTATTCATAGAAGAGGTTGGAAAGAAAGACAATCAACCTGTGCTGAAGTCCCTAAATATTCTGTAGAAGATCATCCATCCTCTTCTTCTCAGGAAATTCCAGTGAAAAATCCTGACTCCACTGAGGAAAATCCCGAATATTACTCAGATAGTCCACCCCGGGGAAGTGCAAGAACTAAAGTGAACTTTCATCCTACCCCTGAAGCTGAGGAAGTTATATAAGTTACAAAAGTAGCCCCTGTTAATCGTGAATTGTTTACATCCACACCTCAAGCTGTTGTGCATTATATTCCTACTGTTACTCATACCTCACTTCCACCTCCTCCGCTTCCTCCATTCGTACACCAAACTGTTGCACGACCCCCACCTCCTCTGATGGCTAATGTTCCAACCTTTTTGTTAAATAAATATGCTCCCCTAGCCCTACCCCAAGTTTTGAATGATATGCCTCAGGATTATTTGAAAATATTTCCCAGATTTAATGGCGAGAATGAGATTGATGCGCAGAAACATATTGAGACTTTCTGCTCTTTCGCAAAAAACTTAAATGTAGAACATTTGGATGTGGTCTTAAGACTATTTGTTCAATCTCTAGACGGAGAGGCACGAAAATGGTTCAAGACCTTGGGAAACCGTTCAGTGACCACCTGGGATGACATGGAGAATACTTTTCTCAGGAAATGGGGAGAAAAGAAAGATCATGGGCTTTGTCTTATTGAATTCAATACTCTGAAGAAGAAACCAAATGAGGGGGTGGAAGAATTTATTAAAATATTTAATAAATTGTATTTGAGCCTTCCTGCTGATATGAAGCCTCATCAAACTGCTGCTAAAGTTGTTTTTGTAGCAGCCTTTGACTCAGAATTTGGTTTCTGTCTGCGGGAAAGAATGCCTGTCACTTTGGATGATGCTCAGACAGATGCTCTAGAATTAGAAGCAAATTTTGCAGCCACCGGAAAATCAAAAGGAAAAGTCAAGCAGGATGCCAAAAGAAGAGGTGAAGAGGAGGTATCTACTTCCAACCAGGATAAAGATTCGGACCGAATGGAAGAAATAAGTAAAATGATCGAAAAGATAGTTAAGCTTGAATGGGAAGCCCTGAATCCAGCCCCCAAAAATTTTCAGAATGTTCCGAACAGAGGTTATAATCCTCAGTATAGAAGACCACCATTACAAATATTGCCAAGGGAAGCAAAGGAGCAACATGATCAGGTACTACACCCATTGCACCTGGAAGGTCTAGTAGATGACTCCACTGAAGGCGCTGCCTATGGACTGGAAGATGCGAATCTTTCCTTTTCAAATAGTGACGGAGAAAAATCCTCTTTTTCTTTCAATTTACAAAAAAAACTTGAGAAGATCAAAATCCCAGTCCCCTTGACTGAACTGTTGAAACAACCAGCATATCAATCTCAAGTCGCCTCTTTCATACTTCCTCCAGAAGCAGCATTCACCCCAGATAATATCAAGCCGTAGCAGGTCTTTGATGATGAAGAACAGATGACGGGATTCCTAGCAATAGGAGGTGAATTCTCCAACATGGAGATTGATGCTGACGAAAGAAATTTGACACCACTTGATAGTTAAAGAAAGGAGGAAGGAAATTCGGTGAAGGACTTTAATCCATGGAATGAAGAAATCAGATTGCTGGAGAGTATGTTGAATAAATATGATTCAATACAGGAAGGAGGACCTCAATTTCTAAATTGGGAATTGCAGGATGTAAAGATACAAGGAAATGAAGACAATGAAGACTTCCTGGGTCCTGGGAGAGACTTAAGATTTCTGAGAAAAGAATTGGTGACTGAATCATCAAGTAAGACTTTTGGGTCTCATGATTTCAGAACTGACAATTCGGCTGTGTTGACAAGTATTGCAGAAGACAATCCACCCTTTGGAGTTGTCTTGGATACAGATGAACTATCGCAGAAGAAGGAAGGTGAGGCAACCCTGTCTCATGTGAAGGAACTTGTTATTACTGATAATGACAAGAAGAAGTTGATGTATCTGATAGACAAAGAGAGGACTAGAGGACATAATTTTGGAGCTACTACAGTGATGGGAAATCAAAATTCCATTCTGATAGAAGATAGGAGTCCAAAATCTGAAGAACTTGATTTGATTACCAGAAGCAATCAAGCGGGTAAAGGAAAATTACTGAAGATTGTCAAGGAAGAAGAAGAAGAGTATGCTGAAACAAATATGCAGCATATTAATGAAATGCTTGTAGACAAATGGTTGAATTGTTTGCTGAATTTTTTTAGAGAAGAGAACGAAATTGCAGGCACTGAAGTGAAAATGCCTGAAGTTGTGAAAGGAGCAGGAGTAGATACTAGTTTGCAGAATTTAAATATGCTTACTAGTACACAAGGAAGAATGAACGATTATGCTACTACAGTTAAAGAATTAAAAGGTAATTTACCTTTCAAAAGGTAAATTTGCAGGTGATGAAAAAAAGAATGTTGCAGAAGGAGGTATCCTGAGAGATATTCAGGAAGTTTGTGAAGCAGCCACATTTTTAGCAAAAGAGGCAACATCGATAGTAATGTTCGAGATAGTAGCAACAACAAAAATTGAAGACAGTAGTGGGAAAAGAAACTTCCAGAAAAAATAAAGGCTGGGCATAGAAATTGACAACATCAAAAGACAGATGATGAAGGTGCCTCAGAAACAGCAGATAGCAGCAAGAAAGCAAAAAAAATTTGGCAATGGAAAACAAGAACAAAATGTGAAAGCATAGCTGGAGGCAAATTGCAGAAAAAAATATGGAAACATAGAGGGGTACAGTTGAAGAATAATGTAACTAATGGATACCAGCAAAGCAAAGTATGGGACCCAGGAGGTGAAGACAGCCTGGTGTATTATATTGTACATTAGTTTTCTTTTTGTTTCATCATTATTTTAATAATGTGTGGGTGCCGATTAATTATGAAGTGAAAACTAGAGGTGCTAAAGAGAAAAATCCACTTAGAGCATGATCAGATGGTCTGCAGGTTCTTGACATGTCCAAGGATGAACATGCCATCTCCAGATGGAGCCGATGTTGTACATATCAGCCCCTCCATTTAGAACTTTGGCCAACAGCCCCATTCAAATCCGTTTAAAACCCCTGTCATGGCCTAAAACCCCCATATTCTGCTTAACATTACTATTTATGCCCACAAAATACACTGCAAAGGCTTAAACCCGCAATTAAAATTTATATTAGGCCCAACCCCTTTGGGCCTTAGCCCCCATATTCTATTTATCTACGTGACCACAGCCCGGGACCGAGCACTAATCACAAAGGCGCTCTACATATAAAGTCATCGGATGCACCATAAACCGTCCGATCAGTCACAAATCAACGGTCCAATAGCATGCCCGCCTGGTGGTCCCCGTGCCCAAAAACCGATTCTTTATTCCGCACCACCTTCGCTCAATGGGCGGTATTCTTCGCTAGGCCAGCGATTCCATTGAATGTGCGCCACGTGTCTTTTGTACGGGCCTGAAACCGCTCCCATTTCGCACGTTAATGTTCAGTCAAAGATCGGGTAGCGGAATAAATGGTGACCGTAAGATCTCGGGGCCTCCATCCGATGGCCATCGTGCCTCGAAGATGCACGAGCTTTATCTCAGGCCTCCGCTCTCCCCGCGCATTAAATTTCGGCCAAAGGAGGTGCAGTGGTATCAATCATCATCGTCCGATCTTGTGCCTTTCATCCAACGGTGTTTATCTTCTAAAGATGCACATGTTTTAACCCATGTCTATCATACCCCTGGCCCACCATTTCATTGCTCTCTGATGCATTTAAAACCATCGATCTCATCCAGTGATCGTGTGGCCCATAATCACTCACATTCTCCCCGCTTGACTAAGTCCTCCGCCACGTCATCTGTTCTCCTTGGATTTTCATGCGCCTATGTGTCATCACCCTGCGTGCCCATTATATTTCCATCCCCGTCACCTATATATATGTGTTTCATTCATATTAATCGTTTTTATTCATACATCGTGTTTAAACTATTTTACGTGGAAAACCTACATCTTGTCTATTTACCAAAACTTCTCTGTAATTCCGCCGTCACCCCACATGTTCTTGCCATGTAACCATGTCATCGACGCCACCACTTTCTCCACCTCCACTCCCCTTACACTTGTGTTTGGTTTTTCTAATATATTTGTGAGTTTTTCAGGTTTATATGGAGGAGCTACCGCATTATATCGCCTCCGTTGCAGAGGCCAAGATCTTCTCTAAGGACAGTCTTTAAGGGCAGAAATTTAAGAACAAGGCTGGCGGTGGTTGCTATGATATGACCTCATTAATGGAAGCATAAATAAAATCCATTAAACCCTAAAGACATCTGCAGAGGGAAAGATTACACAGCAAGAAATATTAATTGGGCAGCATACAAATATCAGTGAAAATCGAGAAAGCCAGTGCCCAACCTTATGATTTTGAATTTTAATTCAAATATTGGAAGACCATGAGTATCATGCACCAACACAAGCAACCTCAGGGTTTTATTGCAGTAGATTTTTCTCTTCCAATCAAGTACAGAACATTTGTATATTTTATTCTTTGTGTCCTGTTAAGAGTATATTTTCATCCTCAGCATTTATTTCATGAAGTAGCAGCAGAGTACTTGCACCAGTTCAGCACCGTCAAACAACATAGGCGGGTTTTTCCTCGCCAATTGGTTTTAATGATCAATTCAATGTACATTACCTACCTCATTCTCTAGAGTTTTCAGTCTTTCCTATAAAAACCAAGAAGAAAGACATTGTAAGGGTTCAGGATTTCTATCAGCAAAATGTGTAGTGAAAGGCTTTTGTATACATCTTGTAAAGTTTCTGTACGAAGGCTTAGAGCCCGTGGGGTTTCAGTGAGGAGGAGTTATAACTGTAATGAGGATTCTGGTCTTTGGTATCCCACAGTATGTAATCTTTTCTTATGTGTTAATATAATATCTCATTTCATGCTATGTATCTTCTTGTATCATGTTCTAGAGTGCGAGTGGCCCACTGGCCTTAAGTAAGGTTTCATCCTAGTTGGTGCCCATACTTGGATTAGTCAAGCGATTTAAATAGGCCTAGTCATGATATATTGTTCCATGTTCATTTTATCCATATTTTCTTCTATATTAGTTACTTGAGGAGGATGCTTTTAAAACGCCATTGTCATGTATGGATTCTTAGTTGGATAAGCCCATATGTGGTTTTGTTGTGTATCTGGGTATCAGCCTCATGCTAACTAGTATCTTCTTCATGTTTCTTCTTTGCACCACTTTCTGATATTTGATTTCTGTGGCATATTATTTGAACTGGCCCTCTTTGCAGTAAGCTGTCTCTTAACTGTCTGATGCTTTTGTATTGGAGTTTTTGCATGCTGTTCCTACATTATTCTTATCTTTGTATTAGCTTCTGAGAGAGTTTGGTTCCATTTAAACTAATTTCCTTGTTTTACAAGAGATAGTAAGAGAGCTTTTGGATTGACACCGAAGTTATATTTTATGTTCTCTTGCTATGATAAGATGTCCTAGGCACTGGTCTATGGCAACTCTAGACTGTCTCTAGGGGATGAAAAAATTGTCTGCAACAGTTTTTATAAAGTAATTTTTTATTCTTTTTATTAAAAGTGAATTAAAAAAGGGAAATGGTTTTTTATTGGAAAGTGAGATTAGATCTTTGTAAAAGTCCATTAATTGGAAAAAAATTTCGTTGTCAAGCATGATATTGTTTTGGGTGAAGATTGTGCTTTAAGGGGCACATATTAAACATCATATTTTCGGGGGCGATATGGAAGATAGCCTCATGTAATCTAGAAAGAAACTATAAGACAAAGGAAAGACAATAGTCATGCATCACACAACACGACTAAAGGATATTAAGAAAAGGAATTAAAAACAATAGGAAAAGATCATTGCCAAATATAGAGAGGTTCAGGGTACAACCAAGGAACTGAGAAGTCTAGCAGAATACAAAGAATTAATCAAGGGTAATTGGTGTAGCTTCTATGTGTTACCACCTCCTATATTTACTGGAAAATATTTTCATCATTGTGTTATCAAGATTCAAAATTTCCTTCGAGCTAAAGACTTAATTGCGTACTTTCATAATAACCCATATAATGAAGCATGCGATGCTTTACCGTTGAATTTTACAAGAGTCCTCAAGAAGACTAATTTGGAGCATGGTGGAATGTAGGTTGGAGCCTAGTTGATTTGAAGATTGGAGTCGTCATCTAGGGTTGGAGCCTTAAAGTATAATTATACTTGATCTATCATTATTAATGAAATTATTATTTTATTGTACATTTTTTTTATGTTATCTGTTATTGCTCCTTAGAGTCCCAAGGCTAAGAAAGGAGACCGAAGGAGGTAACCTCAAACCAAATTTGGACTTGTTAGCTATCCCTACCAAATCAGAGAAGGCTCTCTCTGCAATATCATAGCCATTGAAGTGACTCAAGGGAAAAATAGATATTAGGCTAGATATTGAGTTCACTGGGGTTTTATTTTAGGGTTTGTTGGATCAGGCTCAAAGGTCTAGGGGACTAGGTCAAGGTTTCAAATGATCAATTGCAGGGATAAGATGGGGAAAGGTAGGTATGATTAGTGAAATATTTGATTTGTCATTGTGGTATAGGGTTGAATTAGAGAGGGATCAAAATGAGCATAATACTATGAATTCATTTATCAGAAGAAATGAGACATAAACATGAAAATCTCATCAAAACAAAGCATATAAACTATGAAGTCTGTTTAAAAACTCATGAGATATTCACATGAAATCATGTTAATGGTAATAAGGAGAAACAAATATTCAATATGATGATAAAACATAGGAAAAACACTATCTTTAAAGCATACCACAAGAATCCCAAGGTAATAACTGCAAATCCCTCTATATTTCCTACAAAAATATGGTGTACACTAGCTCAAATCCTTTGTATAACTAATGTCCAACCTTTGATTTTACTTCAATAGGGCTACATATAGATAAAAAATTACACCCCCCCCTCTTAGGGGTCAAATTCATCATGATAGGAACTTATTACATCAATCCCTCTAACCAAACCAAAAACTAGGGAGGTTAGGAACTAACTCTCTATTTAGCCTTGACTGACTTTACAAGCATTGATGACCATGAATTTACATAAATTTAATCTTTAATAGCACTATTACATTTAATTACATGTTTTAAACTCCTAAAAAGAAAAATTAGACCATGAGAGATTGACTTTGACTGAGAAAACTCGAAAATTTGACTTTCTGACTAAAGCATAGCGTGGTCCAATAGAAGTGCAACGTGGTCTTTGAGGGACTTTTTGGGTGGCTTAACCTAATATTTGAGCATAAATGAAGGCTGATGAAGATAAAATAGGATGTCTACTAGGCCTCTAAACCTTTAAACCTGCAAAAATTGACCTCGATGGTGCCTATAAATATAATCTCCAAAGGCTACCCCAAAAGCGAAGTGTGGGGTCCAAAAAGGAGGCAGAAACATAAAAAATGACTTGTTTATTGGCTTTTTCTCCAAAAATGTGAGCTGACATGGAAAATCAAGTGCATATCTATGATGTGGGGGTCAAGGGCTATCCATCCATGTAAGCCACTTGTTATTTTTATGCCCTGATAAAAAGAGCAGGATGGCCACGCTACACTTATATGCAACTAGATTGCCAAAATTAACTAAAAATAAAAAAATTTACCAAACCTTCTCAAAATTTGTTGAAACTTCATTCTTAGCATGTCTTAGTGATGGCCTAGAAAACCAATGATTCATCAGCAAGAAAATCAATGTCATCTCTCTTTTTACGCTTGATTAGTGTTTTCTTAAGCTTCTTTTTCATATTCCTAACCCTAACTTTGTAAATCCAATTCCTGGTGTAATAGTGTCGATCCATGTGTCTCTAAAGGTTTGTAGCTCTCTTTTCCTTCTTTAGAAGCTTCTCTAGGTGTTCATTTATTACCCCAAGCCAAAACTCTTTGCCTTCTTCAATCTATGCTACTATGGTGTCATATAGATTTTGGTAAACTTGAGGAGGAGATGGTTCATTTTCCTACCTTTCCTATCTTGTTGTTGCTCTTGTCTTTGGCCTTATTGGCTTGATCTGAACCTCCTTGTACTCTAGCTACTCCACATCTATCACTTCCTTACCCTTATCTTTCTCTGCCTCAAAACCTGCTTTAGGTTTTCTTAGGAGCTATTGGTTTACCTTTAGTTTCTTGTTCTCTTGCTGCAAACATGATATCGTGAATTTTTCTTTTGAGAGATTATCCTTAAGCTCTCTGAATTATACCTCTTTTTCTTTGATTATTTTCTCAACTTCTATGTTATTTAAGCCATCTCAATATCAAAAGGTGCCTGATCTTCCTCATGCGAGGGTGAATCATCTTTTCCTCTTGATGTTTCTTCTCTGATAGTGTTGGGTTGAGTTCTTTCCACAATCTCAGGGGAAAACACTAGTCTTTTACCTATGCTATAAGTTTTAGTAACCTCTGCCATAGGTGACTGTGCAACCGATGGTTTACTAAAGGAGCCCACCTCCTCTGGCCTTGATGATGCTCATGGATTTCTTTGATTGGTTGGTTGACTAGTAGTAGGAGTAAAGGCAACTGATTGCATGAATGTCTCTCGTGATATATTAACCTATGCAATGTGATGAAGAATAATGACTTTGACCAAACCATGATGAAACAAAATTTCTTGGCGATCTTTCCTTTTGCTTTGTACTTTCTTAGTCACCTTGACTAAGCTTCTGAGTAAGTAACGAGGCAAGTTCAGTGGTTTGATGGCAGTGAAATACATCGGAAACCTTATATGATACTGATACAACCTTGAAAACCTGCCTTCACATGTAAAGTACTTCATGATCATCTTAAAAAATGGAGAATATCTATCCAAAAACTGTCTTAAGGGAAATATATGAGTAGGAGCATATTTATAGTGTGGTTTTAAGAATATATTGTAGTTTTCAATATCCAAATCCATCCCTTTAAACCAAATATATCCTTGGTTAGGGATACCTGTGGATGAGGATATGACATCCTCTAATGTGATGAAGTCATTCCCTGCTATTGTGGTCTTATCCCTCATAACGTTAATGGAAAAGAGGCAGGTCAACTTAGAAAAGAAGCCCACCTCTTGTATTCTTTCACAAAACCCTAGGCATCCAACACATTCAAATGATTTCTTGATGAATGATGAAGCATTGATTGCTTTCATATTAGATGGCTCAAATCTAGAGACAGGACCCCCCTTATTGTACTTCTTCTTCTCACTGTCCATGGTGTTTGTTTGCATGAGAGAAACGTAGCTTGATAGGAATGAAGGAAAGGGTGGAATTAGGGAAAATAGGGGAAAATGGGGTAGCAAGTTTAGGGAAGGGAATGGAGGGGATAGGGATTAGGGAAAATTATAGGAAAATTACAGGGGGTAGGGATAGGATTTAACGACACTTGGGAGGTGGAGACTCTTGGAAAGAGTGAGGGGAAAATGGAAAAAACTCAAAAACACAGTCTTAACCCAAAAAATTTAAAAAACGCGGTGTGGGCTAGGGTTTGTGGGGAAAATGGAGAAGATGAAGGGAATGGGTCTAGGAAATGATTTAGGGAGGTATATAAGGTGTGTTTGAGGCTGATATAGAATTAAAACTAGGGATTTTATGATTGAGATGAAGCAAAAAATTAGAGAAACCAAAAGCGCAACGAAGCCCTAGGAGAGGGATTTGTAATGAATTTTTAGAGAAATAACTGCATGAGAGAGGTAGTAAAGGTTGGATTACTTCATGTGGAATCCTTGGAACATGTTGAAAGCTAAATGAAGCCCTTTGGATTCTTATATTTGCCTCTTATTCCAAAAACACAGCGAAGGCACCCAAAGTGCAGCGAGCTAGGTAGGAAAGGTTAAAAATGGAGAAATTCAATGCCCTGGTGGCTGAGATGAAGCTTGTTGATGGATATGTGCTCAATAAATATTAAATGAAGAATTGGAATGCTTGGATGGTCTTCTTAAAGCTCAAAAGTCAGTTTTTTTCTTTGGTCATGAAGTGACATCAAATGTCTTTTTTGCAAAATGAAATGATAGGATAGTGTACTTTAGTTTTATCACTTTATTAGGCAATGGTACATCTTTATTGAGAGGTAAGTGTACAATCAAAATTCACTTTATGAGAACCAATCACATTTTAGGGGATGACATCATCCCTAATGGTTGAGGTGGCATTGTTTGAGTTAAAGGTACTTACTTGTCAGATTCTCAATGGTGGATAAAAACTCATGGTTAGACATGGTAGTGCTCTACGTACTTTAAAAGTCATAAAGTAAAGTACTCATAATAAATGTCATTACACACTTTTTGAATGAAATATTATTATTGTCATTTCATATTTTTTGAAAGAAACAGTGCATATCCCTACACAATCTTCATGTATTTACGCACTCTTCAATAAATATTATATTTGTATATTTTCATATATTTATATAGTATATTAATTACATGTTATTATATAATTTTTAATTAATAATATATTTTATAATTAAGAATTTATGAATTTATATTTATATTTTATTTTAAGTTATTTAAGTGAAAAGAGCAAATGCATTAGTTGTGCAAAAAGTGAATTGCAAATTAATAAATATTATTTTATTGATTTAGCTATTATTTTATTATTCAAAATTCCCCTAATAAAATTATAAAATTGATGAAGAGTAGATGTCCTACGTAGCATATACCACTTAGAAATATAATATGTAAATAAATTTCAGAGTTTGGAATTTCTAAAAGTTATCTATATCAAATAAATTAATTAAAATAAAGTTAATCCTTTAAATTGAGATAAAACCCTTTCATTTCAATTTGATACTTACACGGAAGTCAATTGAGTTCATTCTGATTTGATCGTTACACGGAAGTCAATAGAGTTATGAAACGCATTAGAGTTTAAAGCGAGTGTGTGGGCCACAGAGTCTTATTGAGCGAATCATGTGGGCCACTTCATCAAAGTAATAAAAGACTTCTAGAGCGAAACAAGTGCGTCAATTTGTTAAAATAATTTTAGTGTGCAAAGGAGACTTGACTTATGAATGATATTGGCACATTGGAGTGATATTGGTCAGCAAAGGAGAATTGATACGAAGGATGGGAGGCTACAAAGTACAATGGTTACTTGAATTTATTAATTAATAATAATAATATTATTGGGTACAAATGAGATTTAACATAGCCTCCAAAAGCGAATCGTACCACTAGAATTTGTTGATACTTTTAAAAGTGTCATTGGATTCAGGCCGCCCAGACATCACGATTCAACGGTGTCCATAAAGGCGGCACTTGGTGTGTAGGTAAATTCTCCTCCTCCAACAACCATTGAGGTAATGGAGTTGAAATCGTGCATGTGAAATCTCCTCTCTCTCTCTCTATGTATATAGAGAAACGGGGCTGTACCTCTACACAATCACAACATAACACAACAACAACTATTTTATCTTTAAAACTGTAGGCTCTCCTTTCTATCTCATCAGTTGTACCCATGGCCTCTGTACTCGACCAGGCCTAGCTGTGCAGCAAATCTGGTGATGATGATGCAGGTGTACAAAGACACACAGGCGATTATCAGTCCAATCTCTGGGACGGCGATTTCATACAGTCCCTCTCAACGCCTTATGGGGTGGGTTATAATTAACTACACCTTCCATTCAATTTATTTTTTTGTAGCTTCATTCTTCATATTCAATTAATAAAATAAATTTCAGGCACCTGCTTACCACGAACGTGCTGATAGACTTGTTGGGGAAGTAAAAGAGATGTTCAATTCACTTACACTCACTCCCCTCAATGATCTCATTCAACGCCTTTGGATGGTTGATAGCATTGAAAGTTTGGGAATCGATAGGCATTTTAGAAATGAAATAAAACCAGTGTTGGATTATGTTTACAGGTCGGTCACTACTACCTTATCATCATTATTTAATGTTATGCTTTAGATGTTGAATATTACATGCAATTATTGCGATAAATTATGTTGGCCGTCTACAGGTATTGGAGCAAAAAAGGAATTGGATGTGGTAGAGAGAGTGTTGTTACTGATCTCTGTAGAAATTTTCTAAATAATGATTAATTATCCACCGAGACTATCCTGATCACATATCAATTCGAATTCATATGCAACACATAATCTCTTCCACTCAGATCATCACACATGCAGAAATAAAACAAGCGATAGCACATCAATTCATCATACACATTAACACAGTATGTATGGGGAAATCTTATAGCTGAAAACCCCGTAGCTATTGTGTATATTATAATGGAGAAAACATGTAACAAAATCAGTACAATACTCCTCACAAGTACTCAGTACTTTCTCATACATTTACACACAAACTAGCTTGGTTTTGAACAGGTTACTGGTTCAAAACTCACCACTAATTGCCTTGCCTCTATTGCGCAATCATGGCCTGTATAAATAGATATCCAAGGTTCGAATCTCCTTGGCTTGACAGCGCAATCATCATGGGCAATTCCTCCAAGTGTGGTGCAAATCTCATGCACAACTGATGTCGCCACTAATAGCTAACTCCACCCTTTCATCTACCTCTTTCACTGGTCTCCACTAAACTGATCATGCACTGTAGTGAACTGATGTGTTCTTGAGTTGAATAATGAGTTAATAATTAATGAATTAAATAATATTTAATTCACTCCACTCATTACTAGTTTATTAGCTAGTTAAACTAATCTCAACTAGTTCAACTAAGTTAAACCGAACACAACTCCACTAGCTGTCTCATTAACTCCACCAAACTTCTGCCACTGAAGTCCTAACTAAAGTCAACCATGCATGAGCTCACCAAACCCCTAGGAATAGCGTAATTCCTTTGTCAGATGTATGAGCCACTTCCGAGGCTCGAAATAAAGTGCTCCAAGAGAGTAAACTGAAGTTTATAGTCCAAATATTATTAAGGGTAAATAATATTTGACTTCCCTATTTTAAGGAGAGGCAGTCTAAAAATAGACTTCGACCTATAGGTCCAAAAAATAGAGGTCCATCTATTTTTACCAACATGACCAATACTCCAATAATAACATACTGCAATCCCCGGACCATGCTCCATATGTCTAAAAATAGACATAGTCTAAAAATAGATTTTGCGCCAGAATTTGCCTGCGGGCCCACTTAGTGAAGGCGACTTCATTTCACTAAGCTCCATCATCTTGCTGCATTTTCAACAATCTCAAATCAAATTCCTTGGGCTTTCGAACTCTTCGACTACATGGATACTCAGTGTCCTTAGGTAGATATACCCACATTTTATTACTAAATTGTTGTTTGAGGAAAAGTTGAATTTTAATATATGTGATTTTTCAGCCTCTCTCATGGATCTCCTCCTTTAATAAATGTTTTCAACTTATATCATGATCTCAGATGTTTTGAAAGTTTTCAAATATGAAAATGGGCAGTTTCATGCTCTGCCAATGTTGGGACAAAGGCATGTTGGAAATATTACTTTCAATTGCCCTCTGTACAACAAGCCGCTTTCCATTTTCTTTCTCCAGGTTTTTATACTCAGAGCTGCTTGCTATAATTGTTTGAAAAGCTCTGGCATAGAGCCACCTTCTAAATTTTGTTTGAAGAGTCCCTGTATGCTGGCCACTCTCTAAAATGGTGAACAGTCAATTTCAGTTTTTGATTATCGGCACCAGTCCTTTGTATTTGAAAACAAAGCATTTTTAAATGAAGCAGAGCTTTCAAAAACATACATAGGAACAGAGGATTTCTTTTTATAAACAGAGTGTTTTTATTTTTCTACACGCGGACATATTTTTATTAAACAATGGTCCCCACAAAGTGTCTTGTTGATTTGGCGAGTTCCGATGCGTTCATCGCAATCAGAACGTTTCATATAAACCACAACCCTTTTATTTGTTTCGATGGTATGCTCCAATGCGATCATCACATCGGAAGTGCCTTTGTTATATGGCCCGATTGCACAGTATGAAGTCCGGACCTGATGTGTATTTTAGGCCGGTGTTAAATTTTTTCATCACTTCCGTTCCTCAATCGAAATCGAAAGTTTTTCAAATGGCCCGTTTGCAATGTTATAAACTGGACCCGATCCTTTTTATCTGGCAGAATGGATAAAACATTTTCGCGTTACATTTGCTGCTCACGTCAGCAGGCCCTTGGCGGACGTGATATGGATTTATAGGGCCGATTCTATAATCCATCGCGCGCACATAACTTGACGTCAGCAACCCAAGGTTTGTAATGCGAAATGTGTTCATACAATTTGGTTGAATCGATTTTGAAATCTGAAAGGTTTATCGCGCGATGGAGGTTGAAGTTTTACAAAGGTTTTGTAATGTTTTGTTTTAATATGTTTTATATGCACGACGAAGTTTTTATAACGTCTTTTGTTATAAAAGGTAATGTTATAACATTTCAATGTTTAACATATGCGCCTTTATTTTGGGTGGGCCCGAAAGGGCGTATTGTTTTAGTTTTATTGTTAATGTAATGTCAATATGTGCTGCAACATATAAAAGGCCCGAGAGCCTTTGTTATAGGTGTAATGTTATTTTTTTATTTGTAAGCACAACAATGCGTATTACAATAGACAGAGAGTTTTTACACAACAGTGTGTATTGTTTTGTTTCAACACATAACAATATTTTTTAAGAGAGACAGAGAGTTTGTTTTCTGCACTACGTTTGAAGCAGTCTTATTTTGTAATCCCTATGTTGAGGAAGAGTCTGTAATAGCTTTTTTTTTGAAATTAATGAAATATTTTTTCAAGTGCAAAGCTCTGTCTCCAGTGAAGAAATTTTTTTATTCTTTGTGTTAAAGAGGAGAGTATTATTCTCTCTAGTTTGTTCTAGAATTTTTATAAATTCCAACATGGTATCGGAGCTAGTCCAAGCTCTTTGAAGGTGTCAAAGAAGCTAAAGGAAGTAGTTCTTTGTTGCATCAGCTTCTCCAGCAGAGTGAAGACTTAGTCAAGAATAATCCAAGGTATTTCTCAAGTCATTTTTTTTGTGTTACTGTTGAAGACAGTTAGTTGTTTTAAAAACACAGTCAAGTATTTTGAAGCATAGTTAAGAGTGCAAGAATGGCTGGAGCCAGCACTAGCATGGGTATTGGTAAAACTCAGCTCCCACAATTTAATGGGAAAAACTATGACTACTGGGAAATAACCATGACAGCCTTGTTTGCTTCCCAATACTTACGGGAACTTTTTGAGGATGGCTTTGAAGAGCTAATAGATAAAAATGAGTTTGATGATTTAACTCAGGCAGAGAAGGAACTGCTAAAGAGCAATAAGAAGAAGGATTCTAGAGCCCTCTACTTTTTGTATCAAGCAATGCATGAGAGTTTGTTTCCAAGGATAGCAGCAACCAATAGATCCAAAGAAGCATGGAAAAATCTCAAGACAACCTATCAAGGCATGGAGAAAGTGAAGACAGAAAAAATACAGTTGCTGAGGAGAGACTTTGAGACTCTCTGCATGAAGGAGTCAGATAATATTGAATTATTCGTCACACATGTCATTGGAATGGTCACACAGATAAGGTCTCATGGAGAGACTCTTGAAGAAAGGAGGATTGTGGAGAAACTCTTGAGGAGCCTACCCTCAAGGTTTGATGTGATTGTCACCACCATAGAAGAGACCAAGGATCTCACAAACTTTTCAGTTGATGAGCTACATGCATCACTGATGACACATGAGCAGAGATTGGGTAGAAATGAAAACTCATCTCTAGAGCATTCCTTTAAGACCCAGATGTCCTTTGGAAGAGGAAGAAGGCAAGGCAGAGGTACCAAAAGAGGAAGAGGCAGAGGCCAAAACAGAGGTGCAAGAAATAGTCTAGAAAATGCTCAAGGAAGGGGCAGCAATCCAAATCAGCATCAAGGCCAAGGCAACAGCTAGCAGAGTGGTCAGCAACATGCTCAAGGAAAAATATAGGATAAATCCAATGTCCAATGTCACTATTGTAAAAAATATGGACATTATGCAAATGAATGTAGAAAGAAGCAGCATGTTATGGGTAACAAAACAAATGAAAATTTTACTAGAGAAGATATCAGCCAAGATAAATTGTTTTTAGCTTGTAATATGGCTAAGGAAAAGAGTGAATATTTATGGTTTCTAGACTCCGGTTGTAGTAACCATATGACAGGAAACATAGCTATGTTTTCTATGTTAGATGAGAATGTGAAATCACAAGTCACATTAGGAACAGATAGTAAAGTTTCTGTTATGGGAAAAGGAGATGTAAATTTCTTAACAAGAAAAGGAGAAAAGAAATCCATATCATATGTGTATTATGTTCCTGGAATGAAATGTAATCTCTTAAGTATTGGACAGCTTATTCAAAAGCGGTACAATTTTTTCTTTGAGGATGATGTTTGCACCATCATGGATAAACCACCCAACAAACAATGTATTGCTGAAGTGAAGATGACAAGGAACAGGATGTTCCCTCTCAGGATGAGAGTAGATTTGAAAAATGAAGAAGAGATAGTAGAAGTGACACAAGAGGCTTTCCAATGCGAACCAAAAGATGACAATTGGTTGTGGCACTTGAGATTTGGACATCTCAACTTTGGAGGTCTTAACTTGTTAAACAAAAAATGAATGGTAAGAGGTTTTCCATTGATTTAGAAATCGGATAGCCTTTGTGAAGGTTGTATCTTGGGGAAACAACACAGAGAAATTTTTCCTTCTGGGAAAAGCATAAGGGCAAAAGCACCCTTAGATATTGTCCACTCAAATTTATGTGGACCGATGAAAACTCCATCACTTTCTAGCAGCCATTATATGTTAACATTTATTGTTGATTTTACTAGAAAAACTTGGGTTTACTTTTTGAAAAACAAAAGTGAAGTGTTTGAAAGATTCTGCAATTTCAAAGCACTTGTTGAGAACCAAAGTGGGTTGCATATCAAAGTCCTAAGGACTGATAGAGGAGGTGAGTATATCTCTAAATATTTTCTACGTTTTTGTAGAGAAAATGGAATTCATAAGCAGTTTACAACTAGATATACTCCACAGCAAAATGCAGTTGCCGAAAGGAAGAATAGAACAATAATGGATATGGTAAGGAGTATGTTAAAGGAAAAACATTTGCCTAATGATTATTGGGCTGAAGCTATACATTGTGCAGCATATATTTTGAATATATGCCCTACAAAAGCAGTTATGAACAAAGTGCTAGAAGAGGCATGGAGTGGCACAAAGCAAGGTGTCACACACATGAAAGTTTTTGGATGTGTGGCTTATGCACACATTCTAGATCAGCTAAGGAAGAAGTTGGACAGCAAGGGGGAGAAATGTATTTTCATTGGATATAGTGAGGAATCCAAAGCTTATAGGTTGTACAACCCATCCACCAAGAATTTTATTGTGAGCAGAGATGTTCAGTTCATTGAGGAGGAATCTTGGGATGGAAGCATAGAGAAAACAATGAATGTTAAACACTGTTTATCTCATGATGAAAATGATGAATATTTAGCTGAAATACATCCCCCAATAGCAGCACCAACACAAGGGCAGCAAGAGACACCCTTGAGGAGAAATGCAAGTGCTTCTCCAAGCACACCACAAGGAGGAAATTCAAGTGCTTATTCAAGAATTTGTACACCTAATGAAAGAGGTAAGAAGTTCAGAAATTTGAATGAAATTTATGAACAAGAGGTAGAAAATGAAGGTATGAAATCTTTGTTTGCTTTATATTGTCATGTTGATGACCCTATCCACTTTGAAGAAGCTATTAAAGATAGGAAATGGATAGAAGCTATGGATGAGGAGATTAATGCCATAGAAAGAAACAAGACATGGGATTTTGTTGAACTCCCAAAAGTTAAAGATTTCATTGGAGTTAAATGGATCTTCAAGACCAAGAGTAATGCTAAAGGAAAAATAGAAAGACACAAGGCAAGACTTGTTGTCAAAGGATATAAGCAGAAGCATGGGATAGACTATGAGGAAACTTTCGCACCAGTTGCTAGAATGGAAACCGTGAGAACAGTGATGTCTATAGCAGCACAAAACAAGTGGAAAGTTTACCAAATGGATGTGAATTCAACATTCCTAAATGGAGTGTTAATGGAAGAGGCTTACATTGAACAACCTCTAGGCTACGAAAAGAAAGGCCAAGAGCACAAAGTGTGCAAGTTGAAGAAAACTCTTTATGGGCTGAAGCAAGCACCAAGAGTGTGGTATAGTAGGATAGATTCCTATCTACTGGAAAATGGATTTGAAAAATGTGAGGGAGAACCCATGCTATATGGTAAACTGCTTGGGTTTTTGGTTTTCGAATATCCCTCTCAGGGCTTTCCGGTGCCCGAGGCAGACAGTAAGATTAGCTATGCTGTTCACAAAGATGGCATAAGAATTTTCATATTAACTTGAAATAACTTGAAGGAATATGATAGAGAATTACCTCTTTGACAGTCTTGGAGTCCCTTGGAGAGCGCTGCACAGCGAAGCAAGAGTCCTTCTTCACCAGCTCCAAATCTTAGTCCTGCAATCAGTCAAAGCAACCGCGTAATTTCTAACATAACATGTATCCTATCAATTAAATCAATACAAAATAAACATATAGATTATACACATCTGAGCCATTCATATCATACTATGTAAATGTTCAAACAATAATGACAATATTAAGCACTGAATGGACAAAACAAACACAGTTCTATTGATTTTGAAAGAAGGAGGATTACAACCGTCGGTTGTACCAAGCCTTCCTCAGTCTCCCAATCTCTCTTATCTCTCAAGTGAAGAAGTCAAAGTCAACAAGCTCTCTAGGAACCTCTTTGACTCTTGGCCTTCACAATATAACACTATTCTCTATTCCACAAGTATACAAGAACCTTGAGCAATCCTTCGACCTTCAATTAAGAGCCTTCAACTCCTTCTTATAGGAGAGGGAGAAGGCCATTGTTTCCCTTCTCTTTCCACTAGTTTGGAATGGAAAAAACTTAGATGTTTCTTTGATCTCTATGCTTTTGCCTCCTTTGGAGTTCAGTCTTCTATGGAAATGACCAATAATGAAATGGTGCTTCTGCAGTTTCCTTTGTGAACTGACTCCTTTGTGAGGGAAAGTTAGAGATTCAAATCATTCTCCGTGCTCTTTTCCCAATTCAAACTTAAAACACGGGTAACGCTTCCCTCCAGTGTAAACAGAGCATTGCCGTAGCCACTAACGCGGCCAATGCACTGATTGCCTGCGTTATAACGCTCTTGTTCTGTTCTATATAGGCGTTACCCTGGCAGAAATAGGTTTAATTCAGGTCTTTGTACTTCTTCCATATTTGTCTTCCCCTCTGAGTTTATGAGGAGGTATTTTGACCTGTAACAGATGCCCCCTAAAGTGTGAGGTCAGAGACGAAGACGATGGCTGAAATACTTTATAACTTGTAGAGATAGAGAGATTGAAAGACTAAGGAAAATTTGAAACAACAACATATGTCAGAAAATATAGTATTTGCCTTGAGTCGGGCATTTCTCATGCTCAGTAGCTTAAACAACATGATTTCTCTAGAATAGAGATATGAAGAATTTGTCCACCAATAGGCACAATGTGGAAGTGTCTGTCATAACAAGATCAGGCTGAAGAAGCTATCTCCATAAACAATATCACAACTTGGGGAAGGAAACACAACTTTAATGATGTAGCCTTTGCCCCAAGGTCTTGACCACTGATTCACTTAAACTGCATATTTCTCAACATGTGAATGAAGGAGTTGTCATCGAACATGTGAGAAATCGTCTGATTACCAGTCAATAATGAAAACTATTAACAGACGCAAAGGTGGCCACCGATAATGATGATGGTTCCTAAGATGCCCAGTACAATCTAGCGAGTGTGAATAAAAGGAGTTGAAGTCGAACACTCGTAGAATCATTCGACCAGGAGCCAATGATGAAGACCCCTGATCAAACACAAGACTACCTGCCACTGATGTCTGCAAGTATCTGGGTACTGATGTGTTTCTGGATCGACTTCCTAGATAAGGTGTTGAAGTCGATAGGAAGTGATCTGTTGAAAGGTAGGCACTGAGGCGTCCTACATCAGTCAACACGAAACGGAAACCAACTGATTTCATTTATGATTTGAGATAATGAAGAGTAAATGGGGACATCAGACGACAAATGATTTCTGGCATAATGAGCGTTTTGGTTGGTAACAAAAGCAATAGATAACGAGATCTGCTTGAAAAATAGAAGGCACTCTAGCAGGGTACTAGGCAGCTGAGGCTTAATGAACACCAAAGAGTGTGTTAGAATTTTACCGGTGCAGGGACACTGGGAAATGAAGGCTAATACTCATAGATGGTAGGGTTCTGCTGGCTGCGAAAGAATTTTCTGGGAAGTGCCATGTTCAAGAATTTTGCTGCCAAATCGACCTTTTTTGAAATGTAATAGAGGTAGTATCCATTTTGTCCAAATTTTTCCCCGTCTGATTAAGTTTAACGAGTCCAGACGAGTAAACTCGGTGAATTTTTCATGTTTCAAAGAGTCTGAAAAATGTCAGGAAAGACAACTCTTTGTCCCATATGATTAGGTTTAACGAGTCCAGATGAGCAAACTCAGTGAATTTTTCATGTTTAAAGAGTCTGAAAAATGTCAGGAAAGACAACTCTGTCCGCATCTGTTTAAGTTTAACGAGTCTAGATGAGTAAACTCGGTGAATTTTTCATCTTTAAAGTGTCTGAAAAATGTCATAAAAGATGACTCCATCCGCATCTGATTAAGTTTAACGAGTCCAGATGAGCAAACTCGGTGAAATTTTCATGTTTAGAGAGTCTGAAAAATATCGTAAAAGACGACTCCATTGGGGTACCTTTGTCATGTCTTGATAACCGGGCACGGCAAAGGGGTAATAGTGAGCCTGAAACAGTTCATTTTCCATAAGTTAGTCCATTGAATCCGGAAAAGTGAGAAATCTATGTTCGATGGACGCCTACCTCATTTTGTTATGAGTACGAGGAGACGAAGTAAACTCAATACTCTTTGTGAAATTTCAATGAGTCAAACAAAGAAAAACTCGGTATCCTCCGTGAAATTTTAACGAGTCACGCAGAGAAAACTCGGTCACTTTTTCTGTTTAAGGAGCTTTGAAAAAGAGGGAAAGAATGGCTCTTTTTTCTTTGTCGAAGTAGTTTTAACGAGTCTGACAAAGGCGACTCGAGATTTTTTTTCAGTTTTATGAGTGAGAAAAAGATTCCTTAAAAAGAAAGCTCAGTGCTTCTCCATAGCTTTATCGAGTCTGGAGAAGAGAAATCTAGGTTTTTCGGATTAACGAGCAAGAAAAGACCATACAAAAATAACGCTCGATATCAACTTCATGTAAGTTTAACGAGTCCGAAGGAGGAAACTCAAGGTTTTTCGGATTAATGAGCAAGAAAAATACCGTAAAAAGAACGCTCGAAATTTCTTGATCTCTTTCTCGTCAATAGAAGGATCTATGTCGAGAATTTCGTCATAAGACCAAGCAAACACATCGCAGAATTCCTTGAAAAGGGATGTGAAGCACGCAATTTCCTCGGGACTGCAGTCGGCTCCAATCTGAATGTTTTCCACGATACCCGTTTTGAACG
The DNA here is from genome assembly GCA_034641835.2 of Pinus albicaulis. Classification (NCBI taxonomy): domain Eukaryota; kingdom Viridiplantae; phylum Streptophyta; class Pinopsida; order Pinales; family Pinaceae; genus Pinus; species Pinus albicaulis. The sequence goes on from JAXQQM020081193.1 coordinate 130,983, forward strand.
AGATATCAATGAGCATTGTCTTAGAAAGATTACCCATGTTCCCTTCTGAATCGATAGTGTGAACAGTCGTATAAGAGGAAGGAACTATCTCATGTTGGTCAAAAGAGGGGATTTCAGTTTTTATCGCCTCTGAATCAATCATCGAAGCGCGATGGTGAAACTCTCCCCAAGGTCGTTCTTCTAATGACATGATCTCTCGAATAGCTTCGTCTGTAGGCCAGACTTCATTGAGGAGATCCTTAGAGAGAACTGTGATGGGAGGGAGGTTTGTACCTGCGGTCAAAACCATATTAGTGGAGGGTTCAGATGCTATTTGGATGGCTTGATAAGCCAACTCAGCCGGCGAAAGCGGCATCTGATCTCCATAGGAATCGATTTCTGAAGGTGTTGGGATGATCCATGGGTCGATAGAGCCATCCGAAGAGGTGGTATCATTGCAACCGTGTTTGGGATCTGCGGCGGCGGTAGAGGAAAACAACCCAGTAGGGAAGATGCCTTCAGAAGACCGATACCGATACTGACGTAAGAGTCAAGGACACCTCCTATTAGGGGTACAGTGCTACTTGGTAAAGTGGCATAATCAGGGGTGCAGAAGGATAGCTGATCGACCGTGACTATTTTCCCATCCAATGGAAATAGGATGAGTCAGAAGATTGAAGACACGATGGCGGTCATAGCATAAGACCAACTGCGACCAAGCAATAGATTATAGTCGAGATGGCGCTCGACGACTTCAACATTCACGTTTACCATTCTCCCACCCAGAGTGATGGGAAAGCTAGCAAGGTATCATTTTGGGAGGAAAGTGTGGCCATCGAAAGCTTTGAGGGAATTCGATGGCGGGGTTAGAGTAGGAGAACCTAAATTGATCCATCAAGCTTGTGACATAACGCAGGTCGAAGCACCTTCGTCTATGACAGTGCGATGGATTGGCCTCCCTTTCAACACCACTTGCACCTAGAATGCAAGTTGGTGTGAGAGGTGAGGTTTAGCCTTTTCCATATCAAAGATGGCTAGCATGGAATCCTGGGGGTCTATTCCACCAATGGCCGAAAGCAAGGCTTTCCTTTGTGCTGGACAGGTTTGTAAAACTTCGAGAGCAGACATGGCTGACGGTGCCTGCGCCAAATCTTCTACAATATTGTAGTTTTGGGCTGCACATGCAGAGGTGTTATAAGTCGTGCGTCGAAGTGTCCCTTTGGGGGGACGAATTACGTGGTCAACATTAGGCCGTTCGATATGCAAATCGTTTGGCGGCGGTGGGTTCGAACTAGTACCAGGTTCTTGAGCCTCAAAGGTAGGATTTCCATAAAGCTTAGCTCGAGTTTGAAGGTCAACACTCTCAATGCCATAAATGGTAGATGGTCCTTCGCCAGAAGGATGCGAACCGCCATTGCCCCGTTGATGGGGTTGTGGCGGATTGTCAACCATGTGTTGATGTTGCTGTTGTTGATTAGGGAAAGGATTATGAATAATGGCAGGTATTCGCCCAGAATCCTTGTTTGCAATAAAATCGATGCATTCCTGTAGTCGAGGACATTTGTAGGTCAAGTGGTCCTCCGCACAGATCTTGCAAGGAAATTTCATGGGTTTATCCTTCCCTTTGTCATTTCTAGCAGCATTTTTCTGATTAGGGTTATTCTGATTATCCGACTGCTCTTCCGAAGAAGACGTCTTTTTCTTGTTCTTCTTATTTTTCCCGCTAGGTTTTTGTGAGGTTTGCACCGAATTTACCTCAGCGGGAGGAAGAGGAGTCGTTTGGTGGGGTGCAGTGGCAGCCGAGGATGGCTGGGAGGTTTTCCCCCGAGACTGTTTGGTGGCTACACTAGAGATCGCTCCAACGAGACCGTCGGCATGAGCTCCGGTTTTCTGAGTAGCCGGAGGATTTGGGTTACCAGGGGCATGGGGAAGCAGATCGTAAAGCATGCCAGATTGTGAATAGATTAAATCCAGGTGTTGGGCACGACGAATACATTGATCTTCTGTCACCGCACCAGAAAGGCCAATGTCTTTAGATATGTGGGGTAAAAGAGACTTGCAAAACCAATTGGCCAAGAGATGGTTTGGTATTGGCGCTTTGACGAGCCTCCTCCTATGTCTCCATTCATGAATATGATCGGAGATGTGGGTGGCGGTGTCTTGATGCAGCGAGGTTAACAATTATGTTCCGATTTCCACTCTAATTGGTAGTTGGAAGTTATTTAAGAACTCCATCGCTAAAGCGCCAAACGTATTGATGGCGGTGCATGGCAATTCAATGTACCACTTGGCGGCATTGCCTGTAAGGGTGCGAGGAAACAGTCGAAGCCAGACACTATCATCTACCATGGAATTGGATATGGACCATAAATGAAAGGTAGTGATGTGTGCGGCTGGGTCGTCCCCATGTTTTCCATCGAACTTCGGGATGTTGAAAGGAATATTATGCAGAACTGGAGGCCAAAGCGGGTTGTGGTTAATGGGGTCGTTCGTCAGTTTATGGATATCGGGTATGTCCAAAGCTGCCAAGAATGGAAATTGTGGATTTGCCCCCGAATCTAACCAAGGCAGTATGGGCTGACTACTTATACCATAGGGTCCCCCCATCAACATGTTACCAGGGGGTAAGTGGGACTTTGATAAAAACCTCCCATAGGTGGAGGAGTAGGAACATATGGTTGCTGTCCATAGGGCATAGTGTATTGCAGGGCAAGTAGTTGGTTGCCCCCAGTGTAAAAGTGCCCTCCCATTCCAGATGAAGGTTGGTGTTGGTTAGTCCAAATGGATGCAATAGAGTTTCCCGAAGGCATACTAGTACTTGCATAATTTGGCAACGGTATAGATCCTACACCTATGATTGAACCACTTAAGGGGATAATATTTACAATGGGTTGTCCCATTTGTCCTGAGGATTGCAAGGGAAGTGATATGTTCCCTGCTACCTGCGTGCTGATAACACTACCCCCTGGTATAGTGGCCAGGGGGTTTGAACTCAACAGAGGGTTCCAGCCGAAAGGGTTGCTAAAGGGCACCGAAGTAGTCATGCTCGCGGAAGGAGCTACCGTGGGTCCCAACGTGGTCACGGTAGGAGTAGATGCCGAAGGGTTCGGTAAACTACTGACAGTTGTGTTGACCATAGGGTTGGGGGTAGGTATATGTTGACTACTAGGGTTACCCAGTAATGGCATAGAACTGACCACCGGCGGGGAGGATGGTGGCGAACCAGGGATGGTTGCCATTGGTATCGACCCTGTGGATGCCGGTGGTGAAATAGATGTTGGTGCAGCCGCAGACATATCTCGGCGTGGTGGAATCAGGACTATCACAGGCCCTAACGGATCAGTGAGCGGAGGATTGTAATTAGGTACAACCCCTTAACTGAAAGGGTCCTCCGGAAATTCCGGCTGATAAGGGTCTATGTGATAATCAAGATTAGTCAGAGGAGACTTCTCTTCCGTAGAAGGCCTGGGTTCACCAAGGTTCAGTTCTTCCTCTAGAGTGAGAGGAGGTAGACCTTGCTGTCGTCGAGACAGATGGCGTGTGTCAGGGGATGCCACGGTGACCAGTTTAATTTTAACAAATTTTATTAAATTGTGATGTATTATAAAGTCTCAAATGACAGTAACCACACACCTAACAAAAAGAAAAAGGACTCTCTAAAATCAATCAGCAAGCAGCCAGAATAGGGTGCCCTGTCTGAGTATTACCGTTCACTGGTGATGAAATCCAGTATCATAATAGTATACAGAGAGGGTTGGTTGAAAGTACAGTTACGGTCACTCTAGAGCTTCGCCCGAACCTCAAACGATAGGTGTAAGCACTCTCGTGAAGACGAGTACCCTCCTAAAGACCGAAGACAGAGTGGGTCCGTCTGTTTCAGGTACCAGGACAGCCCGTCCCAGTCCCCTTGTGTAAGTCCCTAAAAGTATGGCCACTAAGTATACCTCAAATCATAGACATCATCAGGGGGGTCCACGGTCAAGGACAGTGTGCTATATGGGCAGAATACTTAGATCCCCGATCTAGTTTCGACATCCCCGAAGGGAACCCCAATATATAACACACCCACAGGATGCAGTCGAAGGCAGGCTACCTTCTAGTGCACCCAAGTGTTGTCTCACGCTGAGCTCCGGTAAAGGAACAGTCCCGATAATATGAGTGCAGCAGGATTTCACTCGTTAATGACTCTAGTTTTCAAGTTTTGAGATCTTGGGTAGTTTTCTCACTTTCCTAACCCAAGATCCTAGCCTAAAATACTCTTTGTGTGATCTCAAAAAAGAGTAATTAGATTTATTTTCTTATCGCTTTATTTTTAGCGTACTTTATTATTAGTCTTGCGGAGGGGGAGTGGATGTATGAAGTATAGTGAGACTCTGACTCAAGAAACCATGCAAAACATGCTCTAAATATTAAATTCAATGAAGAGTGTTTCTACAGGGAGAGGTTTCTTTTTCAATCATCCATGCACCAACATGTAAATAACACAGCTCAACTTTTAAAGATTCAGACTTCTATCTACCTCTTTCAATAGTCTATGAACTAAAACTTTCAGAATAAACTCAGCTAGATACAAAAAAATAAAAATAAAATTTTTTCTCTTAAAAAGTAAATGCTTTGAACACTAACTAAACAAGAGAAACAAATAAAAATTCCAACTTAGCATACAAGGACAGGGATTCAGTCAGTGAAAGGTACTGATGGCCAAAAAAATCTACAGCTAAAACACAGTCACAGCAGTGAACAACAAGGTTTTTGGCTGAGTAACGCTCTGTCTGTGAGAAAATACAGTGTTATAACGCACTATATTTAAGCATAGACCGTGTTATAATGCACTAGATAACCTGCAGAGGTCGCGTTAACTAGGGAAAAGCTCTTCAGTTGGCCAAACAAGAACAGGATTGAACTTTGCGAGTGTTTGGTATGTCTACTGGGCATCAAAAATGGTCGGAAGGATCTGTGAACAGAGGAGAGAAGAAAGGAAGGAAGAAATAGTCTGGAAACTATGGGGAAAATCCCCAGCAGAGTCACCAATTCTGCTATAGGGTAAACTGCTTGGGTTGTTGGTTTTCGAATATCCCTCTCAGGGCTTTCCGGTGCCCGAGGCAGACAGTAAGATTAGCTATGTTGTTCACAAATATGGCATGAGCATGTTCATATTAGCTTGAAATAACTTGAAGGAATACGATAGAGAATTACCTCTTTGATAGTCTTGGAGTCCCTTGGAGAGCGTTGCGCAACGAAGCAAGATTCCTTCTTCACCGGCTCCAAATCTTAGTCCCGCAATCATTCAAAGCACCCGCGTAATTTCTAACATAACATGTATCCTATCAATTAAATCAATACACAATAAACATCTAGATTATACACATCTGAGCCATTCATATCATACTATGTAAATTTTCAAACAATAATGACAATATTAAGCATTGAATGGAAAAAACGAACACAGTTCTATTTATTTTGAAAGAAGGAGGATTACAACCGTCGGTTGTACCAAGCCCTCCTCAGTCTCCCAATCTCTCTTATCTCTCAAGTGAAGAATTCCAAGTCAACAAGCTCTCTAGGAACCTCTTTGACTCTTGGCCTTCACAATGTAACACTATTCTCTATTCCACAAGTATACAAGAACCTTGAGCAATCCTTCGACCTTCAATTAAGAGCCTTCAGCTCCTCCTTATAGGAGAGGGAGAAGGCCATTGTTGCCCTTCTCTTTCCACTAGTTTGGAATGAAAAAAACTTAGATGTTTCTTTGATCTCTATGCTTTTGCCTCCTTTGGAGTTCAGTCTTCTATGGCAATGACCAATAATGAACTGGTGCTTCTGCAGTTTCCTTTGTGAACTGACTCCTTTGTGAGGGAAAGTCGGAGATTCAAATCATTCTCCGCGCTCTTTTCCCAATTCAAACTTAAAACACGAGTAACGCTTCCCTCCAGTGTAAACAGAGCGTTGCCCTAGCCACTAACGCGGCCAATGCACTGATTTCCTGTGTTATAACACTATTGTTCTGTTATATATAGGCGTTACCCTGGCAGAAATAGGTTTAATTCAGGTCTTTGTACTTCTTCCATATTTGTCTTCCCCTCTGAGTTGGTGAGGAGGTATTCTAACCTGTAAAAACCCATCCTTTACATTAAAGAAAAAGATGGAAAAATACTAATTGTTGTGTTATATGTTGATGATGTTATTTTTACACATAATGATGATTGCCTTGCTGAAAGTTTTAAAAAGGTCATGAAAGAAGAATTTGAAATGACTGATATGGGTTTGCTGAAGTATTTCTTAGGAATAGAAGTAGAGCAAAATAAAATGGGATTTTTATCTCACAAGAAAAGTATGTCAATGAAGTGTTGGAAAGATTCAACATGCAAGAGAGCAAAGCAGCAATCACTCCCACAGTGATGGGATTAAAACTCAGTAGAGAGGACAACAGCAAGGATTTTGATCCTAGTTTGTACAAGAGCATAGTTGGCAGCCTCATGTATTTGACTTCAACTAGGCCTGATATAATGCATGTTGTTAGTTTGATTTCTAGATTCATGGAGAGGCCAAAGGAAGCGCATTGGCAGGCAGCGAAGAGGATTCTGAGGTATGTTAAAGGTACTAAAACGTTTGGTATTTTATATACTGCTTCAAAATGTTCAGATTTAATAGGATACATTGACAGTGATTGGGCTGGAAGTGTAGATGATTGGAAGAGCACTTCCGGTTATGTTTTTCACATGGGTTGAGGAGCCATTTCATGGGCTTCTAAAAAGCAGCCTATTGTAGCGTTGTCTACAGTAGAAGCAGAATATGTGGTAGCCACAGCAGCAGCGTGTCAATAAATTTGGATGAGGAGGATGTTGAGAATTTTGTGCCAAGAGAAAGCAAAAGGAACTGTGACTTATTGTGAAAATAGCTCAGCTATTGCATTATCCAATAATTCTGTGTTTCACAAGAGGACAAAACACATTGACACAAAATTTCACTACATCAGGGAATTGGTAAACAATGGAAAAATTGTTTTAGAACACTGCAGAACTCAGGAGTAGTTTGTAGACATTCTGACCAAGGCATTGGGGTAGAAGAGTTTTGATTTTTTGAGGAAAAGTCTGGGTATGATTGATAACCCAACAGTTGGAAGTAAGGGGGAGTGTTGATAATATTACTTTCAACTACCCTCTGTACAGCAAGCCACTTTCCATTTTCTTTCTCCAAGTTTTTGTACTCAGAGCCGCTTGTTGTAATTGTTTGAAAATCTCTGGCATAGAGCCACCTTCTAAATTTTGTTTGAAGAGTCCCTGTACACTAGCCGCTCTCTAAAATGGTGAAAAATCAATTTCAGTTTTTTATTATTAGTGCCAGTCCTTTGTATTTGAAAATAGAGCGTTTTTAAATGAAGCAGAGCTTTCAAAAACATACACAAGAATAAAGGATTTCTTTTTATAAACAGAGTGTTTTGATTTTTCTACACTCGGGCATTTTTTTATTAAACATTGTTCCCCGGAAAGTGTCTTGTTGATGTGGCGAGTTCCAATGCATTCATCGCAATCAGAAAGTTTCATATAAACCACAACCCTTTTATCTGTGCCGATGGTATGCCCTGATGCGGTCATCGCATCGGAAGTGTTTTTGTTATATGGCCCGATTGCATAGTATGAAGTCTAGACCCGATGTGTGTTTTAGGCTAGAGTTAAATTTGTTCATCGCGTCCGCTCCTCAATCGGAATTGGAAGTTTTTCAAATGGCCCGTTTTCAATGTTATAAACCAGACCTGATCCCTTTTATATGGCGGAATGGATAAACCATTTTTGCGTTACATTTGCTGCTCACGTCAGCAGGCCCTTGGAGGACGCGATATGGATTTATAGGGCCGATTCTATAATCCATCGCGTGCACATAAATTGACGTCAGCAACCCAAGGTTTGTAACGCGAAATGCATTCATACAATTTGGTTGAATCAATTTTGAAATCTGGAAGGTTTATCGTGCGACGGAGTTTGAAGTTTTACAAAGGTATTGTAATGTTTTTTTTTAATATGTTTTGTATGTGCAATTGAGTTTTTATAAAATATTTTGTTATAAAAGGTAATGTTATACCATTTCAATGTTTAACATATGCGCCTTTATTTTGGGTGGGCTCGAAAGGGCGTATTGTTTTAGTTTTATTGTTAATGTAATGTCAATATGTGCTGCGACATATAAAAGGCCCGAGAGCCTTTGTAATATGTGTAATGTTATGTTTTTATTTGTAAGCACAACAGTGCATATTACAATAGACAGAGAGTTTTTACATAGCAGTGTGTATTGTTTTGTTTCAACACAGAACAATTTTTTTTTAAGAGAGACAGAGAGTTTGTTTTCTGCACTGCGTTTGAAGTAGTCTTATTTTGTAATCCCTCTATTGAGGAAGAGTCTGTAATAGTATTTTTTTGAAATTAATGAAATATTTTTTCAAGTGCAAAGCTCTGTCTCCAGTGAAGAAATTTTTTTATTCTCTGTGTTAAAGAGGAGAGTATTATTCTCTCTAGTTTGTTCTGGAATTTTCATAAATTCCAACAAGGCATAGATCAAAGGCATTCTCAGTTTATTTCAGGCATCCCTTCTTGCCTTTCTGGGAGAAAAGAGATGGAAGAGGCTGAAATATTCCGTACATCATATCTAAAAATGGTTCCGATCTCCAATGGCGGTCTTTTAGGAGAGGTGAGGCAACGGCACCAATTTATGGAAATTCACAAAATAGCATATTTTATTGTATGATTTTTATATTTTTTAATAGAAACATTAATATTGTGGTGCGTTAAGTAAGTGCAGTATATTTATATATTGGAGTAGGCCCATTAATTTGTTTTATTAGACTCATCTAAATTTACAGGAATTTAGTGTTAAATCCACTTTGCTGCATTTACCTTTCCAGGACGAGGACGAAAACCGAGAAGCTCTTAGAACTTGCAAAATTGGAGTTCAATATATTTCACTCCTTACAACAAGAAGAGTTAAAACAACTCTCCAAGTGATGAGCTGTCTCCAGTATTATAGTCATGTATTTTTTTACAGACATACTCAGCTTCAAGTGGTCTGATATTCAAATTATTTTCTGTGCAGATGATGGAAAGATTTAGTTTTTTCTCAACTGACATTCACTCGACATCGTCACATGGAATTCTACACTTTGGCCTCCTGCATTGCCACTGAGCACAAGCATTCTGCATTTATATTGGGGTTTTCCAAAACGTGTTATCTTGGAATAGTTCTGGATAACGTGTATGACACCTTCAGAATGATGGACGAGCTCGAACTCTTCACAGCCGCAATTAAGAGGTGCTCATGATCATTAATATTGATTGTTTAATCCAATAAAAATAATGATGAAGGTAGCAACTAACTGTAACTGTGTGTGAATATAATGATCAGATGGGATCCGTTAACCAAAGAATGCCTTCCAGAATATATGAAAGGTGTATACCACAGGGGATTCACTCAATCAACCTCTATCCTATCATGTGCGTTCATGGCACATTAAACAATACCCTTAATTTGACTACATATTGGAAAATACCCTTAAAAATCACATTATTTAACCCCCTACCAATATGAACCCAATACACATTCCCAATTTAAAAAACCCCTACTTCCACTAGATATTGTAGGTATCCATTTTTTCATTAACATTTTTTATACCCCTTTATATTTTTTCATTAACTTTGAGCTCCATTTTTTATACTTGTCAATATAAAAACCCTTTACCCCCTATATATGCCCCAATATATTATGCCATTTTTTCCTCAATATAAATCCCCCAATGTGAACCCACGTGGTATGGTATTGCTCCCCCAGTGACATCCCTGTGGTGTATACATGGTGTTTTACAATTGTGTTAATCAAATGGCTCGAGAGGCGGAGAAGATTCAAGGCCAAGACACCCTTAGCTATGCTCGAAACACCGTATGGAATATTTTAACTCATACTTTATTTGCAAAATATTAATGGAGTATGCATAACTGAGGCTCACTTAATTCGCTTTGCCTGTGGTGTGCAGTGGGAAGCCGTATTTGATGTGTTTCTAGAAGAAACAAAGTAGATCTCCAACGGTTATATACCGACGTTTGAGGAGTATTTGGAGAATGGGAAGGTGAGTTTTGGGTATCAAGCAGCCACACTGCAACCCATTCTCACATTAGATATTCCCCTTCCCCTTCACATCCTGAAGAAGTTTGATTTTCCATTGAGGTTGAATGACCTAGCATCTTCCATCCTTCGACTAAGAGGTGACAGGTACGGCTACCAGGTAATTAATTGCCATTAATGCTTCTATGCTAATTCGATATCAAATCAAACCCAAACTACTGCATTTAATTTATTATAAAACTGGTTTTGGTTTTGGTTTTGGTTTGGATTTGGAATTGAAATGCAATATTGAATGAAGGCTGAGTGGAGCCATGGTGAAGAAGCTTCGTCTATATTGTGCTATATGAAGGACAACCCTGGAGCAACAGAGGAAAAGATGAAAGAAATAAATTGGGAGTTTCTCAAAACAGAGAACAATGTTCCCATATCTTCTAAGAAACATGCTTTTGACATTCTGAGAGCCTTCTACCACCTCTACAAATACCGATATGGCTTCAGCATTGCCAACAATGAAACAAAAAATTTGGTCATGCAAACAGTCCTCGAACCCTTGTCTCTCTAATCCTCCATAATACTATTGCAAATCTGAAAGCATCTCATTTGTGAACGCACATCTCCTAGCTATGAAGGTTGGCGTGGCACTTGTCGGTACACCTCTATTGTGTAAATGACTGGCCATTTGTATAAAGTCAAGGGCACATGAGCCATATATTTTTCCATTATGTTGATTAAACAGTAACATCTACTCTATCTATATTTATATGTTGGAATTTCTAATAATTCCAGAACAATATGGAGAGAATAATACTCCCCTTCTAACACACAGAATAAATGACAGAGATTTGCAGAATAAAATTTTTCTTTCTATTTCATTAACAGAGCTAAAAACTATTACAAAATTTCTTCCTCGGTGGAGGGATTCACAGAAATATGATCAAGACTACTACAGACGCAGTGCTCTCAAAAACTTCTCTCTGTCTCTCAAAAACAAAAAATGCACAAAAAAAATGCTCTGTTGATCTTACTGTGCTTTTTCTGTCTGCGGGCTCACACAGGGATACAACTCTACAATCATTCTTTTTCATTTTTGTAGCCATAAACAATTAAATTCTTCCTTACGATTTTCCCATTCTTCTTTAATACACGGTGCTGTGCACTCAATCTCTCTAGCTGCTGCCTCTGTACTTTGTTTCTTCCTACTCTCAAAGCACGCAGATGACTTTAATATTTCAACACTCCCCCTTAAAGTCCGCTGCTGGGTTATCTGTCATACCCAAGCATTTTCTTAAAAATTCAAAGGTCTTCTGCCCCAATGGTTTTGTTAAAATATCTACATATTTCTCCTCTGTTCTACAATGCTGTAAAACAATTTCTCCATTGGTCACTAATTCTCTGATGTAGTGATACTTGGCATCAATGTGTTTTGTTCTCTTGTGAAACACTGAATTATTTGACAATGCAATAGCTGAGATATTGTCACAATAAATCACAGTCCCTTTTACCTGTTCTTGACATAAAATTCTCAACATTCTTCTCATCCAAATTGCTTGACACACTACTGTTGTAGCTGCCACATACTCTGCCTCTGCTGTAGATAATGCTACAATCGGCTGTTTCTTAGAAGCCCATGAAATGGCTCCTGAACCCATATGAAAAGCATAACTGGAAGTTCTCTTCCGATCATCTACACTTCCAGCCCAATCACTGTCAGTGTATCCAACTAATTCTGAATTTTCTGAAGTAGTACATAAAATACCAAATCTTTTGGTTCCTTTAACATACCTCAGAATTCTCTTTGCTGCCTGCCAATGTGCTTCTTTTGGCTTCTCCATGAATCTGGAAATAAAACTAACAACATGCATAATATCCGGCCTAGTTGTAGTCAAATACATGAGGCTGCCAACTATGCTTTTATACAAACTTGGATCAAAATCCTTGTTGCTGTCATTTTTACTTAATTTCAATCCCATTATTGTGGGAGTAATTGCAGCTTTGCACTCCTGCATATTAAATCTTTCTAAAACTTGATTCACATACTTTGCTTGAGATATAAAGATACCTTTTTCACTTTGCTCTACTTCTATTCCTAAGAAGTATCTCAACAAACCCATATCAGTCATTTCAAATTCCTCTTTCATGACTATTTTAAAATTTTCACTGAGATAATCATCATTGCCAGTGAATATTACATCATCAACATATAACACAACAATGAGCATTATACCATCCTTTTCTTTGATGTACAATGTGAGTTATCCATCACATTTCTCAAACCCATTTTCCAGTAGATAGGAGTCTATCCTACTGTACCATGCTCTTGGTGCTTGTTTCAGCCCATAAAGAGCTTTCTTCAATCTGCAGACTTTATGCTCTTAGCCTTTCTTCTCATAGCCCAGAGGTTGTTCCACATATACCTCTTCCATTAAAACTCCATTTAAAAATGCGGATTTTACATCCATCTGGTATACTTTCCATTTGTTTTGTGCTGTTATGGACAACACTGCTCTCACGGTTTCCATTCTTGCAACTGGTGCAAAAGTTTCCTCATAGTCTCTTCCATGCTGCTGCTTATATCCCTTGACAACAAGTATAGCCTTGTGTCTTTCTATCTTTCCTTTAGCATTACTCTTGGTCTTATAGACCCATTTTACTCCAATGACTTCTTTACCTTTTGGGAGGTCAACCAACTCCCATGTTTTGTTCTTCTCTATGGCATTAATTTCTTCATCCATAGCTTCTATCCATTTCCTATATTTTATTTCATCTTCAAAATTAATAGGATCATCAACTTGACAATACAAATCAAATAAGGAATTCATACCTTCATTTGCCGCTTCCTGTTCATAAATTTCATTAGTATTTCTGAACTTTGTTCCTTTTACATTTGGTGTAGTCATGCTTGATGAAGCACTTGAATCTGCTCCGTGTGGTGTGCTTGGTGATGCACTCCCGTTTCTTATCAACGGTGTTCTCGCTACTGCTTGAGGTGTCCCTTGATGTTCTTGTGTTGGTGGAGGTTGTGCTACCGATGAGTTGTTAATTTCAATCACATCTTCCTCATCTTCATCATGAGATAAACATCTTTTAACATTAAATGTTTTCTCAATGCTTCAATCCCATGCTCCCTCTTCAATGAACTGCACATATCTACTTATCACAAACTTCTTTGTGGATGGGTTATACAATCTGTATCCTTTGGAATCTTCACAGTATCCAAGGAAGATAAACTTCTCCCCCTTACTATCCAACTTCTTTCTCAACTTATTTGGAATGTGTGCATAAGCCACACATCCAAAAATTCTCATGTGGGTGACTCCCTGTTTTCTACCACTCCACGCTTCTTCTGGAACTTTGTTCATCACAACTTTTGTAGGGCATATATTTAAAATATACACATCACAGTTTGTTGCTTCTTCCCAGTACTCATTCAGCAAGTGTTTTTCCTTTAGCATACTTCTTACCATTTCCATCATGGTTAGATTCTTCCTTTCAGTAACTCCATTCTATTGCGGTGTGTACCTTGTGGTGAATTGTTTGCGTATGCCGTTCTCTCTGCAGAAACCCAGAAATTCCTTTGAGATATATTATCCTCCTCTATCAGTTCTGAGAATTTTAATATACTGCCCACTCTGTTTCTCTACAAGAGCTTTAAAGTGGCAAAATTTCTGAAAGACTTCACTCTTATATTTTAAGAAATAAACCCACACTTTTCTTGTGAAATCATCTATGAAGGTAATCATGTAATTACTGCCTGAAACTGATGCTATTTGCATCGGCCTAGATAAATCTGAGTGAATGATCTCTATGGGTGCTTTTGACCTTATGATTTTCCTTGATAGAAAATTTTCTCTGTGTTGCTTTCCCAAGATGCAACCTTCACATAGGCTGTGAGGCTTATCAATCAATGGTAAACCTCTTACCATTCCTTTTTTGTGCAACAAATTTAATCCTCCGAAATTGAGATGTCCAAATCTCAGGTGCCATAACCAATTTTCATCTTCCTCTTCCTTCTGAAAAACTTCTTGTGTTACAGCTGCTACACTCTTCCCTTTTCCTTTCAAGTCAGTGTTGAGCTTGAGCGGAAACATTCTATTGCAGATCATTTGTATTTCAGTAATAATTTTCTTGCTTGGAGGTATATCCTTTATGGTGCACACATCATCCTTGAAAATTACATTGTAACCTTTGTTTATGAGCTGCCCAACGCTCAAAAGATTACACTTCAAACCAGGAACATAATACGCATCTAGAACAAATTTTTGCTCACCATTTCTTGCTCGAATACTAACTCTTCCTTTTCCTTTTATAGAGATCTTAGTATTAGTCCTTGTGGTTACTTCTGATTTAACCTCTTCATCTAGATTGGCAAACATTGCTTTGTTTCCAGTTATTTGATTACTACATCCTGAATCTAAGAACCAAACATCATCTTCTCTATCTTGTGCTACATTACATGTTAACAGCACATTACTTGGGTTCTTTTATTCTTTTGCTACATTAGCATTATGCCTATTTTTCATGTCATTTTTATTCTTTCTACATTCATTGGCATAGTGCCCATATTTCTTGCAATAATGACATTAGACATTGGATTTGTCGTACCTTTGTCCATGCGCATGTTGGTGTCCACCTTGCTGGCTATTGCAATGACCGTGGCTCTGATTTTTACTGTTTCTCCTTCCATGTGAATGTGAAGAGCTATCCCTTCCACCTCCTTTTTGGCTTCTGCCTCTTCCTCTTCCTCTGACTTGACCTCTTCCTCTTCCTGAAGGCATTTGGGTCTTAAAGGCGTGCTCTAGAGATGGATTCACTGTTCTTTCCAATCTCTGTTCATGGGTCATCAATGAAGCATGAAGTTCATCCACTGTGAACTTTGAGAGATCCTTGGTCTCTTCTATGGTGGTAACAATCACATCAAACCTTGAGGGTAAGCTCCTCAAAAGTTTCTCCACAATCCTGTTTTCTTCAAGAGTTTCTCCATGGGACCTTATCTGATTTACAATCCCAATCACATGTGTAAAAAATGAGTCTATACTATCTGACTCTTTCATGCAGAGAGTTTCAAAATATCTCCTCAGAAACTGTAGTTTTGTTGTCTTCACTTTCTCCATACCTTGGTATGCTATTTTGAGAGTATCCCATGCATCCTTGGATCTCTTAGCTGCTGCTATCCTTGGAAACACACTCTCATTTACTGCTTGATACAAATAGTAGAGGGCTTTAGAGTCCTTCTTTCTATTTCTCTTCAATATGTCCTTCTCTGCTTGAGTTAAGGCATTAAAACCCTGCTCAACAGCTGGTTCATCAAAACCACCTTCTACAAATTCCCATAATTCTTGTGAGACAAACAGGGCTCTCATGGTAATGGCCCAATAATCATAGTTTTTTCCATTAAATTGTGGAAGCTGAGCATTTCCAATACTCATACCAGTGCTTGCTCTAGCCATTACTTTTAAACTGAACATAGACAAACTGTCTTTCCTTTTCTGAAAGAACAAACTCTTTTAAACAAAAAAAAACAACAACTCTGTTTTCTTTGAGAAATACCTGAACTTTATCTTCTGCTGAGCTTTCACGCTACTGGAGAAAAGATAAAACAATTCTTCTTCTTCTTTCAGCTTCTTTGACCTTCAAAGAGCCTGCACTTGCTCTGATACCATGTTGGAATTTCTGATAATTCTAGAACAATATGGAGAGAATAATACTCCCCTTCTAACACAAAGAATAAATGACAGAGATTTGTAGAATAAAAATTTTCTTTCTATTTCATTAACAGAACTAAAAACTATTACAAAATGTATTCCTCGGTGGAGGGATTCACAAAAATATGATCAAGACTGCTACAGATGCAGAGCTCTCAAAAACTTCTCTCTGTCTCTCAAAAACAAAAAATTCACAAAAAAATGCTCTGTTGGTCTTACTGTGTTTTTTTTGCCTACGGGCTCACACAGCGATACAACTCTACAATCATTCTTTTTCATTTTTGTTACGGGATTTTTTACTTTATATATGACGCGGAGGAAAAATAAAACATAAAACAAATTACAAGGGAATACATTGCCGAACATAAAAAACTTAACATAAGTGCGACGTACGAGTGGGGACCACTTCACAGTCAGCAATCGGCGATTGGCGGATCGGCTTCATAAACAAAAAACATGTAATGTGACAATTGTGATTTGCAATTGGCAACGTTGCGATTGGCAAGACAATCGCGATCGTAAATCGGCGGAACAAAAGAAACTTGGCGGAATGGTTTAAAAAGCAAGTGCGATGTTGCGATTGCGATTGCGATTGCGCGATTGCGATCGCATCGTAAACATCCGACGAAATATATCATATGGCGGAGAAACACATATGCGATATTGCGATTGCGATCACATCGCAACTTTTCAATCCGCAGATAATATATGTGACATGCGATTGCAATTGCGATTGTGGTGGGACCACATCGCATCGCATCGCGATACTCTTTTAACTGCGGAACATTGTGGTACTCCGTTCCTTTGCGATTGTGCTGATTGCATCGCATTGGAACAATCCATATCAACAAGACACTGCAAGTAGAACTTGCGATTGTGATCAAGCGTCGATGGTGGGGACCACCATCACGTGCCTTTTTCACAACTTAAAGAAAAAGAAAAAGAAACTTCGCCGTTTAAGTATATTTTCATCAATTTGGTTGTTGAGGGCTTAAAAGCCCAAAATGACTGTTTTCTCCGTAAAACTATTCTTCCGTGTTTGGAACCACGAAAGTCTTCATCCTTGTGCAAAAACGTCTATGCCCATTCTAACATTAACTTCTCCTCTGCAAACTCGGCTGTGACCATAAACAATTAAATTCTTCCTTACGATTTTCCCATTCTTTTTTAACATGGTGCTGTGCACTCAATCTCTCCAGCTGATGCCTCTGTACTTTGTTTCTTCCATCTCTCAAAGCACGTAGATGACTTTAATATTTCAACATTATATTTATAGGGTGGCAATTCCTTTAATTAATAAAAAAAGGAAATAATTTAAGAATCATTTAGTATGTAAAATGGAAATAGTTTATGAATCATTAAGTAAAATGAAAGTTTATTGGCAAGGCTTTCTTGCATTCTATTACTATAAGATTATATTTTTGCAAACTCTCGTGCACATTACCCAAATATTTTTCCATTATATTTATTAAATTAAAGAATATTTCTGTAATCTCTATTACACATTATCCATATTTTCTTCCTTGACGTTATGATTTTGATTTTTTTTTTTTTAAATTCCCAACGATTGCCTTTATATTTATTTATGGGGTTATCACTTCTTTCAATTAATTAAAATATTTAAATAATTTAATAATTATATTAATTCAAAAATTTGTATTTAGACCCTCTTTAACACAATACAATACGAAAGAGATTTTTTTGTAATGTAACATGCGGTAACATTTTCACTTAGTTTAATTATATAAAAATAATAAATTTAATTATTAATAAAAACATTTTGATGATGTTAAATTACATAAAATAAAAATCAAATCAAATAAAAAACATACAAATAATAATTATAATTAATAATTAAATTAATTCAAGGAGACATCTCAATTGGTGTTGGAAATAATGTGAGTCTATCTAAATGTTTATTGGTAACTCCCTCTCATGGTTACCGCATTAAAAAAATTAATAATTATCTTAACTCCACATCTACCAAAGGTTAGAGGGATCAAATCTTTTGAGATATAAATGGCTTATATTTTCTTTATTCAATATTGAAATATTATAGTGGAGAATAAGGTTTTGTTAAGATAGTTATTTTTTTTTAAGAAGTGATACATTGGTTTGTGTCCATTAACATAAAAAGAATAAGTTTTTTATAAAGAAAAAGAAAGAAGAAAGTAGTCACTACTCATATTAAACATTCTTTGGATTCAAACTAATGGAAGTAGATTTAGTCCATTCCATGGAGAAGGAAGATGGGGTTCTTCATAGTTGTACTCAACAAAGAATTAGCAATAATATTTAAGAAAACATGAATGGATATAATATTTAATTCTTTAAAAGAGAACATGGGCATATATACCTCTTGTAGTAATATTTTGGATTTGGAAATACAATCTAATTGCCATAATATCATGGTTTCCCATTTTTGTTCGTTGATTAGGATACACCTTACCCCAACTTCACCCTGTGTTTCAAAATCATAAAAAAAATAATGTACAAAAGCCAGTATCAAGTTCTAACTCAATAAAACTACCAATATTTACACCTAGGTTAGTATGGTTATCGTATTTACAACTAATGTAAAAAATTCATTATCACCTATTAACATTAAAGGAGATCAAACTAGGTTTCTCATAAAAAAGGAGATGGATGGGCTTGATAATAATTAATATTAGTTTCTAAAAAGAAATTTCCCAAAGTGGAGTGTGAAAAATTAATTAGCTCATTTCTCCTCTTCACATTATGTGTGGTTCAATATATACCTTTATTTGGTTGTTCTTTCCTTTGTAAGGTATCCCAAGGTGGGACCAATCTATAACGAAATATTTGTGTAACTTTCGTGACCAATCTATGCTCAGCAACAAACCATATGCCTCAAGTATCATCAACCAATACAATATCAATTACTTGGTGTACCCTAGGGTCAAAATATAATTTGACCAATACATCCTTCACCTCAACAATTTTATTCCCACTCAGCTGAATAATATTGATATTGGTCTTTTCTAGGTTAACATTAACCTTTTCACATACATAGTATGACATGGCATTAAACAAGACTCCATAATCAACGAGCCAATTCTGAGCATTAAGAGGAAAGGTAAAGTCTAGGACTTTTAATGAGTTCCAATACTATCAATATTCATAGTAGATTTGATGACACTTATTCTACTCTAAGCTAGACTATTATATTTCTCCGAAGTTTCAGAATTCAATGTTGGTTTTGATTAGGTGGAAGAAGAGTTGAAAGTTTTCATGATAAGTTCTCTTTGGTGTGGTAAATTACAGAGATATTAAACAGGAACGTTATCCTAAGTCTTCTTCATGTACTCAATCATATTGTATTCTACAGAGTTATCATTAGCAGAGAAGTTGGAGGCTAACTAGTTTCTGCTGAGATGGATGGCTTGCTGCATTGTGGAAGAGTTATAGGTTTTTTAGTGCTCTGTGAGGAACTAGGATCTCCTTGTAATGTCCCCTAATAATAATAATAATAAAATAATAAATAATAAATAAATAATATAACATAATATTAAAACAAATAGTAAATAAATCATACATAATAAAGAGAAAAATAATAAATAAATAAAATAGTAAATAATAAACTAGAGTTCTAAATAAAAATATATAAAAGTAAACTATAAAATAGTGAAGTTAACTAAAGTAACAAGGAATAAAATAAGAAGATGTTGAACTAAGAGAACCATAAGAATAGTAAAAATAAGTAAAGTTAAGAAAAAGTAAAATAAAATAAAATAAGAAAAGAAAGAGTAAATTAAGAGTAATATTAAATTATGTAAAACTTAAATTAAAGAAATAAAAGTTGCATGTTAACACATGGAATGTGTGCATGTGGTTCCCCTTCCATTATTTGGCCTATTTAATAGACATTGAGGAAGATGAGACTCATTCATTCATCATTCTTTCATCCATTATCTTGGGAGAAAGGTATTGTGAGACAAAGGATTCCCTCGCAATAGTACATTGATTGAGGGCTCGAGGGTGGCTAGTTGTAGAAAGATTACATGCAGCTGAGCTTAGGTGGAGATTTGTCCCCAAAACTTTGTTGCAGTTAGTGGGATTCAAATAACGTTCAACTCTGGAGTCTGATGTAAGGAATATCGTCGTTACAGGTAAGTCGTCTTTACTCACGTTTATGAAATTTCTATACTAGATTATTAATAATTTATGTGTTGATTATTAATTGCATATTTGATATAATTAGTTGCATGTTAAATTTCGGGGTTGTTACACTACTTTGGAAGTAGAAATATCAATATTGATAGTAGTTTGGGGGGGAACACCTACCTAAGAAAAGTATTTCCTTTGGAATACAACATAATATTAGGGATTGGAGCCTTTTTGTGAAGATTTTATTTCTTTGGGGTTGTCAGTGTCACTTATGCTTCTCTCATTGAAATTTTCCTAATAATATGTGTATCTTTATGCACTAACCCAATCCAAAAAAAAAAACGTTGACCCTTTAGTTATTTCTTGTTATGTTGTATTGGGTTCAACATCAACTTCCTAGGTTGGCTCATTAGGTAATGATTATTGTTCCATGAGTTGATTGATGGCCACAATCATGGAATTGTCCCATTGTGCAGGCCATGTATTTTCAGAATGGTTGTCCTAATGATATGAGTAGAATTTTTCCATGTCAAGGTCATATAAATTCAAGTTCATGGTGGAGATTTCAACAAGCTTTGGCTGGTTATTTTTCTTCTTAAGGAGGGCTTTGAAAGGCATCTGTATTGATGAGGTTTCTTTTGAATTCCTCTTTAGTTCCATCACCTTATTTGATAAAAAAAATTCAAGTTTCAAAACACTATCTAAGTTTGTATCCTCTTTCTTTGTTGGTTTTTTTAATAAAAAGGGCCTCTTCCCATTGGAATTTGGTTCTTCTTTGGTTGTGTTCCTAGCCAAGGAAATTATTTCCTTTTTTAACTATAAAAAAATAGTTGAAGTTGTCAGCCAATGAATTGTTTCCTGCTCTCCTAAAAAACGTGGCTATAGAAAAATTAAGAGTTGAGGTTTAATATATGATTTCCATAGTGTCAATAGGTTGAGAATCAATAGAAATCTTATTCAACATACTAGTTAAACACTATTTTAAGTCTTTGACCTTCTTATTTTCCACTCTGATTGCAATAGACTCTTTAAGGAGACTGGCTATGAGTTTTTATTCTCTAAATTTATTTAGGAAGGAATCCCATATCGCTATTGAGGTGGTTAGAATATTGTAGTACCATGTTCTTTCTTTATTCTCAAATGTAGATGTAAATAACTTGTAGACAACATCTTCATGTTCCACATCCATCAAGAACAAGGTTATATAAAAAGTCTTTATATGATCTTCCGAGTAACATGCTTATAGAGAATAAATTTTGGAAAGACACTTTCAAGGTTCCTCAAAAGAGAAGAGAATGGGGGTTTTAAATTAAGTTTCCCTCATGATAAGAAAATAATATGGGGTTAGCTTGCCATTGCGTAAGTGTCACAAATTAGAAGAGGTATCAACGTGGTGGGTATGACAAATATAAGGAGAATAACTAGATGGAGAAAGGGATATTTGACAAAAAGGTTCAAAGAAATCATTAAGGGACATGTGGGCTTTATGGGGCTTGAACCAGGTCTGGCATGTACATGGCACCAAAAAAAATCTCAGACACTGCACCTTTCGGCAATGACCCGAAATCAGATCGCAGTCTCACCCGAGGTGGCTATGGGTAGTTGCAAAACCAGGTTTATGCAGCCTTGAGGGATTGGGCAAGGTGGCCTTTACTTCACTTTTTTGTATTTTACTTAGTCCTTATGGCACACATATCACTACTATGAAAAATTACTTAATTATTTACTTCGTCGCATTTAGTTTAACATAATCATATTAAATAAAAATATAGTTTTGCTATCATAAAATAATTAGTAATTCACATCCACAGATAGAAAGCAAAGATAATAAATGTAACAACCCCAATTTTAACATGCAATTAATTATATCACATAAATAATGAATAATCAACCCAAAAATTGTTTAACTAATCATCCTAGAATTTTCAGAAACATGAACAAGACGACTTATCTGTAATGACAATATCCCTTACCTGAGGCTCCAAAGTTGCACGCCATTTGAATCCTGTTGGCCGCAACAAGGTTTTGGGGACAACTCTCCACCCAACCGTAGGCTCAGCTGTATGTAATCTTTCCACAGCTGGCCACCCCGAGCCCTCAATCAACGTACTACTGCCAGCGTATCCTTTTTCTCACAATACCTTTCTCTCTAGAGAATATATGAAACAATTGAATGATCTTTGAATCTTCCTCAATGTATATTAAATAGACTAAACAATGGAATGGGAACCACATGCACACATTCGTTGTGTCAACATGCAACTTAAGTTTTTCTTAATTTAGTGTTATCTTAGTTTAACTTACTTTTTGTTAGTTTTACTTAATTTAGTGTTCTCTTAGTTTAACTTTCTTTCTATTAGTTTCTTAGTTTAACTCTTTGTTAATTTATTTAATTTTGTTAATTAATTCTTTCTTTAACTCTACTTATTGTTTATTGTTTTAGGACTCCAGTTTATTATTTGCTATTTTATTTAGAACTCCAGTTATTGTTTAATGTTTTATTTGTTATTTATTTATTATTCTCTTGACTATTTATTTATTTACTTACTTATTAAATTATATTATATTATTTATAGATTATTTATTATTTTATAATTATTATGGGACATTACATACTCCTCCTCTTCAAGGAACTTCATCCCGAAGTTAAGTATTTAATTATATTATATTATATTATTTAATTATTTATTACTTCATGTGCGACCACACCCTTAGCTGAACTAGTATAACAAGCAGTCATCGAAAGTTCTTCACAACACCCAAGAAATCTCAAGGAATCTATGTCCTTTTTCCCACTTTCGGAACCAGGCATAAGCCTCCCTGGTCTGTCCCTACCCAAGGTTGGCCCCAAGGCTCGCGCCCGACTCAAACCTCATCTGCCCCAAGACAGGCATCTGGTCCCAGTACTCAATGACTCCAGGAATCTCGCAAGGCTGGCCCACTCCCTCCACAACTCGTTAAGGTGCACAACCCTAGGCATCGAAGTATTACACCCACTTCTAGACTTCGGTGTTCCCATCCAATACCAGGCACTTGGCCTACAATATCAGGCCCTTGGCCTCCTCAAGATGGTCCCACAACCCTTCAAGAGCTATCCATCAAGAGATATACAAGACAAAGGAACCACCAGCATATGTAGTGTTGATTGAGTTTGTCCCCAGCCCATATAGTGTTACTTATTCTCCCTCGTAGGTATGGGTTCCCACGAGATCATCAAATAAACCAGTCCTGTTGGCCCATTTGTGGATTTCCTGCCAATCACCACATCTCAACATGTATCCAATACATTAGTTATAATAATAACATCATAGTAAATAATCCACATGCCAGCTCTTGCATGTCATCATGATAACATAACATCATTGTTAATCACCACATTATGAATAGTAAAGAACTGCATTCTCATGCATGTCATAAAATCTGCACGCAACTACAACATTCTTCACCTTATGAAATACCGTCATAAGTTATAACATCAGCGTATTGGAATAAAATATATATTATGAAATTACATAAAAATAACCACATGTCAATACAACCTCAAATCATAACATTATAATCCTTATGCATATCATATTCATCATGAGCATATAACATCATTATCATAACAAATCACATGTTCAACATTATCATCATACCACCATATCATGAAACATCAACAATATGAGAATCATCTCAATACTTATCAAATATAGAACAATAATACATTATAAGCATTCCTATCATGATTCATCGGAAAATCAATTTCATTTGCTTGTATAAACATTGAATAGCTACTATGAACTAAGATTATTCAACATCCATCTAGGATCTATGTTATCTCATCAGAACTATTAGTGTCATATTTTCATCAAGATACCAAGTACTTTTCAATAATCATTTATTGTTCTTTCTATTAGGAAGTTGACCATTCACACCGTAGGTATACTTATCTATGTACATCATTAAATTTCAAATGAGCCTCTTGGGCCTTAATCTATCATCATATATCATATTGGGCCTTAATCTCTCATCATATATTCTTCCTTCCCAAGGAAAATTTATTGAAATTCATTGTTAAGATATTATTGGTTGTACAAACATTTAAACCATCAATGTCAAATTAAAATTCCATGATCACTATACATAATTTTTTTATCCAATGACACCCATACACGAGGTCATCCTTATTTAAGTCTTATGTTATGATTAATCCACCTACATGAGGGCTTGTTGTCCTCAGTGATTTATCCACCACTCACATAATTGTCATTTTTCACATTTAAAAAGGTTTTCTTGTCCCATCAAGTTCCCACTTGATCTATTTTATCGTAGATTCACTCATCTTCAAATTGGACTAGGGATTTTTCCACCTTAATTTTCACTTATTAAATCTTAAGTTTAGAATTTGAAATGCATGCAACTACTACCACCATTTTCATTCATGAATGATTTTGTATGCCCAATATGTTTGGAAATAACCTCTTTCAATACTAATGACACACGCTAGTAAGTTGTTTTATATGAAGTAACACTAGCTCATTGTTGTACATGTCACCGCAATAGTAATTTCTCTATAGTGAATCCAAAATAGATGTAATATTTCTCTTCACTACTAGTAAGAATTTCATAGCCCTTGTACAACCACAAAACCTCGATAATTTGGTCTCAACAATTTTAGAGCTAAGGAACCAATTGATCTTCATACCTGTATATTCTTCATATCCCATTGTCCACTTGTGCCAATAGAGAAATTTATCAAGTTGTGCCATTTCAAATAATATAAGACTAGATAAAATCTTATGTCAATTACAGTATTGATTTCATAATTAATCTCCTCATATGATAATATTAAGACCCTTAAATCCTTATTTTCTCTTTCATATACACATTCGAAAAGCAATATTAATCAACGATAACGTTCAATTTTTATTTTTATTTATTTATAATATAAAAATAAAGTATAATTCAAACGTAAACAAAATTCTTCACATTAGTAATGTATTCTAAAAAAAAAAAAACATTTCAAGTGTTTTAATTAATTTTTTTATTTTATTTAAAATTTCAAAACATTATAATAATAATAATAATAATAATAATAATAAATTGTATATTATAATACAATATTAGCACTAATGTATTCCCAATTACATTATTTATCACTTAAATAAATTCATTCACAACTTATGTATTTCCAGTACATATATTTATATATATATAATTAATAAATTATAATTACAATTTGAAAATAACAATCTTATTTAAAAACTACTTAAACATATATTTTTGAAATTAAGTATTAAAAAATATAACATAAATAACAACCCCTTTTATGATTTTAAAATTAAATGTTCAAAAATACAACATAACTAACAACCCCTTTTTGTAAATTATTTTATATGGTATAAAAAAAAAAAATTAATTCAAACTTATTATTATTTAATCCTAATACAATTAGGAAATACCCAAAATTTTAGTATTTATCTTTTCTTCCTATGGGCAACTTCTCTCTAGTAGAGATTAAATGGTTTATTGATTCAACGAGAGTCATGTGTTCAAAACTTGCAATAACCATAATACATATGAAAAGAAGTTCATTTTTTTTTTTTTTGTCCATTTAACACATCATGGTTGATAGTTAACGCAAAATATGGTTTTTTTTCAAATAGTAAAAGTAAATGTGAACAGCTGCCGGTTTCTAAATCCCAATAGTTCTCACAAAAGTTGGATTATGGCAGCGGCAGATGCAATTGGACGATTAAAACATCCACAGACTAGAAATAGATTTTGCTATTGCTCGCATGCAAGTGATCAATCAGAAATTGCCTCTAGCTACAAAAATACTTTTTAGGGTTACAACTGCCGAATTTGATCGAGATACCTGCATTGGGGCAACTTTGATCCACTTATTCTTGCGGAAATCATATTTATGCATAGTATTTGTAGGCTCAGTTGGACGAATGTTGGATGCATGTTGGAATTGCAGAGAATGCTCACTTTTTCAGTCTGGCGAATGCCCTCATGTCTCAGAGCTATATACAGTAAGCAATTATGATATTGAAAAACTGAAATTCTGTCTTAAGAATATTGAATTCTCTCAATCAGCTTCTGAGTACAAGATTTTCATTATAGAGGATTGTCATGAATCGAGTCATGAAGAATTTAGTACTTTGTTGAAATTTGTGGAAAATCCTATTAGTTACATGGTATTTATTCTGATTACAATAGATTCAGAATCACTTCCTAAGCCTTTTTTGTCTGAATGTCAAAAATTCCACTTTCAGAAGCTAAAAGATGTGGATATGTTCAATAGACTTCATAGACTAACAGTTTCAGAAAATATCGGCATTGAGGAGGATGCTTTGCGTTTGATCACATACAGGCAGAGGGCTCGTTACGTGATGCTGAGAACACATTGGAGTAGTCTAGCCTTCCTCCGCATGCAAAGTAGTATGCATGTAGTGTTAAAACAACTTTTGTGTTTTTTTGTTTATAATAAACTCTTAGGAACTTATGAGGAATAATGCCTAGAAATATCGTTTCTAGAAACTTTTTGGAAAGGTTTCCGAGAAGTTTGTGTGTGAGATTCATGCATGAAAATCCATGCATCATTGTTTTTGATTTTTTCTAAAAACTAATTGTTGATAGCCCTCAATGAGAAGCTAAAATAAAAGAAATGATTATTAATAAATAAAGAAGAGTTAAGAAAGTGAAAATCTGAGAGTTACTACCCATGCCTCGACATAAAATCTGAGAGTTACTACCCATGCCTCGACATGCACGCTACGTATATAAAAAAGTTTCCTTACTTCTACGATATTTATATATAGATACTCTGCATTTTATTGGGAAAAGGCAGCCTATATAAAGGCTCTGTCATGGTTCAAAACTTCTTTAAGGAAGCTTGCTAGCATGGGAGCAGAAGAAGAGTTGTGCAAGGCGGTGGTTGAGGGAGATTACATGAGAGTGAAGGAGATTATAGAAAACGGAGCCGACCTAACATACTTTACACCCCTCATGCACGCTGCTAAACACGACCATTCTTAGGTCCTTCGATGCCGCCTCTATAGCGTAGTGGTAGAGCGTCAGTCTTGTAAACTGAAGGTCCGTAGTTCGATCCTGCTGGACTTAGGTGTCCCCTGGAACGCCCTTCATTACTCCGGCCTCTTTGTAGGTGTTTTCACCATGGAAGCCGGTCACCAGGATGCCTTCGACATACTTCTCAATGCACGAATGCGAGCAGAGCTAGTTTTCGGAAAAATAATCGGGCCCCAAAACTCAAACACAGTATCTCGACATTGGAGTTTCGAGTTAGGATGTGAATTATTATTATTATTATTTTAAAAGTAAATTCAATTTGCTTATAGAGAGATTTCTCATATTAAATTTTAACTTATAATTATAAAAAAATACATGAAAAAAATCATTTTAACTTATCATTCTTTTAAAGGTTGGCTACTCGATTTTTTTGAAAGGTTGGCCGTTAGAATACATATTATATAAAAAATATTAATATAGTATATATATTATTTAAAAGCGTGGTGCATGTAAATTTTTATTTTTATTTTGAATTGAAAATTCTAATTCTAGATTTAAGAAAAAAAACATGTATATAGTTATAAAAAAAAATCTCAAATTTATCTTTAATAAATAAAATTATTATATTAAATTTTATAATCACTACACTACCCAAACACTAGCCCTTTTCTCATTGTCACAATCAAAATAAAGTTTTAACATTTACCTAGAGGTCTCTAAAGTAGAAACCCACTCTGATACCATATGTAACAACCCCAATTTTAACATGCAATTAATTATATCACATAAACAATGAATAATCAACCCAAAAACTATTTAACTAATCATCCTAGAATTTTCAGAAACATGAACAAGATGACTTACCTGTAATAATGATATTCCTTACTTGAGACTCCAAAGTTGTACACTATTTGAATCTTGTTGGCTGCAACAAGGTTTTGGGGACATCTCTCCACCCAACCGTAGGCTCAGTTGTATGTAATCTTTCCACAGCTGGCCACCCTGAGCCCTCAATCTATGTACTACTTCCAGGGTATCCTTTGTCTCACAATACCTTTCTCTCCAGATAATATATGAAAGAATTGAATGATCTTTGAATCTTCCTCAATGTCTGTTAAATAGACCAAACAATGGAATGGGAACCACATGCACACATTCGTTGTGTCAACATGCAACTTAAGTTTTTCTTAATTTAATGTTATCTTAGTTTAACTTACTTTTTTTTAGTTTTACTTAATTTAGTGTTCTCTTAGTTTAACTTTCTTTCTATTAGTTTCTTAGTTTAACTCTTTGTCAATTTATTTAATTTTGTTAATTAATTCTCTCTTTAAATTTACTTATTGTTTATTGTTTTAGGACTCAAGTTTATTATTTACTATTTTATTTAGAACTCTAGATATTGTTTAATGTTTTATTTATTATTTTCTAATTATTATGGGACATTACATAATACACATAAACACAAAATATTTCCCAAAATTTCTCTTCTTCTTTATTAAGATGAATCCTTTCAGTACATTTAGCTTCTTGACCCGCGCACACAACTGCAGGTGGTCTGCGTAGTAATCTACAAACTCTTCCAACGTTTCCACACACTCAGCTATGAAGCCTTTCCTTAAGCCCAAAAAATAGAAAAAAAGATACAATGACTTGAGCTCAATGTCTATGATCATATGATCTATATTTGACAAAGCATTACATTTATTTATATAAAATTCATAGCTACAAAACCCTGATTGACATACCATGGCCTCAACAAAACAATCAAATAAAACCCCATTACTCGTTACAAAATGAGAGGCTTCTATCCACCCCAAAGCCCCTAAAACACAACATAGTAGATATGACTTCGCTATACCACGCACTCTTCTCCTCAAAATGTGGATTCTTTGACAAAAATTGGACCAAGTTGGGTTGCGCCCAATAGGCCCCCAACACTCACATGTGAATCATCCCGAGTCACTCAGCTGTTGTAAGTTGAATATTTGTTTTGATGCTCATGTAGGTGACATTATACTACTGAAGTATTTATGCTACCTACTTTTCCTCTCAGTGCACTTCTTCCAGTAGTGCCTAAGTTGTTGGCGTAGAAGTCTTCTGCACCACCTCTTTCTCACTCGGTCATAGCTCCTTCAGCCTATCCTTAACTATCTTTGAAAGCTTGAGTGCCTCATCTTCCCACGATTGAGTCCTTTCTCTGAAGGTCTTCAATATTATTTTGAAGAGTATTCCCTTCAGTGATTCGAGCAAGCCTCTACGAGACTGGTAAGTTCTTCGCAGTTTCCTAAAATTCTTCGAGCTACTTTTTCTTCATTTGGAGCTCCTCTTCAATCTTTTAAACATTTGGATCCTCCTGTAGTGAGGTCCAAATCTGCATGGTGTCATCTAGTAGTTTGTCACACTCTACCACTCTATCAGAGATGCCTTTTACTATGGATTTTAGGTTCATCTCCCTCTACTCGCATAATTTTGGTGGCGTGACTAATTGCAACTTCATTTGCAGCTGAACAATATTCACATCATACTCAAACTTCACCTTTGCAAGCTTATTCTTTGAATCCATGATTGTAAGGTCAAGCTTTGTGGCCTTCTCTGCTGGTGATTCTTCTTCGCGGACTTTTCATCTGGAACTTAACTAAAAGTTTTTGTGATGGAGTCATCTTGCTGCTGCTATTACTAGTGTGCTTCATCCCTTTCTTTGATTAGTTGGTTAAGCTCCTTATTCAAAAAATCTCCTTCCTTCTCCACCTAAATGCTCAAAAACAACATGCGTTTTTCTCTCTCCTTCAGCTCCTTTGTTAAACCTTGGTGGTGTTAGCCACCTGTAAAATTTGATCATACCAAAGGTGGCTAAATATTTTCTGAGTCTTCAAGGAAAATTTTTTTCCTATTAAAAAACTGTTGGCTCTTGAAGACTCTTGAAGGCCTCATGCCTCTGTCCAAAATCTTCATTACTATTTCCATTTTTATACTCAGAAATTATGCTGATTACAAAACAGAAACTGCTGTAAAAATCGTCATTTCTCCCTTCTTCCACTCATAAACTGACCTTCATTTTTTTTCCCCTTTCTTCATAAATTTCCTCTATTTTTTCTGTTCTCCTTTTTCTCCCCTTCATGAAAACCCACCTATCCAAAGTTTTAACTTAAAAAGCTTTAAGTCACGTGTTGAAATAATCTAATGGGTTGATCAAAAAGACCGATTGCATAATCAAAATCAGAGAAAACAAATGGGTAAATTAAAAAGACCAGGCCCGATGGCCCGATTGCGATTGGCCCTTGTTTTAACAGGCCTCGGGCATATTACAGTTCATACAGCCCAAAGGCCCCGCAAACGGGCGCTTAACTATCACATATATATATCTCGCCCATATTATAAAACCTTTATTTTTTGTTAAAAGGTCACATTTTCCTATGTTTAAAGGTTTTCCACCGGTGCGTAGGTTGAAACAAATCCAGACCGTTGATCTAGTCCTTCGATCCAACGGTCCATGCAAAATCACATCACAGCTTTCGATCGCAACATTTGTTTACTTCACCTGATTGCCAATCCCCGATTATACTTCCCACCGTCGATCTGACTTATAGATCAACGGCCATCGCTTAATCGCTCTTGCCCTCCCAATCACGCAATCACATCGGAGGTTTCAATCGCATCCACCTTTTTGTTCCGTCGATTGGCCTCTCCCCCGATTTTTTCTCCACCGTCGATCTAATATGTAGATCGACAGGCTACGCTCAATCGCATCGCAAGGTTTAATCACATACATTTTTTTTTCCCCCCGATCGCGACTCCCCCGATCCATCCTCCACCGTTGATCTCATTTTAGATCGACGGTCTTCGCTCAATCGCTTTGACCCTCCCGATTGCGCAATCGCATCGGAGTTTTTCAATCGCACCCCTTTTCTCCTCCCGCTGATTGCGATTCCCCGATTAAATTTGGACTGTCCACGTGTCCAGATCCAACGGTGGCGCTCCTTCCTCGCCTTCTAAGTAGTTTAAACCCAAAACGCATGATTTCTTAATTGTTTTTGTGTTTTGCAGCTATTTTAATGGTTTTACACTGAATAATGAAGGGAAGTCGGGGACTGGGAAAGACATTTCATGTGCCTTCGAGCTACTAAAGGAACCATTCACAGGGTTGAATTAAATAATTTGTCAAATGTTTCATAAGCGTTGATAACATGTAAAATAGCCCTGTGCAGTCCTGCACATCGACAAGACACTGTTCTATTCAGAACATAGTTAAAGAGTATCGGTTTTTAAAGACATCCCACAGGAGATTGAAAATAGAAGACATATTTGCGGGATTATGGCTAAGATTGAATATCAAAAGCCTAATCCCCCAAACTAGAACAGAATTAATAGAAAATAAAAAAGATTTATCAAGAAGAAAGGACCTCCACCGCTGCATTTTGGGGCGAATTGATTCCTCAGCTACCACAGAGCCACCTGTTGCCTCAAATATTTCAAACAGAGGCCGAAGTTATTTCTTGAAGAAATATCTGCCTCCAGCACTGCCAAGAAGTTAATTATGCCACAGGAAACTAATGCGATAAATATCTGCAGAATTACTCCACATTATGCAGAGCCTCAAAGTCAACAAAGCTCCCATCAAGCTTTGATATTTATTATAAAACAGTTAATACAGAGAAACACCTGTAAAATTCTTCATCGAGCCCCTCAAAAAGCCAAGAAGTCATTTAACTCTGTATTAATTATATTTGAGATCTTTTATCAGATCTCGCCTCCTCATCCTTCTATAAATACTTCAGTAGAAGATGAGTGAGGCGTTGGTTGTTGGTTGTTGTTTGATTACAAGTTGTAATATTGAAACTCTCTGAAATAAATATACAAGTCTGTTGAAGTTGAAAAACAAATTGAAGTATTGGATGTCTTGATGATGTTGTCATATGCTATTCATGAGAAGGCTCTATCATTGGATCCATGAGCTTGGCTGTTGGTGAAGTATTCTGAACTGTTTTATGTTTTCTCCTATTTTCATTATGTTCCATAATTTCTTATTACAGTAGGTTGAAATTTTTAGACTAAGAAATGACTCCTGGAAGCACCTTAGATCTGTTCGTCCTTCATTGTTTTATGTTTTCTTCTGCTGAAGTATTTTAGGGGCTTTAAGCTTTCTCTTTAGTCTTCATGCTTTTTATTTCTATAATAGCTCGAATGGTTGGTTTCAGCATGATTTATGGTTCTCCCTGCTTGTCTGCTATCACTTGAAAGTTGTTATTGAAGTCTCCCTTTGAAATACCATTGTTTTAAGTTAATCAAAGAGGTCGGTTTTAATCTTACCCTTTTCCATTGCATGAACAATTTTTTTGAGGGTCTTTATAGCTGTAAGCATAGATGTTATTTAGGCGTTCCCTCTTCTATGAATGAAACTATCAGTGAATCTTTTATGTTTTCTAAATCCTTTAAAATAAAATCTTTGAGGAAATAGGGAGTTCCCCGAATCTTATATTTCATTTTAAAAGTTGTCTTAAAGCCATTATTTGCTTAAAGAATGTTTGTAGAATTTATGGTTAGCCCTGTCTATCAAATATTTCTTTATTGTTGAGTTATGTCTTTCAAGTTTCCCTTAGTTGAGAATTAAACTTCTCTTTCCAAATCATTAATGTTCACTTCATTCCAAAAACAAAAGGATCCTGTGGCCAAGTTAGATTTGCCCTTTGATATCCCATATCCCTTGAGGAGTTTGTCATGACCTTATCTTGACTCCATTGCCCAATGAACCAGATATTTCCTCTTTCTGTCTATCTTTCCTAGACCTTTCATGTTTTGTTGTATCAACTCAATCCAACCAAACAAACATCTGCACTTAATAACTAGTCTAAAATCCATAATCAAAGCACACAAGATAAACCTTTGCAAACAAATATTTGAGAGATCCCTCTCTGAGAACAGGAGGACTAGATCCTGGAACTCTAAAGATTGGTTCTGATGTTGCCTTGTCTTTTGATTTACCAAACTATCAAAACACGGGACACCAAAATAATGGCGATCATGGTGGGACTTCTGAGTCAGTAACAATCTAAATACCCTTTAAGCACTTTAGAAATCCCTTATTTTCAAGAATATCTAGTGATTATTAGCCACCTCATCGCCACCAACATAATGGCGATCACGGTGGGACCTGCTGAGAATTAGAGGTTTCAAAAACCTTTCTTTAAACTTTTTAGGTCCAGTATAACATAAGTAACTTTCTTCAAGCACTATCCAACAAATGGTAATCATGATAGGACTAAATTGAATCAATGAAAAACTAAGAAACCCTTAGGATTCTTGAAAAGCCTTACCAAACCTTGAAGGAACCAGTTACCAAGCCATAAGAGCAACTATGTTTGTTTGAACACCTTAGCTAAGTGAAAAATCATACTTAGAACATTCTCTTAACCACTAAAACCGAATAACTCAGAATAAACCAAAAACATCTCAAGTTTGGCTTCATAATAAACATTGGTAGTGGACCATAAAACCTTTTAACTCCTTAGGAGCTAAAAACTTCCACTTGGCGACTCCACAATCCTTAGCAGACCTTAAGTCTCCACTGGGAAGAACCCTTATCATTATAATATCATTCAAACTTAGTTAGAGGACTGTAGGATTAAGATTTGTGTAAACAGATTAGTTAACCCCTCAAAGAATTGTCATACTTGGTTAAACTTTTCTTATTAGTTGGGTCTCAAAACACAACATAGTGGCTTCTAAAAAGATTCACACTAGAGCCCATCCAGACCCTAATCCACCTAAGATAATTGATAACCTAGAAAGTATCATTTGGAAGTCTCCTATGATTAAATTATCAACTGTTTTCAGATCACCCTTGAGAGCTAATTCAGTCCCTGAAAATATTTCAGCTCTACAACAATCACAAGTTGACCTAGTAAACCCATTTAGAACTAGGTCATTTGATGATATAATCCAGTTAGACTCTGAATCTTTGCTTTCATCCCCAGAGACAAGTAAACATCCTGGTAGTAGAGAAACAACACCTCCTGGTTTACATTTCCTTCACAACATAGGTGTCTCTCATCCAAGGTCAGCTAAGCAGTCTACTCCTGGTCCATCCACTTCTACTCATCCTACATCCACTGTTCAAAACACCACACCTCAGCCCGCTTTCCCTTTTGTTAATCCACCTGTGAATCCACCTCCACCTCCTACCATGGCCGCATGGTATGCTCCCTTATTCCTTCCCGTACCACTAGTCAATCTTCCACATGACTATTAGTCCAAGATTCCATTGTATGATGCTAACAATGATGTAACTTCATCACAACATGTGGATAGGATGAATGACTACTTTGACAGAAACGAAATTGATGATGATTCTGTCAAACTTAGATTATTTTCTCAGAGCTTTGGGGGATAAGTAAGAAAATGGTTTAAAGGTTTAGCTCCCCGCAGTGTTAATGATCTCCAAGCCTTTCATCAAACGTTCCTAAATAAATGGGAAGTAAACAAGAATCCTCTTCAAGTCCTTGCTGATTACAACAACCTCCGTAGGAACCCTGGGGAGAGTGTACAAGCCTATTGTACTAAATTTAACATTGTATATAATGCACTTTCCCCAGAACTAAAACCTCCACAAGGCTCAGCCTTAAACAAATTTCCTGAAGGTTTTGACTCTGACATGACTTATTCACTAAGAGAAAGAGATTTTTCAACTCTCGAAGATATGCAAAGGGGTGCTCTTTCTGTGGAAGTCAACTTAATAGAAAAGAGGGCAAGAATGAAAACTGAAAAGAGAGTATCTTTCAGAGAGGAATCTACTCCTTCCACTTCAAGTTCAAAAATGGAGAGGATGTTGGAAGAAATGATGAAAGAGATGAACCTAATTAAGAAAGCACAAGCAAATCAAAACCAGACTGCACTTCAAAACAATCAAAACAGAAATAGAAATTAGAATTATAGAAGAGATAACAACCAAGATAAGCAAAAATAAAGTGACCAACAGATTAGACCTCCCTTTCAACAGAATTATGTAGATCAATATGAGGAAGACAGGGAGTTGGAAAGGTTGGAAGAATCACATGTAAACTTGGTTGGATTAGACAGTGGGGATGATTTTTTCCTCACTGAGGAAGAACAAGGTTTCTTCTCTGATGAACAAAATAAAAACACCTATGAAGATTCTGATGACTATAGATTAGGTTTTGAAAATGCAATCATGGAGGTACACAAACAGTATGATCTTAGGAGCAAGGGAAGTATAGAGAATTCAAAAGATAAGAATACTAGCACTGCTGTCAAGAAAAACACAGAAAACCAGCCCAAAAAGACAGCAGAAAAAACCAACATTTCGGCCAAAAAACCAGATTTAAACAAAGACAAGGGAATCCAGCCAAATGTTGAACAGAGTACCCCTAGCACTTCAGCTAGTGGTCCTAATAAAACTATTCCTATCACTAGTCCAAACAAGGTTCAGCAAATCAAAGCTGCTGAAAAGAATTCAATTGAAAAAACAGATGTAAATATTAACAAGTCAATTATTCCTTTCAGCCTTGAGGGAGAGATTGCTAAGATAAAATTTACCATCCCCCTAGCTGAACTAGTAACCCAAGAAGTGTACAAAAACCAAGTTTTGAAAGCTTTAAACTTAGGAAGTGATACTGATACCTTAAACTTGACGGATGACAAGCCTGAGTTGTTGTTTGGCCCAGAGGTTGAAGGAAAATATCAAGAAGGACCAGTCCCTCCCTTCTATGTTAGTTTGAACATACACGATAAAATTTTACACAATGCCATGTTAGATTCTGGAGCTTCACACAATCTAATGCCCAAGGTAGTAATGGAAAGCTTAGGCTTAGAAATTACTAAACCATACAAATATTTGTATTCTTTTGACTCAAGCAGAGTCAAATGTTTGGGTTTAATCAAATATTTATGTGTTAACTTAGCTCAGATCCCCGCCAAGAATCTAGTAATGGATATAGTTGTAGCTGACATTCCCCCTAAGTATGGCATGCTCTTATCAAGATCATGGGGAGCCAAACTTTAGGGAAGCCTTCAAATGGATATGTCTTATGCCACCATCCCTGTTTTTAACCAAAACAGAAGACTATACAGAGAATCCCACATGAAGTACATGGTGAGTAACATGGAAAAACCAAACAACACTCCAATCTATTCTATTCAATCAAGTTTAGACTCCTTTATCTTATGTAACGAAGATGAAATTACCCAACAAGGTAAAGAAAACATGGACCCGATTAGTTCACCAGAAAAATCCAATCTTACCTCGAATCAACTTCAAAACATTGACAATCAATAGCATCAAGAAAATGAAAATGAGTCAAACATGATTTGGACAGTAAAATTTGACGGATCCTGTAATAGAACAAGCGCAGGTGCGGGCGTATGGATCCAGAATACAAATCAGAGTTTTTCATACAAATTAGACTTCCCATGCACTAACAATATTGCTGAGTATGAAGCACTTCTCCTAGGCTTACAACTACTTAAAAAATTAGAAGCCCAAAAGATATCTATTTTAGGGGACTCTGAACTTATCATCAAACAAATCAAAGGAGAATACTCAGCCAAGAATCCAAGGCTTAGGGAATATCGAAATGCTGCCCTTGACCTATTAAAAACTTTCGAAAAATATGAACTCATTTTCATCCCTAGAGCACTGAATCATCTAGCAAATGAACTTGCCTTCACTGCCAGCAATTGCCAAGTACCTGAGATAAATGAACAACTCAGTATAAAAGTAAAACACAGACCTGTTGTGCCTAACAACGAAGATCACTAGCAAGTGTTTGACTCTGACAAACACATAGATGATTTCTTGAAATCAGAAAATGATTTTAGTATACCAATATCAGAAACTAGCCATAAGGAAAACTGTTTATATATCGAAGAAATCCCAGAAGCTGAAATAACACACTCTGCTGATATAAATCATTACGAGA
Organism: Pinus albicaulis; assembly: GCA_034641835.2. Taxonomy (NCBI): domain Eukaryota; kingdom Viridiplantae; phylum Streptophyta; class Pinopsida; order Pinales; family Pinaceae; genus Pinus; species Pinus albicaulis. The sequence goes on from JAXQQM020081193.1 coordinate 167,848, forward strand.
GTCCGTTTGAAGCAGAGTTAATTGATGACGTGGACCAAAAAGACCTGGAAGTTTTAGAATGTAAGAACGGTTCAATTCCAAGAGGTCTCTCACCTTTAGAACACCTTTTCGACTTTAATGATGTAGCCAAAGAACCAAAAATGGAGCCTGTAGAAACAAACGTAGAAGAACACAACATAGGTTCCCTAACAGAACCCAAAATGATTAAATTGTCTAGCACTCTTTCAACTCATATGAAATCTCGATACATTGACCTGTTTAAGGAGTTTAAAGATGTTTTTGCCTGGGCATACACAGATCTGAGATCTTATGATACCAGCATCATTCAGCACAAGATTCCCCTGAAGGAAAATCAAAAGCCCTTCAAACAAAAACTAAGGAGAATAAACCCACTTTTATTACCATTAGTTAAAGCTGAAATTGAAAAGATGCATGACGTTGGCATTATAGTACCTGTTAGGTTTTCAGAATGGGTATCAAACTTAGTTTCTGTTAGGAAAAAGACAGGGGAGATCAGGCTCTGTATTGACTTCAGAAACTTAAACAAAGCATCCCTAAAAGACAACTACCCTTTGCCTAAGATGGACCATATACTTCAGAAGGTAGTTGGGTCTAAAAGGATATCGCTCTTAGATGGGTTCTCTGGTTACAACCAGGTGTTAGTGCTCCCAAGTGATCAAATCAAAACTGCTTTTACCACACCTTGGGGCACCTTTATGTATGTCAAAATGCCTTTCGGGTTAATGAATGCAGGGGCCACTTTTCAAAGGGCCATGGACATAGCCTTTTCTGAAGATATTGGCTATTTCATAATTATTTACCTTGACGACATAACCGTTTTTTTCAAAAACTGAGGAAGAACATCTGATTCACTTAAGAAATTTTTTTGAGAAGTGTAGGAAATTTGGCTTGTCATTGAATCCCAAGAAAATGCTCTTTGGTCTCCAAGAAGGTAAATTTCTTGGCCACATAATCTCGGAAGAGGGAATCAAAATAGACCCTACAAGAATAGATGGCATATTGCAGATCATCCATCCAAGGAGCCTCAAATAATTGCAATCTTTCATCGGAAAGATAAATTTTTTGAGAAGGTTTATCCCCAACCTTGCCGAGCTATTAAAAAACATTACAAACATGCTGAAGAAAAACGTGGGTGTAAAATGGACTTTACCAGCTAAACAATCATTTGAACTGGTCAAACAAGCTCTTACCCAAACACCAGTCCTGATTAGTCCTGATTTTACCAAAGACTTTTACATTTTTTCTTTTGCATCTAAACATACAATAGCTGCAGTTTTGCTTCAAAAGAATGATTTAGGGCAAGAACAACCAATATCCTTCTTCAGTAGGGCCTTAAGAGATGCTCCTCTCAAATATAGTATCATGGAGAAGCAAGCCTTAGCATTAGTGAAAGAATTAAAGGACTTTAGGGTCTATATTTTACACTCTCACATAATTTATTTTGTTCCACATACTGTTGTCAAAGACATTCTAAGTCAAGACCCTGATGGAAAAAGGGGAAAATGGATTGCAACCATTCTTGAATATGGCTTAGAAATTAGGCCCACCAAACTAGTTAAAGGGAAAGGATTAGAAAAACTTATGGCTAAGTCTAACTTCCAAGCATTAGACATGAATATGGTTGATGTGTTGGAAGAAGTAGAAGAAGCTACTGCTCCTTTTATTGAAGAAATATTTCTGAATTCTCCTTGGTATGCTGACATTATTTATGTGCTTTTATATCTAAATGCCCCTCCTTCTTTTTCTAAAACTAAAGCTAGATTTTTGAAACAGAAAGCTTTGAGTTTTTGTATATTAGATGGGGTGTTATATTGGAAAAATGTTGTTGGAATTTTTCTTAAATGTTTACTTGAAGATGATGCAGGAAAAATCATGCATGAGCTACACGATGGTGAATGTGGAGGACACCTCTACTGGAAGGCCACAACAAAAAAAATTCTCAGATCAGGTTACTATTGGCCTACCCTTTTTCCAGACACTCAGAAGTTGGTCATGTCTTGCCATAAGTGTCAAATCTTTGATGGCAAGAGAAAAATCCTTCCCTTACCTTTACATCCTATCAGAGTTGAGGCACCTTTTCAACAATGGGGGCTGGACTTCATTGGGGAAATTCATCCATCCTCCTCAGCTCAACATAAGTGGATCCTCACAGCCACTGACTTCTTCACCAAATGGATAGAAGCTATACCTACTAGGAATGCTAATGACTCTGTCATTATCAAGTTTCTTGAAACCCACATCCTATCCAGATTTGGTTGTCCCAGAAAAATCATAACAGACAATGCTGCTGCTTTCAAATCTAAGAAGATGGTTGATTTCTGTCACAAATACCATATAACCTTGGGCCATTCCACTGCTTACTATCCCCAAGGAAATGGATTAGTTGAATCCTCCAACAAGAGTCTCATCAATATCATCAAAAAGCTGTTGGAACATAATCAAAAATCATGGCACAGTAAGTTGGTTCATGCCTTATGGGCTGATAGATTAACTACAAAGAAATCAATAAATATGTCCCCCTATCAGTTAGTCTATGGCATGGATGCAGTTTTTCCTACCTCATTGGGAGTTCCAGTCATGAAACTCCTTCAAGAAGTGCAGGTTGAAGAAAATGATATGTAGAGGAGGATCAACCAGACCATCCATCTACAGCAGATCAGAGAAGAAATTTATGAAAGAACACAGTTAGTCCAAGAGAAAATGAAGAAACTATTTGATAAGAGGACTAAGGCAAACAATTTCCAGGTTGGAAGTGTTGTTCTTAAATGGGATTCAAGAAGAGAAGAGAAGGGGAAACATGGCAAGTTTGAGAATTTGTGGAAAGGGCCATATATTATTCATGATGAAAGGGGTCATAACACATTTTTCTTGAAAGAATTGAATGGAGAAGACCTATATGGAGGTCCTGTCAATGGCAGGATGCTCAAGCATTCGTTAGCCATCAATATTTTTTACATGTTAGTGATGACTATATCTATAGCTGAGTTTTCTAGAAGCTGATTTCCTTATGTCAATTTGTCATCTAGAAAACCCTCATAAAACTTTTTTCGCCCTTCTACTTTTCAGTCCGCCCATGTCAAAGTCAAAATCCATTATCACTATTTTTTCTAGTTTCAGCCCTACTGGTCTGCCCATCAGCTCCAAAGGGAAAAGTCCAAGTCTGCTTCAAAAGCCTCCCCTATGTTAGGAAGTGGCGCTTTAAGACATTTTACCCTTGGAAATCATCAAAAAGCCAAAAAAGCCTCCATCTGCTAACAGACCAACCATGACTGACCTCCCACTTTGCAAATCAAGTTGATAACAGCTCTAAGTCGCGCCACTTATACCCCTAGGTCTCAGCACTGCATAAACCCCAGTCTCAAGCTGATTATTAGGTGTTTTGCAGTGTTTTATGGATTCTACAAAGACAGGAAATATAACTTCATCTCAGGAGGAAATGCTTGAATCTACGGTTAGAAGAACAACTGCTTCTAAATGTAACATGAGCCTGAGATATATCTGCAAAACATAGAATCACTCATCAAGACCTTGCATTTTTCTTCCAGCATGAAAATCACAGTAAGAGAAAAACACCACTGTCACAGCAAACTGGTAATTTATCATGGCCAAGAACCTCCTTCATTTACAAGCAGAGGGTTAGGGCGCCTCCTTCATCTACAAGCAGAGGGCGCTGGCCAATATTAACTTTAAGGATTGCAAAAGCCCAGGTTTTCTTTTTGCTAAGCAGTAAAACATAGACTCTAGGTTTTTTGAGTATAAGTGATAATCACAGTAGCGCTACAGTCTGAAGTATGCAAGTTAAAGGGAAGACAGAATTTTGGTCTTGTAAAGGAAGTCATGAGAAGTTTTCAAATCATGTGAATTAAGGAAACTTTAGAGAGGCATATCATTAGTAAAAACAATTCCAATCATAAGCAGTCTGCTTTTCCACAAGACCAATTTGAAGAGATGCTGACAAATCATGTCATTATCACAGGCAGAAGAAAAGGTGTTTTGGTTTTTCAAAGGGTGCTAACCTCCATAGTCACAAGAACTATCTTTCAAATAATTTGTCATAAGTTAACCAAGGCAAATGGTGACATTTCAGTTCCCCTCAGCAAAGAGCAGTACAGTGAGACAGTGACACCCTGACTAGGGTTTTTCTGAAGCACAGTAGTGATCACAGGCAGAAGCAAAGGTATTAATGTTTTCAAGTTGGTTGCTTACCATCATAATCCTAGCAAAACCCTTGTCAGGCAGCCTTATCAAACAATCTTCAGATACTTTGCCAAGTGAAGGGCCTCCTCCATTTATGAGCAGATGGCCAAGGCATTGAATGTTGTTAAAGACTGATTGGTCAAAAGTTGCAGTGGAAAGAGACAAAGAAAGAAAGCAAAAGTCTTTACACAGGTGAAAGATGGTGTTTATGTTTCAGAATGTATTAGTTTTCCTACTCATGGGGAAATGTCTTTCAAGCTATACTTCATAGTGGACAGGAGACAATTTGAATATGCAGGCCATTGGTACAAAAAGGGGGCAGTTTCCCTAGGAGAAGGGGTCAAACAACACCTCACTGTCATATGACAAGAAGGCTAAAGGAGCGCCTTTCAAGTAAACAGAGAAATATAGTATGAATGGATGCAACTAAAATATGGCGCTTACAATCCAAGGAGGAGCTTATAAATCACCTGGAAGCAGAAATTATCAAACAAGTTGAAAGAAGACAGATCATCTCCTGTTAAGTAACAAAACAGCTTTCAAATGCTTTTTGACAGATCTTGAGTGGTTTTTTCCTTGTTAAAAACATCACCAAAGGGGTCAAGCAATGGACAGGTTTAAACCTTGGAATGAGTCTGTTACAAGAAGATCAATGCACTGGTCAAAGGAAATGATAACTATGTTTCCAAGAGACCTGTTCTTCTTGGTTCATAAAAGTTCCCCTTTCAGATATACATCACAAATGATGGGAGGCATTTCAGGTTTTGTTCCCAAAAGACATACAAGTTTATGAATAGGCAAAGAGGTTGTTTTCATGGACAGTCAGTGTTATGGATAGTTTGAAACAAAACAAGTTTCCATTATTCAATAAACAGAGATGTTATATAATGTGTTGTGAAGCAGAGGAATGTAGTGAAAAGTGCCCTTCTTAAAAGACCATAGCAAGCTATGAAAAACTGCAGCAAACTTGGCATCTACAGTAGGAAAAGGTTTGAAGAAGCAAGTAAACTCCAGGGCTGTCAAAGCAAGTTGACAATGCAAAACCCTGTCCTTTCAGAAACAAATTAGCATTCAGGTATTTTCTTGACAGTTTTAAAGAGGGGTTGCTTTACATCATAAATATCACCAGTATTATTAAACACAGTAGCAGAGATGATATAAAGGTGATTGAGTTATTTTTCAAAGTTTGAAGTTCGGTGTTAAAATTGTCACCCAAGGAACAAAACTGGCAAGAATCCCCTTCGAACACCTGTGCATAAGTAAAACAGAGTGTGACCTTTCAAGCCATTTTTGTTTGTTATAAAGAGGTTGATCCATGTTTAAAACGGTCTAAAATACATAGAAATCTCCAATACACGCATCGCTCGTGATTCCAAATTGAAATTGCGTCGAGGGGTATTGTTGAAAAAGGTCAAAAGACTGTGTTTACCCTGCAAAACACGACCGAGAGTTCATGTTACATTTAAGAATATGACCGTTGGAGAGTTTTGTTTTATGTCAATGGAGTAAGGTGAATAGTGCATTTTCATTGTCAAATCAAAGCAAAGTCCTTTTGTTACCCTCGGCATCAAGCAAAGCAAACTTCGGGTCAAATTGCAGAAGTTGCACAGTTTAAACGCCGCGCGACGCACCTGGAAAATTGTGCGACACGCCTGGCGGAAGATTTGCACAGGCGGTCAGTGTACGCGTGACGTGCTTGTATTGTTGCGCGACGCACCTGTACACGGCGCCCGCCCGACCCGACAAGGCCACCCGACAACTGTTTCGGCGCGGCACTCCGAGGGCTCAGCACGTCGCTCACCTTCTTTGACCCTCTTAAGCTATTCAACGCCTCCGGAGCTGGACTAAAATCGTTAGTGAGCCCCTCCATTATATTCTCAAGGTATTCCCATATGCCTTCTCAGTTTTTGAAACCAATTTCTAAGTGACATAAAGGTTTAAAAAGCCCTGTTTTTCAGCTATGGTGTGAGACAAATTGTTGAGATTGACCTGGTTTATATATCAACATATATGTTAAGAAACTGCCCAGCAAGGTGAGGGTCAAAATCAGAAGAGTGGCTTGACCTCGTTTCTTCTGCTATATCAGCATATCTGCTAAATGGTTTTGCTATGAAAATGCCCATAGCTTGGAAGCCGTGTTTGAATGATAAATTCACCGTTAGAAGTGCTCTGCGGTGGGAAAGAAATTGTGATTAAGTTAAAAACCTTGTGTGTTCACCATGTTTAACCAAGGACAAGGGTGTCATTTCTTTAAAGCACCATAGGGAAACGTTACCCTCTACTTAACCACCGAAAGACAGGGTTCGCTGGATACTCTGTGACTGTTTCTCTATTCTTCAAAAGATCATTGTCAAGTGGATTTTCAGAGGGCATAAAGACATTCTTCCAAAGGTGACTGATATTCCCCATTGAAAAGGGCCTTGATTATTGTGAAGAAGGGAATCTCTCACAGCCTCTGCTTAAGCTTTTGGATCTTTCCTAAAAATCTGTTACCTCTGTTTTAACTGTGAATTTTCCTGAATGCTCGCACCGGGGTTGACTTTACAAGCCTGTTTCTGTTTAAAGGAGTGACATACATATAAAGAACAGTGAAGTTTAGTCAGAGAAAGGGTTCTTGATTAGGTAGAAATTTATAGGTTGGAGCTCCGGAGGAAGGTTGCTCACACTTCTCACAAAGGGACAGTATTCACTGTGTTTGTTGGTTGACTGCCTTGTGTTTTTCAAAGCTTATTGACAAGTTGTTGTCCATCCAAAGCAGAGGTTTTTCTAACATAACCAGAGATGTTACATTGGTAGGAGGTCTGACCTATTTGGCAAAGTAAAGACTCTTGCAGACCTTGTTGAAACTTCTTGAGGCATTTATCAAACTCTGTCACCTTGTTCAAAGCAGTAAATTTGACTGTATACCTACACTGAAGTTTGACTGCATATCCATAAGTCTGTTGTTTTATAAGGCCACTTTCTGAAGAGCAGGGTTTTTAATGATTGAATTTTACCTTGGAGACAGAGATACAGGTGTGTTGATTGGCCTCTAACAAATTCACAAGAAGAGTGATTTCTTAACACTGTGTACAGGAAATTACATAACAGTCTGTCTCCTCTTTACTATATGGTACCCTATTGAGAAATCTGCCTGGCCGAGGTATATTCAAAGGTAGAAGGCTAGTTTTAAGAAGAGCAGAAGTTGTGTATTACAAGAAACTTGTTGCAAAACATCCAAATCACTTTGTCTCTCTGCCAAAGCAGTAAAGTGACACAGTTTTATTCCAACAGGGCATTTTACACACAGTGAGGCAGTTTGTCTCTTCCAAAGCATATTCAGGTCAAAATGCCTCCAAGGCAAGACAGCAGGAGCGCCCGGCACGAAAAAAGGAGAAAAGCATATCAGCTCTTGATATTTTGGCATCAGCTTCGGAGCATGTTGCTATGGACCCCTGAGGGTCATATATGCCAAATATGAGCCCTTTTCGACAACTTTTTGTTTTTTGGCATTTTTTGGGTTTTTGGTCAAAAACTCATAATTGCGCCATTTCAGTTTGAGGATTTGTTAAGGGAGAAGGATGATGCCAGTGGATGCCATAATTCTATGAGCAGGTCCCCAGCGATTTTCAGGGCATTCGGAGATCATTCGCCCCCTCAAAACGGCGAAAAATGCTCACTTTTTGCACATTCTGCCCGGCATATCAGCAGTCTGCAATTTTCTGGCTTTTTACACACAGGTACAGATTTGGAGGACTTCCATGCACCAGATCGAGGTGATTTCAGTTGCACCGAAAAGTAGACACTCATAGCTTTCCAACGAGCTATCATGAGCCTCGTTTCGACACCGGGAAGGCTGCCAATTGTTTCGAGCAAGTCAGGGGAGCTTTTTCTGATATAAATCTGAAGTATTTTTGTAATTTTTGAACCTCAAAAATCTGCTTTTTCCAAATGTGCGTTTAGCTATTTTTACGCTTGGAAAATGATCCAAAGTCAATTAAATTCTCTTTTTTAGCAATTTTTATATATTTTATGAGATATTTTTGTGCCTTGGGCTTTGCAAAGTCTCAAGGACAAGTTTAGATATTTTGACGTGGCCAATGGGATACTAGTTTCTCCATGAGGTTTTCCTTCCTCAAGCCTATTTATTCCATGGGTTTCATTGTAAAAAAAAAAAAAAAAGGCCGAACTTGAGAGAAGAATCAATATATTGGTCATATGAGCTTTGAAGAACATACTTGTGTTATGATTTGACTACCTCTCGATGCTTATGAATGATGAAGGATCACATGGATTCCATGACATGGTAGAATGGTATAGTGTTTCTTGCTTTGTTGTTGTCTTCTAGTTTTCATTCATGATACATACTTCTTGCTGCTATAGATCAGTAGAGATTAGTTTTGAGATCTGCCCATGGAGGCACCTCAAAATTCCCGAATCTTCATAGCTTTATGTTTTCTTCTTCCTTTGTTATACTAAAGAATTCTTAACTGCTCTTTAGTAACTTAAGGTATTGTTGCTAGTTTTATTTACAAGTTCTATGTATTTTGAGTAGGATTTATGGTGTGCCCTACTTACCTATGATTGTCCATGGTTCTGTCCATAAAACTATCTCTTTGACTGATTAGTTTATCATCTTGTTGAACCAAGGAGGCCTAGTCCCGATCTAGCCCTTTGCCTAAAACTATGAAAGCTTGCTTGTCAAAGTGCCCAATAACTTAGAGACTATGTTTAGGCGTTCCGGCATAGTATTTTGAGTTGTTAGTCCATCTTATGTGTTCTCCCGAAAGTCTGATAGCCATTTCCCGAAGTTAGAAGGTCTTATACTTCTATGCATGGCTGGAATGTTTGATTTCTATGTATTAATTAGCTCATAGTTACATTTAACATTATTAATGGCTTGCTATAACATGTTTATGTCTGCTATCAACTAGTTATACTGGAAATCCCTTATCTTTCACAAACTTGATGTTCATTTACTCCATTTTGCCCAAAGATCCCTTCTACCGTGAATCAAATCGGCCCTACAGCAGCTTTACATCATCATCAGATAGCTTCCTTGACCTTTTTGACCCCATAGCCCAGTTTATCTACATCTTGTTATCCAGTTTATATCTTTGATCAGTTTTATCCCTCTCAAACTTTAAAAGCCAAAAATCAAAAAACACACTTCATAACTAGCCTAATATCAAAACACCACAAGGAAACACACCGATATCTTTTTACATATAATAGAGAGAGTCTTCCGAGTCCAAGAAGGCTAGGTCCTTGGGCTCCAAAGCTTGGTTTGATGTTACATCGTCATTTGGCTCGCCAATCGGCCAAATCACGGACCCTAACAACTTCACTTCTAATTAGTCAAACTGTTTAAATCTTGACTAATTAGCTTTAAATTTTTCTGCTGATAGGATAGTGAACTTGATTTTCCAAACTGCTTAATCTTGGCTTATCAGTAGATAGTTTAGGTTAGAAATTGAAGGTTAAAACAAACCCAAAATCTGAACCAAAGTTTCCAAAAGAAGATGACTCAAAACTGTTTTATTTTTTGAGTCACAAAAGAGAAAATCTGGTTCTAATTTGCTCAAAATCTGAACCAGGGAACAAGGAAGAGACAACTGAAAAGCAAAGCAAAAAACAGAGCTGTGAAGAAAAGAGAAGGCCATGATAAGAGATTTTCAGATCTTAAGCCTTCCATTTTGATTTTAATTTTCTGCAAATAATAATCTATGTGCAGCTTGTTTTTATGCCATAGATCACAACAAGTCAAACATCTTAATCTTGACTTGACTATTTTTAAATTTCTATTATAGAATTTAGAGAATGGAGGTCTGTTGGACAGTGTAATCCCAACAGACAGTAGATTAGGTAGAGAAACATCTGAGCTCAACTGTTTAATCTGAGTTCAGGGAGAATTAAGGAGTAGAATTAGATTAGTTTTTATGCTTTCAAAAGAATAAAATGTTGTGAAAAGAGTTTTCCAATCCAAGTGCACTCTGATGAAGAAAAAATGTTGGATCAGTAGGATTGGGTAGGTAGAAAGTTGTATTGTTGAAGTTCCTTATTTTTTCATAACTGATATTATTTTTCAGAGAAAAGCAAGATCATCCAGGAAAAGAAGAGCAGTCTAAAGGATCTGGCACAAGTCAGCTTCCCAGAGAAATCAAGTCTGAATTCTTGATGCCTTCAAGAAGGCACCATCCCCAAGTGGAGCCACTGTTAGCCACCTGTAAAATTTGATCATACCAAAGGTGGCTAAATATGTTTTGAGCCTTCAAGGAACAATTTTTTCCTATTAAAAAACTGTTGGCTCTTGAAGACTCTTGAAGGCCTCATGCCTCTGTCCAAAATCTTCATTACTATTTCCATTTTTATACTCAGAAATTCTGCTGATTACAAAAGAGAAACTGCTGCAAAAATCGTCATTTCTCCCTTCTTCCACTCATAAACTGACCTTCATTTTGTTTCCCCTTTCTTCATAAATTTCCTCTATTTTTTATGTTCTCCTTTTTCTCCCCTTCATGAAAACCCGCC
>JAXQQM020070739.1:0-115666 GCA_034641835.2 Pinus albicaulis
TTTTTTTTCACAAAGAAAAAATTCGTAATTTTATTTATGAGAAAACAAAATTACATGTTGTATGAGTTGGTATATGTCCAAAGACATTCAAATGCCGCAAAATAATAAAGCAAAGGAGATACAATTAAGATTTTCTCCCCTTCTTCTTTTCAACCTTATGCTAAGCACCAAGTGTTGGCTCGGTCTCGATAAGGACAAGCTGATTTTCTTCTGTTGGTGCTCCATTGTCCTTATCAGAGTCAGATGTGTCCGATGTATGTGTTATTTTGTATCCCTCACTGTCTAGTGTTCCAGGTACCATATCCTGCTGAGTCTTTGTGGTGGTGTCGAGATGATCTTGCATTTCCTGTTCTTGTGTGCCCAAGGAAGTATATGTTTGTTGATTCTCATGTGGTGTTGGTTCCACCTCTTCTTCCTGTAGATCTGGCTCTTCAGAGGGAAATTGCCAACCTTTTGCCGCTTTGCCTATTTTCTTCTTTTTCCAGTTATCCCTTTTTGCTGCCGGGCATGAGTTTTGTAGGTGGCCTGTGCACCTACATATTCGGCATCTGAAGGCTGTGTTCTCATAGTCTAAATGCTGTGTCCATCTCTGTTGTTTTTTGTTCAACATAATGGACTCTGGGAGTCCCTTGCTCAAATCAACCTCCACACAGATTCGTGCGAAGGTGAATATGCGCTCTTCCAGGCATTGAGTGTCTGTTTTAATGTATCTGCCTAGGGTGTCTCCAATGTAGCCAAGGACATTTTCATTCCAAAAATGTAGCGGGATATTGTAGAGCCTAACCCAGACCGGCATTTTGGTCACCTCCATGGTGTTGGCATCAAAATTTGGGAACCATGGTGTAATGAAGAGTCCCGTGGAGCCCCAGAACCATGGTCCCTGGCTGAAAATGGCATCTCTGACCTCAGTGGATGTAAATTTGACAATGAAGAACCCCTTAGAACATAGGTGTATTTCACAGTCCATGGTCCAATTTGTAAAAATCCAATGGAACATCTCCATTGGTTTGGGCCAGAAGCAGTTGAATCTGCCTATAATTGCTTGGGATTCGTAGGCAGTTCTATGCATATCAATATCTAGACTGTCTATGTTTATTTCAGGCACGCTGTCCTGCAGTTCTACAATATATGGCTTGGGGGAACTTTTAGCAGGGGCGACAGGTACTGTGGGAATGTTTTTGTCCCCCTATAATACATTCCTGTATGAACCTTTTGTGGGTATTGTTTTGGATGCACCTGCACCCATGGAGGATCCATGTGCCCTGTTTTGGCCCATCATACCACCCCTCAGTCTGAGGTTGAGGCAGATGGAAGACCCAATGACAATGGAGTAGTCATTAACTGAGCAATGGTCAGCTAAAGCTTTCCCCCCAAAAATCAGAGACTGTGAATGAACTGGGTAACTCGCCATAGACTGGATGACTTCCTTCAGGTGTAGTATAGAATCTATTGTTTGAATCCATAGAATAAATCAGTTGCCTACAGGAGGCTTAATGAACACTTGATATGGAGTCGAGCCTACCTGAGAATCAATGTTGCAGATATGCTGGCTATGTTTTTTGTCTATAGGAACATCATCGTGGGCCTGTTCCTGGCTCAGAAGGTCCGAGTGTAGCCATAGAGACCGCTTAAGGTCTGTATTCCTTGTATCAGCTGCTTTGGAGAAGTAAGCAGGCCCATGCGGCCACTGTTTTATATGCTGTTGTGGAGGCCGCAATGCAGTCAATCCCCTACAGTGATGGCCCGAAGCCCAATAACCGCCCATCATCGAGGCCCAGGGCGTGGATGTGAAGGCCCGTATGAAAAGGGAAAAGTCAAGCAGTATCCTCTCCCAATAAACAAGAAAAACTGAAATCCCAGCATGAGCAACCAACCGAAAAAACAGAGTATAGTGCTCACTGGCACCATGAGAGTAGCAGCAGAGCACATACCCTGGCGATGGTTCAACGCCAAAGCCACCAAAGAACCAATGGCACTCGCAGGGACATATTCCATACCTCGCTATAGTTTTTGATAGACTGGTCAAGCACCAGTCCCCCTTTCTGTTGGTTCTGCAGGGTGTCCATGAACCTGTCACAGCAGAAATATAGAATCTCTCAGGCACGAATGGAATCCTAGCCCAAACAAAGTCACAAGGAGCAACAATGGTAACGCGAAGTCTCATTCCATGGAGGCGCCGCCTGAGCATCGATCTCCAACCCGCGGTGGCGATGGAGGAATGTAACCCTAGAATGAAAAAAATTTCTCCCGCGCGCTCCATCTTCTCTCGCTGCAAGAGCTCTATTATCAAGAGGAATACATGAATATTCCTCCCTCAAGAGAGGACCAATACAAAGGGTCTCTTAGTGATGATGGGGTATTCTCCAATAATGATGAGGAAGAAGAGTAAGAGCTGGAAACAGATCCCATTTTGTAGCACCAGGTGGAGATCCATCACCACATGGAGATGGAAATGGAGCCATTTCACCAGCTAGAGGAGTCATTGCATCCTTTCAAGAAGTTCCAAAGACTCTAACATATGGATACCAGGGTACAATCCAAGACCAACATGTGTCAGTATTGATAGTCAGTGGGAATAAGCAGTGGAGGAAGTGTGTTCCAGAAATGACTAAAATTTTGAGGACATACACCATGATGGATCACTTCTTTGTGGTGAAGACCCTTGACACCAATATGATATTGGGTGAGCAGTGGTTGATTACATTGGGGAAGGTCACCACAAATTGGGAGACTTTGCAAGTGGAAGGAGAAGATAAGAAGGATGGCCAACATCAGGTTAGTAGGGGCATACACACCTATGCATTCCACTAGGTCTCTGCACTTAAGAAGGAGGTTGCTTTGCACAGTAGAAGCAGGGATAAATTAGTCCACTCACATACACAGTCTACTCTAAACCTTGATGTTTCATTACATGGAGGCATTCTACTAGGAAGCCCCCCTGACTGGAAGATGATCAAAGAGTTCTCACAACAAGGTGTATCATTCATGGATTTGGCTGAGGAAGGAGCCTTGGGAGAAGCTAGCACAACAGAGAGAGCCTTTTATTGGCTCAAGTAAGGGATGATAAATTGTCTAATATCTACATTTCCATCTCTCACCCAGCTACTTGCACTAGAAGATGGTGATTCAAGAGTAGATGAAGGAACAATCATGGTGAAAAGGGGCTACTCCATATCCTTGGAGAATCAGAAGATACTTCCACACAGGAAGGAGCCTTTCATATATGACAAAGGGTTATTGGCACTCTTGTATGCATTAGCCAAACTTTGGAATTTTTGGATGGGAAATGGCTTCCAAGGGAAGGTTGACCCCCATAAACTTCAGTCTTGTCTTGGGGAAGCAGTGAGGAGGCAAGGAGGTGCGATTATCGGCATGTGGCTTGGGCATGGAGCATGTCAAAGAGGGGAGCTATGAGGTGATAGGTGCTTCATTATAGAAATCGGCGACCTTGTCATTGAGGAGTGTAGATCCATATTGGGAGTCACAGGTCTAGATCTATTGGTGGAGTATTCCAAGAACCTCTTCACATGTAAGGTGCTTGATGGGAAAGTGACATATGGGAGGTATAGAGTGGTTTATGGAGTCATATATTAGGGATCAGATCTTCTTGACTAGAGACTCCAAGCTCAGATAATATTCTATATGCAGCACATGAAGCACTCTTTAGGACACTGAGATCTCATTGGAACTTATCGGATCATCATGGTGAGATTCTCATGGGAGAATCTCAAAGAGGATGTGCCCCAACATATCATGAGTTACGTAGCTTGCTTGATGAATGAGGAGAAAGGAAACCACTTTGCAAGGTTGTTACAACCACTTCACCTTTTGATAGAGAGGTGGGAAGGCTCATCTATGGACTTATTCACCGGCTTGTAAAAAATATAGGGTAAGGATTGTGTCTTTTTTTCTTATTGGTAATCTAACCAAGTATTTTCATTCCATTGCCATACATTTTCAGTACATTTCTCCACAGAGGGTAAGTGTCTTGGGATTTCATGGTCCTCTTGGGACTACGATCGATGTGAATGGCCACTTCTTAGAGGTCTTTGAGCAAGAAGCTTGGTTTTGGTTACACTGAGTTGCCACCAAATACCCTTTACAAATTCCAAGCTTATGAGAAGCTATTGGCGTGCAAGCAAGTGGTTGGGTAACCACTTATCATATCATTTTTGAGACAACTAGAAGCGAAATATGATGTTCTAATGTGATGGACTATTGTCACCTCTGTATGTCATGTCATATGACACTTAGTCTACTTTTCCTTTGGATCCCATAATGTGATGAAATTCTATTCACTATATGTGGAATGACTTGGGAAATATAACTTCCCGAACCAAAGAGTGGAACCATGAGTCCGGGTTCTTTTTTCTTCTTTAGGACAATATTGTTGTCCCTCAGCGGCAACTCCATACATATCAAAAATGGAGAGAGAGACAAGTGTGGGGGAATAGATTTGCCACATGTTTTCATCCATGCCCCTCTCTACATTGCAAAAGCGGGATTGGTGAGTTCTTCTATGAGCTACCTAGGATTATCCATTTTATTTGGATGATAGCATGGGGATTGTAATCTCTCATTGGGATTGAGGCCCCCATTTTTTTTTATCTCTCATTCCTCAAGGATGCCATTGTACATCATTTAGTTTTCCTCATGGATCTTCCACTTCTTCATGATGAAAGCCATTTGGTTTATTACCAAAGGCTAAGCACACTTGGGAGGATCAAGCTAGGAGACCCGTTAGGTTGTTTAGAGAGCACTTGGTTGGTTAAAGTGAGACTATCGGATGAGGAGGCTATAGGGGGAGGAGAGGATATTTTGCAGTATCAATCCTTGCGGTTGAGGACAAGAAACATTTGGGAGGGAGGAGTAATATTCAAATTAGCTTTAAATTTAGTTGGAATATTAATTTTTGCTTTGTCACTTAGATGGATGAATAAGAGGGTAGAGAGACCCATAAATATCTCTAGTAGGAATAAAACCACTTTTAATGTGGATGATCATAATTATTAGTTGAATAAAGCACCTTGAAGTGTAAATAGGGGCTAAATCATGTGGACATGGTCAAATTTGACCAAACAACAACATTGTCATGGAGGAGTGGAGCATTAAAGAGGACAACATAGTTATCATGGAGGAGTGTATGCATGAGAGTAGCACCTTTAATGAGTGGGACCTAGGGTGAGGAAGCTCACCAAGAATAAAAGAAATAGTATGGAAGCCATAGAGGACAAACTATTTATCATTATTGTATTGGTATTGTATGACTATTTACACGCTCATTATTTGGTCTGTGCTATATGTTTAGCACAAGGGTGTTCGCGAGTGGGAATCCACACTCGTCCTTGGGGGATTAGAGTGCCTACTCAAGAGAGGTATATTGAGCATAATTTCCACTATCCGGCATCAAGGCCAGCTTCAACCATCATCCACAGTGAAGTCTCTTCCAAATTCGTGTTGTTTTGCCGGGGGCGTGCACGGAGTAGTAGATCCAGTTTCCTATATTTTTCCATTGGAGGGATCATCCTTCAACCGGGGAGCCAAAAAGGGAGGTCCTTGAGAATTATTTTTCTATATAGAAGCCAAGTATCTTCCCTCATCTACATCACACTTCCATTTCGGTAATTGCATTATTTTAGTGAGCATCAATAGTGGAGGGTTTAGTGCCCTAGTTCGAGTTCGATTTCCAATGGGGGATCGGCCCTTTATCGGGAGATCTATTGAGGTGTTCCATATATTTTATATATCATATCATCCACCTCCTATATATTATTCACAATAGTGATTATTCATCCCTAGCCACTTTGCATTTCTTCATTCTTGTATTTTGAGTATTTCCAGGAAACCCTTTGTGGGTTGTCTTGGAAATGTGTTTAGAACCTAGATCTCCATTCTCGACATTCTTGGATAATTGTATCAGAAGATATATATATTTATATTTTCCAGATGCATTTATCTCGTCATATATTTCACGGTAACATTCCAACATTTCGTGTATTAGCAACATTTTATATTTTGATGTATTGGATCATGGGAGGCTTGTTTGCCCAACTTGAGTGACCTTTTCCTCATGACTTTGTACTTATTTTTGCTAATAAAAATAATGGAATGGCTCTATGATTGTCTCATGTTTTTACTTATTGATATTCACTGCATTTTTCCAGTTTATGTTCAATATTCCTATCTTTTCCATTTTGGGATATTACAATCTTGTTTCTCATTACTTCACTTTCACTCATAGTAGCTTGGCCCAATGACCTCGAGATGATGAGAGAGATATTTGTGATCTTGGGTGATTGAGGGAGTTAATAAGGTGCACAACCTCCTAGATTATATCCTTGTTGTGTACTTGAAGCACCTGTAAGGAAAATATCTCAAAATCCTCCATTTCCTGTAATTAAACCATTTTCTCTACATGATATGAAAAATAATTTTAACCTTCTCAATAAGCATAATATAGCTAAAAATGTAATTAAATTTGAGAAAGAGATAGTTCAATAAGATGGAGGATGACATAATGACTGTTATAATATACATATTGATGAACCTCATCATCACCCCCTACTAAAATTGTTGTTCATCCTCTGCAAAACATAGTCATACATGTGGACTTCTCTCATGGCCCTGGCAACATCCCTAACATCCCAAGGCACCTAAGATGGATTTCCCTGTGGTGGGTAAAATCATGTATTATTTTTTCCTCATCCACTCTTTTACTTTTTTTATTGGTATTTTCCTTCCTATAGGCCTAGCAGGAAAGGTGGAATGAGTTTAAATACTATCCATTGAATCCTAATTCTATGCATTTTTTTCTTGTAAAATGGTGTTTTCTTCAAGGAATCCTTTAGAATTTCAGGAGAGTGGTATTATCTATGTTATAATATGAGAGGAAAATAATGCCATATCCTATATAAATCTTGCATCTTGTCTTCTCTCAACAACCTAAAGGTATATTCAAAATTAATAATGACCTGAGTAGGTGTTTCATGTCTATGGTGCCAAAACAACATCATTGGATATGAGGCTATGATTTCTAATGACAACCTTTGGGATCATTAGCTCAAATATAATTTATATGTTAGAAAATTATATATTATGGAGCAATGCAACACATAAAATATGCGGAAAATACAAGCACACAAAACACATAAAACTAAAGAGACATAGATATACGTGGTTCACCCAGTTTGGGCTATGTCCACCCCGAACAGCCGTCCTTCCTTTCTATTATCCAACAAAATGAAGAGACAAAACCTACAAGATCCGTTGTAATATCCTATGTTCTCTCTCATAGCCTCCCTATCTATTTCCCGCTCGAGAATACACATATATTACACAGCAATCAATACCCTCATACAAAGAGAGGGGTTTCCTTCTAGGGAAAAAAACCTAAACTAAACATAACTTCTACCATCAGATCATCCACCTAATGAATGGCCGAGATTGAATAGAAATTACTATACTTTTACAAGGAAATTTTACATTTTTTTAGTTTGGGGTGCACCCCAAACCCCCGCCGAGGAGGGAAAAGTCACACCCCGCTGCAAGGGTGTATAGTTTTCTTGTGGTATACATCTAGCTAAAACAAGGATCTCTGAATCAGGATGAAAATCAGGCTCCACACCCAACAATCTCCCACTTGGAGACCGATTGTAGCAACTCCACCGCTACTTCATTTGCTGGACAATGACACCTCTTTGGACCTGGCTATTTCTCATCTTCATCATCATCCTTGAAGACCAATTGAAACTGAGCACATTATCAGTTTCTCCCTGGTTACAACTTTTTTTAGCATATTTGCAGGATTGTGGCTAGTTTGTATCTTTTCCAGCTTCAACTCTCCATCTTCCAATACTGACCGTATGAAATGGTACTTGAGATGTATGTGTTTATCCTGGAATGAAATGCTGAGTTCTTTGCAAGATGAATGGCACTTTGGCTATCACTGTATAATGTGCCCATATCATGCTTCTTACCCAATTCACCCATAAGACTTTGTAACCAAATCATTTCTTTACTAGCCTCTGTAGCAGCAACATACTATGCTTCTATTCTTGAAAGTGCAACAACACTTTGGATTTTTGAAACCCAACTGACATCTGTTCCACCTACAGTAAATACATATCCTGTAGTGCTCCTCCTGTTATCTATATCACCTGCCATATCTGCATCAACATATCCCTGTAGAGAAATGTTTGAACCACCAAAGCATAATGCTTGGTTTGTGGTACCTCTCAAATATTTGAGAATCCATTTTACTGCCATCCAATGTTCTTTTCCTAGATTATTCATGTACCTGCTTACAACTCCCATTGCATGTGCAATATCAGGCCTTATGCAGACCATTGCATACATTAAGCTTCCAACTGTTGATGCATATGGAACTTTAGACATATAATCCATGTCTTCTTGGGTCTTTGGGCACATATCCTTACTAAGTTTGAAATGGCTAGAAAAAGGTGTACTAACTGGTTTTGCATTGTGCATATTAAATATTTTCAACACCTTTTGTATGTACTCATTCTGAGACAGTGTTAATTTTCGATTTTTCCTATCTCTGGTTATTCTCATACCAAGGATTTATTTTGCAGCTCCCAAATCCTTCATTGCAAATGAATTTGCTAATTTTTGTTTGAGCACATTTATTTCTTGCATGTTAGACCCTGCAACAAGCATGTCATCTACATACAATAACAATATAATATCGCTACCATCATTTTGCTTTTTCAGATAAACACAATGATCAGAGTGACATCTAGTATAACCTTGTTCAGACATAAACTTGTCAAATTTTAGATACCACTACCTTAGAGCCTGTTTTAAGCCATACAAGCTCTTCTTTAACCTGCACACCAATTTTTCTTTCCCTTTTACCTCATATCCTTCTGGTTGCTGCATGTATATCTCTTCCTCCAAATCTCCATGGAGAAATTTTGTCTTTACATCTAACTGTTCAAGATGTAAATCTTCCGCTGCTACAAGACTTAAGATATTTCTGATTGAAGTCATCTTAACAACAAGAAAAAATATTTCATCAAAATCAATACCTTTCTTCTGTGCAAACCCCTTCACCATAAGTCTAGCTTTGTACCTCTGTTTTCCTCCATCTTCTTCCTTCAGCCTGTAAACCCATTTATTCTGCAATGTAGTTTTACCTGCAGGCAACCTGACTAAGTCCCAAGTCTGGTTATGCATTAAGGAGTCCATCTCTTCATCCATGGCTAGCTCCCACTTCTTATTGCTTTCAACCTGCATTGCTTCTTCATAACATTCGGGTTCACAAGAATCAGTCAACAATAAATAATATAATGAAGGAGAGTATCGTTTAGGGAGTCTACTTATCCTGGTAGATCTTCTAACACCACTTTCAGGTGTTTGAGGTGCCTGTTGCTGTTGTGGTGGTTTTCATTACTATGGTTGTTGATTATTATTATTTTCAGGCACCTTTACTTTTTCAGTTATCTCATCAAGAACCGTGTATTCTTTGCTTTCTTTTTCCTGTTTCTTTTGTTGGAATATTGTCATTGATGGCAAAGGAAATGGAAAAATCATGGGTAACGAAGAAGAACAGAAAATTTGTAGAAAACAACGATCAACAGAAAAGAACAGAGGATGAACAGAAGGAGCAGAGATAGAATGGGAAGAGTACAAAGGCGGAGCAGAATTTTGGTGAACAGCAACACGCATTCAAGAAGGAAGGGAGAAATGTAAGGATGAATTAATCGTCATGGGCCGCAGCCACAAATTCTAGAGGAGAGTTGATTATGGTGTTGGGTAGAGCCATCTTTACAGTGGAATGAAGCTATTCCCGTAAATCTAATTTACGGAGGAGCAGAGTTATTTAAGATAGTCATTTCGGAAATTTAAGCCCTCAACAACCAAGTATGAAGAAAATTTATGAAAGTATGTTTAAACAATGGAAAGACTTTAAATATTTGAATGTGGCAGGACAAGTGGTCCCTACCACTTGAGCGCAAATCGCAAAGCGCAGTTTTGAAGCTTCAAGTGTCTTGTTGATATGGATTATTTGCGATGTGCGATCATCGCGCCATCGCAATATCGCAACATCGCAATATCGCAACATCGCAACATCGCAATATTGCAACATCGCAACATCCCAATATCGCAATATCGCACGATCGTAATATCGCAATTACAAAGTGTTCTGCCATATGGTTGATCGCCAATTTCCGATGCGATCCTATCGCAAATCGCAAATGTTAACTTTGAGCAAATTTTGATCGCGCCATCGCAAATGGCCATCTGTGATGTGGGCCCGGGGTCAAAGAATGAAATTTGAATAAAATAACTGTTACGGGGACAGTGTAAAGTTTTAAAATAACCATTGGGGTTATATTTATAATATTATATGGCGGAGATAAAAGATTGAATATTATTGAAGGGCCCGAATGGGATGATTCGTGCATGGAAGAACGGAGGTTAGGGTTTTCAAATTGGATTGGCACGATTATTAATACAAAAATGATTGGGATGTATGGCTGTTCTGCTTGCGGAACTCACCACATCAACAAGACACTTGCGTATGGAAAAGCGTTGGATATTGTTTATAAAATCCAAAGGGTTAAACTTTGGGTTAAAGGCTGGGCACACATAGATAAATTGAATCTCCTCGTTTGAATAAAATAAATTAAAAAGAAATCGAAGAGCCCTGGGGATAAACTAAAGGAATACCTTTAGCGGTTGAATGGTTTTAGACTCATGGTATTGAGAAAGGCAAGATCTATATAAAGGACAAAGATCATTATTCGATTGGTAAGGAGCGAGCATTGGTGAAGAAGGAATTCCTCTAAGGAATATCTGTATGGACAGACAACGTGCTTAATTGATGATTCTGAGTCCATGATGCACCCTTCGAGACATTGATCTAAAAAATAATGAGTCGTGAAAGTATTCAATAGAAGAAACGACGAAAAGCTAGTGGATGTCTACTGAAGAACACATATGGATCCGGTGCATATGACAGTTGGAGTTTCTGAAGGTTAATACACACAGAAGGATACACGGAATGTTGAATGCATAAATTCTCTGAATTCTGGATTACAGTGGTCTTGCTGTTCTGTTATGTAGAATTGGGCAAAATATGTTTGTTAATTGAATAAAGGGTTGCGAGGTTTTAAGCGTTCTGTATATAGACGCTGATGTTATGATCAAGGGGGTTGTAGCTCCCTTCCAGGAGAGGCTGGTAAATGAGAGAAGGTTGTAGCCTTCTGCAGGTGTGTGCCTGCATGCTGGTATACGTCTGCGCCAGCACAAAAATTGAAATATGTTTTCTTTGTAATAAAATATTGAAGACAGAAACTTCAGCAGCGGTGGTTTTCTCCCGAATTGGGTTTTCACCTTAAATCCTGGTGTTCTTTTGTGTTTCTATGTTTGATGGTTTGTACTGTTATTTCTATTCATGCTTATCTGATGAATAAATGATGCAATGATTTAAGTAAAGATGTGATAAGATCTTTGAACACACAAGTAATGTAACATATGGTATTAAGAGAAAGGAAAACCAAAAATTATCAGTGAGCTCTAAATACTGATTCACCCCCCCCCCCCCCTCTCAGTATTTTTCCTCAACAATTGGTATCAGAGCAGGTCCTTCTGAAAATCTTAGCCGCTAGAAGGAAGATCAATCAAGATGAGCAATCAAGATGGAACAACTTCTATCAGGCCTCCACTCTTCAACGGAAACAACTTAATCTTTTGGAAAACAAGGATGAGGTCCTATCTTCAGTCTCTGGGAGCAGATGTATGGGCTATTTTTGAAGGAGGATATCGATATCCAGCCATAGTGCCAACAGATCCGATGGAAAGAAAGAATTATGAAACAAATTCAAAGGTAGTCAATGCTCTATTGGGAAGTCTAACTGTTAGTATGAATCCTTTGTCGAAGTGTACGAAAAAGGATCACTTTAGCTACGCATAACTAATAGCCCTAACAACAAAAGTGGCTGCCAATATCTTCAGATCTGCGGTTTGTTAGACAAGAAAAGAGCTGCAAAACACCAGATCTATGCATGGAAATACATTAAGCAGTAAAAACAAGGGTTTGCTCCATATATCAATAGACAAGACAAGAACAATTTTTGAAAGAATTTTTATATTAATCAGGCACCTGGGAGGAAAACAAGAAGGCGTATCCAATTCTCCTCAGTGGGATGGGTTCTTGGAAGTCCTCAGCACTTCAGATCTAAGATTTCTCTCTCTTGTTGGTGTAGAAAACCCAATGCAAAGAAAGGAGCTCAATGGGAGCTCACACAACAAATGATGGAAAAATGTGACCAAGTGTATAGATCCAGAGTGATCTAATAGGTAACAAAAGGTGAAGAATGGTAGGAAAAACCCTCCTATTTATAACAAAATATTGGGTCATTCTAGATTTTGGTGCATGATTAAAATAATGTTAACCAAATCTAGATCCACCTTTTATGGAATATTTTATTATATTTGTTGGAGGGAAAATGTATTTGACTTGGGTCAAATCCCTTGATTAGTCAAAAATAAATAAATAAATGATTTATTTATCTTTTTAAGAAGTGGTTGGAAGATAATTAAATAAATAATGATTTATTTAATTATTTGTGGGTGATTTGGTCATATTTAACAAGGAATATTATCTAAATAAGATTTAAATAATTTTTCCTTGAAAATAATAAGATAAATAAAGGCTTATCTAATTAATTTCTTTGTTTTTGGATTAAACATGACTGGGAATAATAATTAAATTATGGTTTAATTAATTATTCCATGAGGAAAATCAAAAAAATATAGGTTTGTTTAATATTTCCTTTTGGGGTTTCCTATTTGGACCATAAACAACCTAATAAATGTGGTTTATTAGGTTATTTACTGTAGTGAAGACAATTTTACTTAGGGTAAAATTGGTCTTACATGGTGTACTTGGGTCCATCTAATGATAATAGGTTAGATGACCAAAAAATGGTGTAACAGATTTCCCCCCAACGTGCGAGTGTCAGGAGAAAATCGTATGACCGAAGTACATTGTAAGAACACAATCACTAGACAACAAAAGGGATGTCAGAGAGAGAAATGTGAGGTAGATAGTGTGCTGAAGGACTAGACCCTGAGGAGACGAGACTCGCGGGTGCAACAAGTCTCTTTTTATGAGAGGGTACCTGTGCTGAAGGCGGCGGGGGAGGCATACCTATGCCCGCCGAGACAAAGTACAAAAGAATAGTGTGTCCAGTAAACAAGGGACCAAACCATAAAGTACAACTGGCATAATCATGAGCCAGATAAAAATACAATGAAGAATCCCATATACATGTTGTGCCTGGGATAACAGCCAGGACTTGTACAATAATATCTGAGTACATGAGATACAAATACAACCCAAATGCCCCCTATACATGGGGAAGGGCTCACAAAATCTGACTGATACATGCAAATAAAAGAGGTGCTACAAGTGGCTAAGGCCAACATCATCAAATATCTGGAGTTGCATTGAAGGCTGCAAGGAGGAGGTCATCCGGGCATGTGGGGGGCTACCTGTAGGGCCACCCCCTCATGAGGGTTGAGAAAACTCACACACACCCAGGAATCATCAAGAGCTGCTGCTGTATCACTGAACCATCAAGTATATGGATCTCGGTCATGCTGAAAGGAGATGGAGTGGAGAAACAACCAAGTCAAAGGGAAACGAGAGATCCCTTTGCCTGATCCAAGGCACCGAACAAGAGTGGAAGCTGGAACCAAGGTACATCGCCCTCTAGACCTGGCTTTTGGAAGGAATGAGTTGATGTCAACAGAAGGAGGTCCGCTATAGGTGAGGCAATGAGACATCCTCAACTAAGGCACGAGAGAAAATAGTGGAGCGACGGACAGACTGACACTAATGATGATAGTGAAATGGAAAGGACTGAATAGCGAATGGACGACTTCCCTTGTTAGAGCATAAAGGGCATGAATGACATGGCAGCGACTGACACAATATAATAAGGGATAGTGGACAGTGGGACTGAAGGTCATAATGTGCGACACAAGAGAGAGACGAAGCAATGAAGGATGGAGGGCTATAGCGGGGTACAAAGGGACTCGGGATAGACTCCATGAATGCGATGATGACTCAACTTGGATGCTCTAAACAAGGGTGACTCGATGGTGCTGCCACACAGTAAAGGCCCAATGGGGGACCAGAAAAACATGAGTACCAAATGTGAACTCATGACGAAAATCAACACGAACAAAGACAAGTAAGGAGGCAAAGTGGTGCCCCGAGTACAAGTGTCGCAAGTGAGGAAATTCGATTTTAATGAGAGGTGAAGTGACCCTTCTTGGACAAAATGTGCCCTGGTGAAGTATCGAATCATAAAAAACTAACAGATACCCATTTGAGGGCTCGGTGAGAGCTTTCCAACGGTGCAGACGGTTTGTCAAACGGGGCTACGGTGTGGTCGCAGCGGTCGAAAGAAGAAACAGGAGTTCTCTTTTAATAAGGCAGTTTTCCCTCCAAATTCACTCATTTTCTATTGTTGTTGTGGTGAATGTAGAGAGGAGAGAAGGCCCTAAATCTTGCGGCGAGCGTAGCAGACAAACCGACCGTTGGAATTGAGATCCGTCAGTTGCAGGTAAGAGGCCTAACCTTACTCTTTCATTTTGATGGATTGAAAGTTCAGTTTAGGGCCCAAAATCCCAGAAACAGACCCTCCTTCTTCTCTATGGCCGAGTCGCACTTTTTGGGCAAAAAAGTGTGACCTGGGATGCAGGTTTCAGGGCAAAACCTGCGACCTGGTCCAGAACTGGGCAGAAAACTATGACCTAGGAGATGAGGGGGTTTTGGTGTTGTTTTATGGCTGAGAGTTGGGTTTTTGTGTTTGGTTATGGTATTCCCGATCTGTATGCTGACAAAGATGATGTTTTTGTGCAGTTATGGCAGATGTACAGGTTAACTGGAGGGAGATAGACCTGGGTACATTACGGGCAGAGATCCAGGCGGATCAGGGTGTCCATCGTGTGTTGGCCAGGTTTGGGGTTCTAAAGTTTTTGGAGAACCCGTTGATGAGAGCAGGAGAGTCCTTGTTGGCCCGGATTATCAGTTATTAGGATCCAGAGCATGAGGTCTTTGTAGTGCAGGGGCACAGGATCGAATTGACAGTCCAGGATGTGTATTTCCTGACGGGTCTCCCACCACTGGGGATGGTGGGAAACACGCAGCCAGTATTACCGCGGGGGCGGCATATCATGGAGTTTGTGGAACGACATTGTCAACCGGGTGTCCAAGTCAAGGGGACTTGGATACCGATCGGGGATCTAGAGAGGCTAGAAACCCGTGCAGTGGCCGCAGCTGTGCTACGTATCATGGGAAACCAGGCGTTCCATCACATCACTGGGGGGAAGATGATGCTTGTAGAGAGTGTGTTGAGTGGGACCTACTATGGGTGGGCCCAAATGATGCTGGTGTCGTTAAAACGACAGTTGTCGCTCTGTAAGCAGCGAGTAAACCATGATTGCTCGTATGGGACTTTATTGTGCACCTTCTTCTTTGAGAAGATCCTGACCTTGTGGCCTCGTATACAGCTTCCAGATGGGGGCCCGAGAGAGCCCAGGATGCGCCGGTGGGGGTGGCTACTGTGCAGAGGAGGAGGAGGGGCGGTCGGGCGAGTGTTTCGACCTGAGTTCTTTGCCCATTGGGATCAGATGCCGTTATACATAGACGACTATCCCTATAGTGGGCTGAGTTATTGTGGAGATCTAGACCTGCCACTTCCGCCTGGTCGAGTATGGGGGGCCGATGGTAAGTGACAGATTGCTATTCTTGTAAGGGCATTTTTACAGTTTTTTGAATAGTAGATAGGGTATTGATTCATGTACTGTTGGTATGTAGATATAGCACCGATAAAACCGGACGAATATATGGGATGACCGGCAGCAGCTGGAGCTGCAGGTCCGAGTGGGTCGAGAGCAGCGCATAATGAGGATGCAGCCGCCCTTCTAGAGGACATCTGCCGTAGATGCAAAAGGTTGCTGACCAGAGTATCAGAGCACGGGTGGCAGGACTTAGACGACCAGTACATAGAGCCATGTATTGGTCTACCCTCGGAATGGAGAGGGGTCATGCGGCGCATGGCGATGGCCGGTCAGGGGATATGTGATATATAGGCTGCAGGGGAAGAGCCATTGGCTCGGGATCCGCCAGATAGTGATTAGGTGTGGGGCGTGTGGTGCCCCCTAGTGTGTATGTAGGGGCAGGTGGTGCCCCCAGTTTTGAGTTTTTTGTAACATGCTATGGGCATGTCATATGTATCAGAGTAGATGGAATTTAAACACATGTTTTTGCGACCCATATTATGGATATGCATCGTTTTTAATGATTATGAATGTTATTGTCTTGTATGAAATGCGTGTGATAAATGCCAATCTAGAACATGGTTTGCAATACTATCTACATAGTGATTATGTTCTTGAGGTACATGGTTGAAAGTTATGGTTTCAAATGCATGTATCAAGAGTTTCACTCGTAAATAGCGTCTAAACAGCACAGGGTTATGCACACGATAAACACCATTTAGTTGCATTACAAGAAGTAGGGAATCCAAACGAACATGCAGATGGAGGATGCGATGAAAGAGGGCATCGGCTAAGAGACCATGCACTACATCATATTCAGCCTGATTGTTGGTGGCAGAACCAATGCAGACCTTGTCGGAGAGAAAAAGGGTATGCAAGGGGGTGAAAATGGCCCAAGTTGCCTAGGTGAGATTTCGGGAGTAACGACTGGCACCATCGGCGTAACTGATAAAGGGCGTGGACGGGGGGTCCTGCGGAACGGTGTTACAAGACAACAAATGAGGGGAGGAGAGGCAATGACGGCAGCGTGAGTGTACAGAAGACATCGAGCGGCAACTGTGGGAGGGAGTGCAAGGAGCAGGATGACTATGACTCATATACCAACTGGAGGGTGGTATATGAGGGCTATTGGAAGTATGGGGAGGACTCAGGCTGCTGAGGTCAACAAAGATACGAGTGGAGTGATCTCGTGTATGGGTAGAAAAAAGGTGTTCAGGCAACACAATAGGGGAGGATGCAGGGGGACTGGGCTCCAAGTGTCTCGCAGAGGAGGATAGGTAAATAATGGTTGTGGTAGACTTCGTCATCTAAACATCAGGGGGGGGGAATGTCGATGGGAGCGGGGGGATCCTCAGGCTGGCCGAAAGCATACTGAGCGAGGATGGGAGAGGCGGATTGATTTTTTTCAACCTCATACTCTCGGACTACCTATAAAGAGGCGCGGTAATGCGTCAGGTGAGGACAATGGTGGGAGTAATGGCCATGGACACTGCACAAAGCACAGGGTTTGTTGGTGCCGAGAGTCTTGGGGTTCTTGGTTACGGACGAAGAAGGAATGGAGGCTTCAGGGACCATAGTTTCAGGGAACGCGAATTTAACCATGGGCTGAATACGGGGCAACTCGGGACAAGCATGGGTGGCATGACCGGCGACATCACACAAGGCACAAGGTTTTGCTGGCGGAGGAGGGGCCGGGTCAGTCATGGTGGTCTTGTCTTTGGGTGCCCCCTTGCGAGCTTTGCCTTTATTCCCGGGAGCCGTCACGACAGGAGAGGGGTCCTGTAGAGGTGCTGGGGGCACAGGGGCAACGGAGGAAGCAAGGGGGACCGGTTGAACCGGTGTCAAAGCCATGTAGGGTTTGGGGTTACCAGGAGGGGTAGCTGTTGGAGGATCAAGGTACCAGACTGGTATTCCCAAGGTCAGGTTAGGGAGAGAGAGGGTGGCCATGACGGGGACAGAATATACTTCGGGAGGGGGAGCCAGGAAAGGGATCTGCCCAGCAGGGCAATGACCAGAAGGGACAACTCCGAGATGGTTAAGGCCTGGGGGAACCGATCCAGGAGGATAAAGGGGTTCAGGGATACCAGCTGTAGGGGGAGGGCTAGAAGGAGGAGGTCCGGTTGGCTGAGATGAATGGCTAGGAGCGGGTTATGGAGGGTGAGGGGGAGGTTGCTAACTAGCTGAGGCAAGCCGCTTACGAGCAGCCTGAGACGATTGCATCATGCAAACATTCGATAAGCTGGGATCAGTGATGGGAGGAGGAGGGAGATTAGGAAAAGTTCCAAGCAGGGAGGAATCTTTCTAAATGCCAGGGGAGACACTGGTCAAGGAATCGACGGTTTGATTGTTGGCTACAGAAGAGATGGTCGTCTCAGGTGAGGTCTGAGATTTTGGCTTATGATATGTCAACTGGTCAATGGTGACTATCTTTCCATTATGGGGGAAAGACATCTTGCGGAAAATCGTGGATGGGACAGCAGACATAGCATAGGTGTAGCTTCGCCCCAATAGAATGTTGTAGTCTAGCGGGCGTCTATGACTTCGACGTCAATGCAAATAGTCTTACCGGCGAGGGTGATAGGACAATTACGGAAAAGGCCAATGGGCTGGGAGGCGTGGCCATCCCACGCTCGAAGGGTGATCATGGAAAGGGCCAGCTCAGGGGATCCGAGTTGCTTCCAAACCGAAGCAGACATCACACAGGTGGATGCCCCCTCATCAATTATGCACCATGAAACATTGGCGTTCCAGATTTTGACTGGGATTTGGAAGGCGACGGAAGCAGGAAGAGGGGGATGGTCCGATTGAGTGGCATCGAAAACAATCATTTGGTCATCAGCACAATCTACAGTGCCCACAGTAGATAGTAGAGCCTTATTTTGGGAAGGGCATGACTGGAGGAGTTCCAGTGTGGAAATGGCAGCAGGAGATTGCACCAAATCATCTACTATACTATACGAATGAGCAGCTCGACCGGAAGCAGCGTTTCGATGTAGGGGTCCCTTAGGAATCTTGGTATGAACCTCCACTTTGGGTTGAGGGATATGTAAGGGGCCACTTGATGTCGAAAGAGGCTCTATAGAACCTGAAGAAGAAGGCTCGGGGGCAGACTGAGCAGGAGGGTTGGGGTACTGGCGAGACCGAGTTTGAAGGTGAAGGTCGACGGTCGGGGAAGGATCGGAGTGCATCATAAGGATCTGGTAATCAGAGGAACCAGAGAGGGAAGAGGGAGTGGCGACCTAGCTGTCAGGTGGTTGGGTAGCCACGAATCCTTGCTGAGGGAAAGGATCAGTAAACACAGCCGGTTGGGTAGTGGCCACATTAGGAGGAGCATGAAGGGAGGCGTGTTGTCCATGCAATGTGGCTTGAGACTCCCATATCTGCCACATCTGGGGTAAGAGGGGACAATCGTGGGTGTAACGACCATAAACACCGCAACACGAACAAGGCTTATTTGTGCGAAGCGGCTTGTCCGGCTTGGGCTGAGTGCCCTGTTGCTAGTTGGCAGTGTTAGGGTCCACACCAGGATTAGGTCCACGGGTACTAGGGCCAGATTGGTTTTGATTGCCTCTCCACCTTATTTGAGAAGAAGGGGGATTAGTCGCGCCCTGTTGTGCAAATACTTGCCCTGGAGGGGGTTGTAAGTGCTGTTGCGGGTTTTGAGGAGGCAAGGGAGATGGAAGCGCATATGCTGGAGAAGCTGGCGCACCAGGGTGCGGATAAGGGTAATGGTGGGTTTGGGCAACATTGAGGTAAGCAGGAGGTTGGGAAAAAGGAGGAGGCATGCCGTATCCTGGATACATGCTACTGGGAGGGGGGAGAGTGCTCGAGGTGCTGGCCCCTCCCTGAGGGAGACCATAGCCCATAGGAGGTTGAGTGTAGGGATGGGAAAGGGCTCCAATGATACCGTCGGCGGAATGAGATGCCCCCAGGGCATTAGCGTCGTCGGGCCTGGGGAGGTCAGGAAGAACGGTATAAACATAACCAGATTGAGCGTAGATCAGGTCATATTTCAAGGCTATTTGGAGGCCGGTTTCTTCAGTTTGAGGAAAGTGAGAGGTGACATATTTGCCGATAGGAGCTAAGAGGGTGCGAAGAAACCAGTCCATGTAAACCTGATCTTTGAAGGCGAGGGGTCGAAATAAGCTTCGTCTTCGTCGCCATTCCTGAACATGTGCAGAAAGGTGGGTCGAAGAGGTTTTCTTGAATGAAGTCAAGAGCTCCGTGCCAGTATCATATCGGAGAGGGAGCTGGAAATAAGATAAAAAGGCTTGGGAAAGGGTCGCAAAGGTGGTATGGGAAGAGGTGTCTTGGTCAACATACCATTTAGAAGCTTCGCCAGTAAGCGTGCGTTGGAACAAACGAAGATGGATGGAGTCATCGGTAATGGAATTGGAGGAACACCGCATGTGTAAAGATCAGACATGATTGGTTGGATATTCTCCAGCAAGGCCTTCGAACTTAGGGATGTCGGAGGGGAGCTTGGTTGGCATAGCAGGCCAACCAACATCGTGGCGGCTAGGGTCATTAATCAACTAATTGAAATCGGGGAGGCTGAGGCCTGCAATGTACGGTAGCAAGGGTATGGCCAAGGTAGTTCCTATGGCGGTTCCGCTAGTAGTGACTCCGGCATTAGGGCCTGGAGCACTGCTAACGTTAGGCCCTGGACGAGACATGGTGAAGGTGACAGGGGGAGAACCAGGAGGAGGAGGAGAACCCAATGAATCAGAAGAGGAGTCGGAGTGTGGACTCGGAGGGGGACTGGCTCGACAACGGAGGGACGGAGCAAGTCGATTGATCGGAAACTGAGGGTGAAGGCCAAGAAGTCTCCGGGAAAGGCGCCTTGGGGGTGCAATGATGACGGGAAGAAGGAAACCGACAAGGGAAAAAAGGGACAGAATCAAGTGAGGTAAAGGGCAGAAAAGGTGCAGTGACAATTGATTTTAGAGTCTTTGCTAGTCGGTGTTAACCAGGCGCTTCTTCACTTAGGGTCAGTGTGTGGCGTGCGTTAATTTTAATTTTTAAACCCTTTCCATTTTGAGAGCAAGAAAAAAGTGTGCTGCGTAACTGACAATAAATCTATAGAGAATAGTATATAATGCTGAAATAACAGAAAATTAACAGCTACCTGTGCATCTATCAAACCCAAGAAGGCGGGTCTCTCAAAACTAATATAAAAAAGGGGAAAAATCTAGGCAAAACACACGGAAAAGAGGCCAATAGATCTAAGGTCAAAAGGGACAGGGATCTAAAGGATAAAGTTGTTGAGAAGAGGTCCAGATCACAGCCAAGAGATAGAGGCAAGGTGGCTGGAAAAAGGGAGGAAATCAGAAAAAAGCGGAAAGGACAGGGAGGAGGTCCTAAAGGGAGGTCCAAACAAAACAACAAGAGGTGATTTGAAAGGAAGAAAGGCTGATTTAAAGGGATCTGAAGAGGAGGTTTCAGATCTGAAAAAGGGAAGGCTGAAACTCTGAAAAACAGACGGCTGAAATAGCTAAAACTCTTCCACAAAAGGTGGAGGGTACTAAAGCCCTAAGGGGCTAGGTTCCCACTTAAATGAGTAAAAATAGATCAGAACTAGGTCAAAGCGGGCTGAGACAGAGGCTGGAAAACCCTGACAGAAGCTTCAACAAAACCCAGAAAAATTGCAGAAAAATCACTGAAAAATTGGTAGGTCGCAGGTTCTGACCTGTTTTCAGTGTAGGTCGCAGAAAATAGGCTAAAAAGTGTGACCTGGAGGTCCAAGTCGCAGGTTATGGGCCAAAAAGTGCGACCCCCCGTTCCGGTTGTCTTGGCGGCAGATTTTCAGAAAAGTTGTCGTCTCAGTTGCGGCTGGTGTCGCTTACCTGCGCAATAAGGCCAGAAACACACGGAAGTTATAAATTTTAATGTTTTAGGGTTTTATTTGAGAAAAACAACATAAAAATAGGGAAAATATTCAGCTGAAAAGAAACCCTAGGGTCTGAAGTAGCTGGATATGCAAGAATATGAAAAATGACAGCGGTCGTAATTTAAAACCCGTGTGGAGTTTCCATTTGTTAGTATGAATCCTTTGTCGAAGTGTACGAAAAAGGACCACTTTAGCTACACATAACTAATAGCCCTAACAAAAAAAGTGGCTGCCAATATCTTCAGATATGCGGTTAGTTAGACAAGAAAAGAGCTACAAAACACCAGATCTATGCATGGAAAAACATTAAGCAGTAAAAACAAAGGTTTGCTCCATATACCAATAGACAAGACAAGAACAATTTTTGAAAGAATTTTTATATTAATCGAGCACCTGGGAGGAAAACAAGAAGGCGTATCCAATTCTCCTCAGTGGGATGGGTTCTTGGAAGTCCTCAGCACTTCAGATCTAAGATTTCTCTCTCTTGTTGGTGTAGAAAACCCAATGCAAAGAATAGAGCTCAATGGGAGCTCACACGGCAAATGATGGAAAAATGGGACCAAGTGTATAGATCCTGAGTGATCTAATAGGAAACAAAAGGTGAAGAATGGTAGGAAAAACCCTCCTATTTATAACAAAATATTGGGTCATTCTAGATCTTGGTGCATGGGTTAACCAGATCTAGATCCACTTTTTATGGAATATTTTATTATATTTGTTGGAGGGAAAAGGTATTTGACTTGGGTCAAATCCCTTAATTAGTTAAAAATAAATAAATAAATGATTTATTTATCTTTTTAAAGAAGTGGTTGGAAGATAATTAAATAAATAATGATTTATTTAATTATTTGTGGGTGATTTGGTCATATTTAACAAGGAATATTATCTAAATAAGATTTAAATAATTATTCTTAGAAAATAATAAGATAAATAAAGGTTTATCTAATTAATTTCTTTGTTTTTGGGTTAAACATGACTGGGAATAATAATTAAATTATGGTTTAATTAATTATTCCATGAGGAAAATTAAACAAA
Organism: Pinus albicaulis; assembly: GCA_034641835.2. Classification (NCBI taxonomy): domain Eukaryota; kingdom Viridiplantae; phylum Streptophyta; class Pinopsida; order Pinales; family Pinaceae; genus Pinus; species Pinus albicaulis. The sequence continues at coordinate 22,745 of JAXQQM020070739.1, forward strand.
TATATGTTTGTTTAATATTTCCTTTTGGGGTTTTCTGTTTGGACCATAAACAACCTAATAAATGTGGTTTATTAAGTTATTTACCGTAGTGAAGGAAATTTTACTTAGGGTAAAATTGGTCTTACATGGTGTACTTGGGTCCATCTAATGATAATAGGTTAGATGACCAAAAAATGGTGTAACATTTTTCAAAGAGTAGTAGGTGCTTCAAGGATTTCTCTTTTAGATGGGTTTTCAGGATACAACCAGATTCTGGTTCACCTTGATGACTAGGAAAAAATAGCTCTTACAACACCATGGGGCACATTCAAGTACGTTAAAATTCCATTCGGACTTAAAAATACAGGAGAAACCTTCCAAAGAGCAATGGACATTGCATTTGCAAAAGAAATTCATGACTTTCTTATTATATATCTAGATGATTTAACTGTTTTTTCTCAATCAGATCAGCAGCATTTGGACCATCTCAAAAAGGTATTCATAAAATGAAAAAAGTATTGTATCTCTTTAAATCAAAAGAAGTCCTTGTTTGGTCTTGAAGAAGGTAAACTCTTGGGCCATATCATTTCCAAAGATGGTATTAGAATTGATCCTGCTAGAATAGAAGCTATATTGCAGATACCTCACCCTAGAAATGTTAAAGAACTTCAAGCTTTCATAGGAAAAATCAATTTTTTGAGAAGATTCATATCTAGCTTAGCTGAATTAATTAGATTGCTTAATAACATGTTAAGAAAGGATTCAAGTATTAAATGGACAGTAGAAGCCAAACAAGCATTTGAAGAAATTAAAATGGCTTTGACTAGAACACCAGTTGTTACTAGTCCACAATTTGATAGAGACTTCATAATATTTTCATTTGCATCAGAACATACTGTAGCAGCTGTTTTATTAAAAAAGGATGATCAAGGATGTGAAAAACCTATAGCCTTTTTTAGTAAAGCACTGAGAGATGCATCATTAAAATACAACATCATGGAAAAACAAGCTTTTGTACTTGTGAAAGCCATTAAAGATTTTAGAATCTATATATTGTATTCCCATGTGATAGCCTATGTACCAAATGTTGTTGTCAAAGAAATCTTAACTCAAGATGGAATTGAGGGTAAAAGAGGTAAATGGATTGCTACCATATTAGAGTATGATATTGAAATAAAACCTACAAAGCTTATAAAGGGACAGGGATTCGCACAACTCATGACAGAAACAAATTGCCAAGCCCTGGATATTAATGAACTGGATAACAAATAGGAGATGGCGACTCCACAAATTAGCCAGGCCTTCTTAGATTCACCTTGGTATGCTGATATAATTTATTTATGGTTAAACCTGCAAGCTCCTCCAGGGTTATCTAGAACTAAGAAAAGGTTTTTAAAGATGACATCTTTAAAGTTTTGTATTTTAGATAATGCTCTCTTTTGGAAAAATCATGAAGGTATTTTATTGAACTGTTTGTTAAAAGACGAAGCTGACAAGGCTCTCAATGAATTCCATGCAGGAGATTGTGGTGGACACCTTTATTGGAAATCAACTGCAGACAAGATCCTAAGAGCTGGATTTTATTGGCCCACCTTATTCTCTGATGTAAAGAAATTTGCCACTGCTTGCCATAAATGTCAAATCTTTGAAGGCAAGAGAAAACTATTACCTTTACCCTTGAAACCAATTTCCACTGAAAAACCTTTCCAACAATGGGGCCTGGATTTCATTGGAGAAATCCATCCTCCTTCTTCTAGCCAACACAAATGGATCCTCACTGCCACAGACTATTTTACTAAATGGATTGAAGCAATTCCTTCCAGACAAGCCAATGACACTGTGATCATAGGATTCCTAGAAACCAATATATTATCAAGATTTGGATGTCCTGAGAAAATTATAACTGATAATGCTGTTGCCTTCAAATCTAAGAAGATGATGAGTTTTTGTAATAAATATCATATCACCTTAGGCCATTCCACAGCCTATTACCCTCAGGGTAATGGACTGGCTGAATCCTCCAACAAGAGTCTCATCAATATTATTAAGAAATTATTGGAGCAAATAAGAAAAATTGGCACAAGAAACTTATAAATGCACTATAGGCAGACAGACTCACCACCAAAAAATCTATTGGGACCAGTCCTTATGAGTTAGTCTATGGTATTGAGGTTGTATTTCCTTCATCTTTAGGAGTTCCTGTTATGAAATTAATTCAAGAAGCTCAGGTTGAACCAAATGATATTCAAAGGAGAATAAATAAAACTATCAATTTGCAGCAAACCAGAGAAGAAGTTTATCAAAGATCCCAAGTATTACAGGAGAAACTAAAGAAGATATCTGACAAAAGGACCAAGGCAGAAGATTTTCAATTGGGAGACAAAGTTTTGAGATGGGATTCTAGAAGAGAGGATAAGGGAAAACATGGGAAGTTTGATTTCCTGTGGAAAGGACCTTACATTATTCATGCTTTACAAGGAAATAATACATATTTTCTGAAAAATTTGGATGGTACAGAAACCGAAGAAGGACCAGTTAATGGTCGAATGTTGAAACACTACTTTGATCCTATTTATTAGGATATCCTGATTTTTAACATGTACATACCATATCCTTTGTAATGCATCAGTTTGGATTGGATAGTAACCTATTGGAGTTGAAGCCCGAGGAGAAGGCCCTAAGCTTCAGAAGTATTATTGTCATACATATAATAAAGCAACAAGCAGAAGAAGATTCCATGGTTCAGTCAAAATCATTATGAGGGCAATTGACCTGCTGTTCTTGACTTTTCACCAGGAAAAGCCATCCCCAAGTGGAGACAGTGTTAGACTCCTATACCAATAGGTGTCATATTTCATGATAGACTTGATGGAATATGCAATATGTTCATACCTTTTCTTGTTGCAAAGATTTTCCATATTGTCAAAAAATCAAAAAATTTAAAAAATGTAAAGAGGGTATACCCTAAAAGAAAAATCAAAGGGTGAAAAGAATAAAATGGCCAAAAAAGTGAAAGAAAATGAACCCCACCAAAAGAAAAGGCCAAGGAAAGTGTGCAAGCCTAAATGCCACTACTTTTTTGCTCTTATGTAATAAATAAAATTGTGTGCAACTTGTATTTTATGCCACAATTTATGAACAGTCAAATAGTTTAAGCTTGGCTAGTTCATCTTTCAATTTTATGTTTTAGAGATAGAGAATAAAATCTGACAAAATTGTTTAATCTTGGCAGATAAGTAGATAGGTAGAGTAAATAAAAGGAGCTCAACAGTTTAATCTGAGCCCTTGGATGTAATAAGGTTAGAATTAGAGAGATTTCCACATGTAAAAGAAAAAAGTGTGATAAGGGTTTGCCAGTCTAAGTGCACCCTAATAAAGAAGAAAAAATGGTAGGGTAAAGTAGGTAGGGTAGGTAGATGATGTTGTAGAATTACATGTGATGGATAATGACTCTAGATGTGTTAAATCTTTACTTTCATCACAAGTGCAAAGGCAGACACTACATTGGAATAATTTCAAGCAAAGCAAAGTCAAATTATTAACTTCCCTTCTCATTTTTCCCTAAAAATTTCACTAATTTCCCCTAAGTACTAAAGCATTTAAAAATTATAGGGGCTCAAGGCATTTCTTTGACTTTTGGAGGGGCCGGACCCTCGGCCCAATAATTGGAAAAGCCTAAGTACTTAAAATAATTCATCATGACATTCATTCACTTCTAAAAAATCTTTTCCTAAGTAAAATCCCATTTTACTTAGGAAAATTATGCAATATTTCATAAAACCCCATTCATAAAAGCATAAGTTAAAGTAATTAACCTAATGTTTTCACTTAGCACTTCGTTCATTTTCCATATTAATTTTTGACTTATTATTTAAATCCGTATGCAAATTTTCCCTTTTACCGTATTATTTTAATAATAAAATTCCCAATTAATATAATATCTCGCCCTGTTGGTTGAAAAATAACCATATAAATTTAATTAATTGGTTGAAATTTCAATAAATTAAAAAACCCAATCCGTCATCGTATAAAGGGATTAATTAATTCTCCAGGTTAATTAATAACCTAATCCGCCAATTAAATCGTCTCCGATGCAATTATTGTTAATAAATTGCATTGGGCCTGCCATTTTAATTCCCCGTCATCTTCCTTGCCCGACAACCATTTGATCTATCAAATCAAGATCTAAGGTTATCGTTCATATCGCTAGCCATCCTCGTCCGAAAGATAATGCATGATGGCCAAGTGTTTTTCTAAATAGTGCCACGCCACGCATCGTCCATCACATGGAATCACTCGCCTTCCGCTGAAAACCACTCTTCCCCAAAAGCTGTGCGATGGAAACCGCTTACTGCCTGCCTCCTGTGACGAAGCCCCCGTACTTGCTAATGTCATCCATTAAAAAATTAAAAACCCCGCCAACCTTTGACTTTGTGAATAAAACAAAAGAACTCACGTCATTTTCATTATTTCATGGAGTGACCAGTGTCTTATACTACCAATTTTGAAATCAACTCTCGAAGCTCACCAACCGTTACCTTGCTAAAGAAAGTTGCAGTCAAGTAATTCAAAGTTCATCCACCATAACCAGCACTTGTTTTCATCACTGTTTAGTTCCCGGAAAATAGGTATTTACCCTAATTCCTGTTGAGCTCTGTAAAAAAGCCTAGTATTTTATTTTAAAATTCCACACGAAAAATTGAAACAGGGTTCAAGATTGGTCTTTAATTCATTCCTCAGTTCCAAAAAGTGCAGTCGTAGTCCCAAACCTGTGATTGTGCCCATTTTAATTAAAACTCGAATTCATTTCTGAATCCACAAGAACCAGAAATGGAAATTCCCATGGCTCTAAATGGCACACCCCTGAATGCCCCTCACAGAGATTTAGATTATCTGCCTTTAGTAGACAGATATTTCCAAATTAAAGACCTAGTTCTCAGTAAAAATCCTCTTCAAATTTTTTTCTACTGCAGAGATAATTATATGAAAGGTTCTAACATTTTTGGATTATGGGAATCCAATCTTCCCATGTACCTTCTCCCCTCAGTCCACAATTTTCCTGAAATAATCTACTACTGCCATGCAAACTATGATCCCAATCAATTAGAAGTTTTGTCCCCTAGCCGAGACCATCCTTTTCCCATATTTGCTGGTCTATTAATGAAATTTCTGAGTTCAACTGGTCAAGCCTTGACTCTATTTTTGTCCATGGGAAAATTATTTGAGAAATCTATGATTTTCTCCCATAAAGTTAAATCGCCATTCCCAAAACTTCGCTATTTGCCATAACATGAGCCCAAAACCCTCCCCTTATGGTTATACCTTTTTCACTGATGTGGGAAGGCTTATTTTGAATATTATATCCTCTATAATGGGTTTCAATACTAGTGAATATGTTGATCAATTAACCATAGAATTGTGGTCTATTTTTACCCCTGGACAGCCCCCTGTTGTCAAGTATGATTTTTCTTCCTACATTGCTGATAAAATCCATGATCAATTCATGAGATTAGATAATGAAAGAGTGTTCAAATATTATTCTATTATTTATCATCTCATGCTTTACTTTCAATCAGAGAGTTTCCCTTTCTATGTCAAAAAACTTGATACCAAAGGAAATCCTAGGTCTATAATCTTTTGGTCTACCATCACTCATAATTCCTCTGATTCTCCCTATTCCTACAATGAGTTTATTGACCTATTTGTACACCCTACAACCACCTTGTTGATAGGATCCTCCCCTCCTAGGGTCAATAGTGAAATCAAGAAAATTCTTCAACTCTCAAAGCAATACCGGATAGGTGATTGGTACCTATACCAGAATCACACAGAAATTAGAATATGTGGATGTGAATTATGCCCATTCAAGTTACCAAAATATGTCCCAATTAGACTCTTTGAATTAGAGTATTTCAGACAGATGATTAATTCATATATAGTCCATTTTTTCAATGCAAAGAAAAAGGCGCAACTCAGGATTAAAAGTCAATTAGGTCCCTTTGTCTGTAACTCTAGAGATGCTGGAAAGGAAGCTGAAAGAATCTTAGAAGACTATCTAAAATTAAAAAAAAAAATCTATTGCGTACCTTATGACCTAAACAACTTTATTTGTGATAGAAGAATGAAAAATAAATTGTCACCATACATTCATCAAAGAATCCCAGAAATTGAACAGTATGCCAATATGGATGAATGGATGGAAGGGACATTGATAGAACAAGATAGTGAGCAGGTCAATGTTGAAAATGTAATGAAAGACCTTGAAAAAATATTTGATCTATACTCTTTTGGATAGGTACAGATACCAGGTATTGGTTCTTCTTATGCTGGGACTTCTCAACAAAATTTACAGGAAATCAGTGCATTGGCTATTGTAGCATCTAAAGGAAAGGAGAAAGAGGCTGATATACAAGTTACAGAGAAATTTACAATGACAGAACAACCTGAAACTTATAAAGAACAAGGTCAAGTAAATATTTTTCCTACTCAAACCAATGCGACAGAAATGTCAATTTTTCAAACTCCTCTTAATGTAGAAACACACGGAAGTTATAAATTTTAATGTTTTAGGGTTTTATGTGAGAAAAATAACATAAAAATAGGGAAAATATTCAGCTGAAAAGAAACCCTAGGGTCTGAAGTAGCTGGATATGCAAGAATATGAAAAATGACAGCGGTCGTAATTTAAAACCCGTGTGGAGTTGCCATTTGTTAGTATGAATCCTTTGTTGAAGTGTACGAAAAAGGACCACTTTAGCTACACATAACTAATAGCCCTAACAAAAAAAGTGGCTGCCAATATCTTCAGATCTGCGGTTAGTTAGACAAGAAAAGAGCTACAAAACACCAGATCTATGCATGGAAAAACATTAAGCAGTAAAAACAAAGGTTTGCTCCATATACCAATAGACAAGACAAGAACAATTTTTGAAAGAATTTTTATATTAATCGGGCACCTGGGAGGAAAACAAGAAGGCGTATCCAATTCTCCTCGGTGGGATGGGTTCTTGGAAGTCCTCAGCACTTCAGATCTAAGATTTCTCTCTCTTGTTGGTGTAGAAAACCCAATGCAAAGAATAGAGCTCAATGGGAGCTCACACAACAAATGATGGAAAAATGTGACCAAGTGTATAGATCCAGAGTGATCTAATAGGCAACAAAAGGTGAAGAATGGTAGGAAAAACCCTCCTATTTATAACAAAATATTGGGTCATTCTAGATCTTAGTGCATGATTAAAATAATATTAACCAAATCTAGATCCACCTTTTATGGAATATTTTATTATATTTGTTGGAGGGAAAAAGTATTTGACTTGGGTCAAATCCCTTTATTTGTCAATAATAAATAAATAAATGATTTATTTATCTTTTTAAGTGGTTGAAGGATAATCAAATAAATAATGATTTATTTAATTATTTGTGGGTGATTTGGTCATATTTAACAAGGAATATTATCTAAATAAGATTTAAATAATTATTCCTAGAAAATAATAAGATAAATAAATGTTTATCTAATTAATTTATTTGTTTTTGGGTTAAACATGACTGGGAATAATAATTAAATTATGGTTTAATTAATTATTCCATGAGGAAAATCAAACAAATATAGGTTTGTTTAATATTTCCTTTTGGGGTTTCCTGTTTGGACCATAAACAACCTAATAAATGTGGTTTATTAAGTTATTTACCGTAGTGAAGGAAATTTTACTTAGGGTAAAATTGGTCTTACATGGTGTACTTGGGTCCATCTAATGATAATAGGTTAGATGACCAAAAAATGGTGTAACATTTTTCAAAGAGTAGTAGGTGCTTCAAGGATTTCTCTTTTAGATGGGTTTTCAGGATACAACCAGATTCTGGTTCACCTTGATGACTAGGAAAAAATAGCTTTTACAACACCATGGGGCACATTCAAGTACGTTAAAATTCCATTTGGACTTAAAAATATAGGAGCAACCTTCCAAAGAGAAATGGAAATCACATTTGCAAAAGAAATTGATGACTTTCTTGTTATATATCTGGATGATCTAACTATTTTTTCTAAATCAGATCAGCAGAATTTGGACCATCTCAGACAAGTATTCATAAAATGCAGAAAGTATGGTATCTCTTTGAATCCAAAGAAGTCCTTGTTTGGTCTTGAATAAGGTAAAATATTGGGCCATATCATCTCCAAAGATGGTATTAGAATTGATCCTGCTTTAATAGAAGCAATATTGCATATACCTCACCCTAGAAATGTCAAAGAACTTCAAGCTTTTCTAAGAAAAGTCAATTTTTTGAGAAGATTCATATCTAGCTTAGCTGAACTAATTAGATTTCTTACTGTCATGTTAAGAAAGGATTCAAGTATTAAATGGACAGTACAAGCCAAACAAGCATTTGAAGAAATTAAAATGGCTTTGACCAGAACTTCGGTCCTTACAAGTCCACAATTTGATACAGACTTCATAATATTTTCATTTGCATCGGAACACACTGTAGCAGCTTTTTTATTACAAAAGAATGATCAAGGGTGTGAAAAACCTATAGCCTTTTTTAGTAAAGCACTAAGAGATGCATCATTAAAATACAACATCATGGAAAAAAAAGCGTTTGCACTTGTAAAAGCCATTAAAGATTTCAGAATATATATATTGTATTCCCATGTGATAGCCTATGTATGAAATGCTGTTGTCAAAGACATCTTAACTCAGTATGGAATTGAAGGCAAAAGAGGTAAATGGATTGCTACCATATTAGAGTATGATATTCAAATAAAACCTACAAAGCTTATAAAGGGACAGGGCTTGGCTCAACTCATGACATAAATGAATTGTCAAGCCCTGGATATTAATGAACTAGATGATGAACATGAGATGGTGACTCTACAAATCAGTCATGCCTTCTTAGATTCACCTTGGTATGCTGATATAATTTATGTATTGTTAAACCTGCAAGCTCCTCCAGGATTATCCAAAACAAAGAAAAGGTTTTTAAAGATGTCATCTTCAAAGTTTTGTATTTTAGATAATGTTATTTTTTGGAAAAATCATGAATGTATTCTTTTGAATTGTTTATTAAAAGATGAAGCTGACAAGGCTCTCCATGAATTTCATGCAGGAAACTGTGGTGGACACCTTTATTGGAAATCAACTGCAGACAAGATCCTAAAAGCTGGATTTTATTGGCCAACCTTGTTCTCTGATATAAAGAAATTTGTCACTGCTTGCCATAAATGTCAAATTTTTGAAGGCAAGAGAAAACTATTACACTTACCCTTGAAACCAATTTCCACTGAAAAACCTTTCCAACAATGGGTCTTGGATTTCATTGGAGAAATCCATCCTCCTTCTTCTGGCCAACACAAATGGATCCTCACTGCCACAGATTATTTTACCAAATGGATAGAAGCAATTCCTTCTAGAAAAGCCAATGACACTGTGATCATAGGATTCTTAGAAACCAATATATTATCAAGATTTGGTTGTCCTGATAAAATCATAACTGATAATGATGTTGCCTTCAAATCTAAGAAGATGATAAGTTTCTGTAACAAATATCATATCACCTTAAGCCATTCCACAACCTATTACCCTAAAGGTAATGGACTAGCTGAGTCTTCCAACAAGAGTCTCATCAATATTATTAAGAAATTATTGGAGGAAAACAAGAAAATTTGGCATAAGAAACTTACAAATGCACTGTGGGAAGATAGACTCACCACCAAAAAAATCTTTTTGGACCAGTCCTTATGAGTTACTCTATGGAATTGAGGCTATATTTCTTTCATCTTTAGGAGTTCCTGAAATTAAATTACTTCAAGAAGCTCAGGTTGAACCTAATGATATTCAAAGGAGAATAAATCAGACTATCAATTTGCAGCAGACCAGAGAGGAAGTATAGCAGAGATCCCAAGTATTGCAGGAGAAACTAAAGAAGATATTTGATAAAAGGACCAAGGTAGAATATTTCCAACTTGGAAACAAAGTTTTAAGATGGGATTCCAGAAGAGAGGATAAGGGAAAACATGGGAATTTTGACTTCCTATGGAAAGGACCTTATATTATTCATGCTTTACAAGGAAACAATACATATTTTCTGAAAAAATTGGATGGTATAGAAACTGAAGATGGGCCAGTTAATTGTCAAATGTTGAAACATTACTTTGATCCTATTTATTAGGATATTCTGATATTTAACATGTACATACTATATCCTTCGTAATGTCACAGCTTTGAGTGGATAGTAATTTACTGGAGTTGAAGCCCGAGGAGAAGGCCCTAAGCTTCAGAAGTATCACTGTCATATATATAATAAAGTAACAAGTAGAAGAAGATTCCATAGTTCAATCAAAATCATTTTTAGGACAACTGACCTGATGTTCATGAATTTTCACCACGAAAAGCCATCCCCAAGTGGACCTAGTGTTAGACTCCTATACCAATCAAAGGGTGAAAAAAATAAAAATGGCCAAAAAAGTGAAAGAAAATGAACCCCACCAAAAGAAAGGCCAAGGAAAGTGCGCAAGTCTAAATTCCACTACTTTTTGCTCTTATGTAAATAAATAAATTGTGTGCAACTTATATCTTATGCCATAATTTATGAACATTCAAACAATTTAAGCTTGGCTAGTTCATCTTTCAATTTTATGTTTTAGAGATAGAGAATAAAATATGACCAAACTGTTTAATCTTGGCAGATAAGTAGATAGGTAGAGTAAATAAAAGGAGCTCAATAGCTTAATCTGAGCCCTTGGATGTAATAAGGTTAGAATTAGATAGATTTCGACATGTAAAAGAAAAAGTGTGATAAGGGTTTGCCAGTCGAAGTGCACCCTAATAAAGAAGAAAAAATGCTAGGTTAAAGTAGGTAGGGTAGGTAGATGATGTTGCAGAATTACATGTGATGGATAATGACTCTAAATGTGTTAATCCTTACTTTCATCACAAATGCAATGCAGACATTACACTGGAGAAATTTCCACCAAAAAAAAGTCAAATGATTAACTCCCTTTCTCATTTTTCCCTAAAAATTTCACTAATTTCCCCTAAGTACCAAGGAATTTGAAAATTAGAGGGGCTCAAGGCATTTCCTTGACTTTTGGAGGGACTGGACCCTCGGCCCAATAATTTAAAAAAGCCTAAGTACTTAAAACCATTCATAATGTAATTCATTTAATTCTAAAAATCTTTTCCTAAGTAAAATCCTATTTTACTTAGGAAAATGGTGCAATATCTCATAAAAACCCTTTTTTCATTCAAGCATAAGTGAAATACATAAACCTAATGTTCTTACACTTAGCGCTTCCATTCATTTTTCATATTAATTTCTAACTTTATTATTTAAATCCCTATGAAAATCCACCCGTCCCCGTATTATTTTAATAATAAAATTTCCAAATATTATATATCCCGCCCCTTTGGTTGAAATATAACCTTAATATGGTGATTAATTAATCAAATCATGAGCCCGCATCCCCACCGCATTTAAAATATGTTAATTGACCCTCACGGTTAATTAAAAACACACCTCACCAATAGAATTTCCCCCGATGCGATTAATTCACACTTAATTACATTGGGCCCACCCTATTAATTCCATGTCAGCTCACCTCCCCAACGACCGTTCGATCAACCAATCTGTGATCAACAGTTGTCATCCATATCACTGTGCCCCACGTCAGAACGATAATGCGCGATGGCCAAGCGGTTTTCTGAACAATGCCGCACCACGTGTCATGATTTCTATGGAATCGCTCGCTCTCCACTGAAAAATGCCTATCCCCAAAAGCTGTGCAATGTATACTTCTTACCGCTTGCCTCCCATGACAAAACAACTGTACTTGCTGACATCATCCGCTAAAAAAAATAAAAAACCCCGCCAACCTTTGATTTTTCAAATAAAACACACCAACTTGCGTCATTTTCACTATCCCGTGCAGCGACTAGTGTCCCATGAAAAACCAACTGTCGAAGACTATCAACCGCCACTTTGCTAGGAAAATTGCAGTTGAGCAATCCAGAATTCATCCGCCATAGCCAATGCCTGTTTTCGTCACTGTTCATTTCCCGGAAAATAGGTATTTACCCAAATTCCCATTGAACTCTGCAAAATCCTGGTTTTTGTTTTAATTGCACACGAGAAAATTGAAACAGGGTTCTAGATTGGTCTTTATTTCATTCCTCAATCCCCAAATTTGAAATTGTATTCCCAAACCTCTGATTGTGCCTGTTTTTTCATCAAAACCTGAATTCATTTCTGAATCCACGAGAACAAGAAATGGAAATTCCCATGGCTTTGAATGTCACACCCCTGAATGCCCCTCACAGAGATTTAGACTATCTGCCTCTAGCAGATAGGGATTTCCAAATTAAAGACCTCGCCCTCAGTGAAAATCCTCTCCGAATTTTTTTCCATTACAGAGATAGCTACCTAAACGGCTCTGACATTTTTGGACTATGGGAATCCAATCTTCCAATGTATCTTCTCCCCTCAGTCCACATTTTTCCTAAAATAATCTATTACTTCCATGCCAATTATGATCCCAATCAACGAGCAGTCATGTCCCCGAGTCAAACTTTCCTTTTCCCAATAACTGCTCAGTCTATCAACAAAATGCTACAGTTTCAGCCTGGTCAAGCCCTGACTCCCTTTTCCATGGGAGATTTGCTTGAAAAATCGGCCAATTTATCCCAAGAAGAGTTGAATCGCCTCTGCCAAACTTTCATGTTGCCAGAACATCAGCCCAAAGGCCCTCCCCCTTATGGATATACCTTTTTCACTGATGTGGGCAGACTCATTTTGACTATGATATCTTCAGTAATGGGTTTCAATACTAGTGAATATGTTGATAAGTTGACCCTAGTGTTGCTGTCAATTTTTACCCCTGGACATCCCCCTGCTGTCAAATATGATTTTGCTTCCTATATTGCTGATAAAATCCATGATCAGTTTATGAGATTGGAAGATGAAAGAGTGTTCAAATATTCCACTATTATCACTACAAGAAAAAAGGACATTGGTGAGGGGCGATAAATGTCACCATAAGCTCATTGGTGACGGTCAAAAGAGCCTTCGTCACCAAAAATTGAACGTCACCAAAAGTGGCGTTGCCGAAAGTATAGGTGTTGTGGTGACATTCAAGGTTCGTCACCAATAATGATTTATAATGACAGATAGTGACCGTCACCATTTCATATGAGCAATGGTGATGGACCACAGCCTCGGTCACCAAAAAATTGAACGTCACCAAAGGTGGCGTCGCCGAAAGTATAGGTGTTTTGGTGACATTCAAGGTTCGTCACGAATATTGATTATAATGACGGATAGTGACCGTCATCATTTCATATGAACAACGATTTATTGTGATGGACCCTTCATGGGCGTCACTATTGGTGCATATATATGGCGACGTTCATTGACCATCACCATTTCCTATTTGGTGAGGGTCAAAAAATGTCATGATAAGCTCATTGGTGACTTCAAGGTTTGTCACAAATAATGAATATAATGACAAACAATGACCCTCACGATTTCATATCAACAACAACGATTTATGGTGACGGACCTTTCATGGTCATCACTATTGATGTGTATATATGGTGGCGTTCGTTGATCGTCACCATTACATATTTTGGTAAGGGTCAAAAAATGTCACCATAAGCTCATTGGTGATGGTCAAAAGAGCCTCCGTCACCAAAAATTGATCGTCTCCATTCCATATTTATATCAGGGCACGATGGAATCGAACCACCAACCTCCTGCTTGTAAAGCAGGTGCTCTTCCATTGAGCTAGGACCCTTTATAGATTGTAAATTCTACAACTTTCAATAAATTAAAAACAATGAAACAAGTCTCCAAGCTAGTACAGAAAGAAGCGGCTCTAGAGTTGGGATTTTTGGTGCTTGCAACTACTGATACAAAGGCAAAAAATGAATGAATCCAAGCTCCTAGATAGAACAAAAAGAAGTGGCCTTGTAGCTAGGCCTTTTAGTGCTTGCGCTTATCGATACAAAGGCATTCATTGGTACATGTATTCATAGGTATAATACTGAATGGTAAATCATATTTCTTCAAAGAAACACTAGGATTTCACCACTTATGCTTTGAGTTAGCCACATAGTAATATGCTCAATAAATCATGTTTAAGCTAATATGTTCAAGTGGTCTTAAGATACTATTTCATAATCCTAGACGAGTCAGTGAATTTCATAGGTTTGTAATCCTTACTATGACCTGAACATAGGCTAAGTTGTATTTTATGGTCATACATGTAAAAAGAAGGAGATCAAAAACAAGGGACTAACTAGCATACATGGTAGGCTTGCAACTAAGCTTGTTATCCAATAATTTTTTGCACAATGCAAAGGAATTTTGGTTATAAAAACTTCATTTGACTCGCTCTTAGCTCACTTTAGTTCTTGTATGAGAGAAGCATCAATAAAATTCGAAAATCCAAGCCAGGTGGAAATTGAATAGAAGAACATGTGCCCCATATGGACAATTGGGTAGCCATGTGTAGCAAAGCGCTCAAGAGATCATGGCTAGACTCGTAGCAATACGTTTAGACTCTTACGAGCAAACAACTGATGTTAACCTAAGTAATGCTAGAGTAATGATAGCATTACTTGATTAAGAAAAAAAACTTCCTTACCATATGCTTTTTACTTTTAAATTTTGCTCCTCTCCACCTCAAGAAGAGGCAAATTAAGATGTTAAAATTTTTCATTGGCTAACAAAAAGCAATGTCAACATTTGATAGGTGGAGAAAAACATTATTATAATATTTTCCTTAAAAAATTAGGTTTTATGTGGTTTTATGTTTTAATTCTCGAGCAAAGACTAATAATAAACAACTGGACATTTACTATAGTCCATGTTGCCTTATGGCAGGGACTAATAAGAGTTCCCAAATTTGTTTCTAAATATGTCTGATTTGTTTGAGTTTGGGCTAAACGTAGTCAAATATTTTCAAGTTCGTCCAAGATGCAATGAGCTTAATTATGTTTGCCTAAGCTAGTGAACAAGCTTGACCCAAGATTTTGAAAAGGGAGTTTGATAGAGATTACTAATTTGACATATTTTAACAAATTTTCCCTTTTTGTATGTCTCGAAGAGAGAATCTGAACTAGCCTCCTCTTACCACAATGTGGCTAGATAAGTGAGACAAATCAAAACCAATAGTATCCACTAAGAGATTGCGAGTGAGGGGCATTTATTGTGCCAAAAGATGCTCAAAACAGGGCATCAAAGTTGATCACCCAGTGTGTTGCAAAGTACTACTATAAGAATCCTATCTTCCTCATTGGTCAGGTCTACCGTATCTCTACAGTATAACTGGGCATTTGTGGCAACCATTAGGGGGATTATTTAGTGGTTCCTTCTTTCATATAATTTATGGGGTCCTTTTCACTTTTATGTTGTGTTATTGTCATTTTTTTTGGGTTTGAGTTGATTCTTAATGCTCTCAACTCTTCAACCTCTCGGATAAAGGGATTCACAGGCTTCATAGTGTTTCGCTATGGGTCTTTGCATGGTTGGTCATCAACCATCCAAGGCCATCCAAGACCTATCTGGATAAGAGCATGTTGACAGGTGGCTTTGCTAAATCTGTGGTAAACCAGATACAAGTGAAGCACATCTTTTTGGACTGCTTGTATGCAAGAGACTACTAGAAGGACATTGAGGATCGACGCTCAATTTTCTTCTTTAAGGAAAAAGTGCATTGGATACTGTAAACCTTAGAAATTCCTGGTGTCTTTTGTTCTTGGCCCTCTCAGGGATTTGGAACTGCTTCAGAGTTATTCCATTGTTCACCTTTTGGAGGCTAAACTAAAAATTTTCTTTTGCTAACGAGGAAAGAAAAAGCATCATGCATCTTGTCTACTAAAATTATGAAAAAGATATATGGATGGGCAAAATTACAAATGGTTCCATGTGATCCCATAACAAAGTAGGGTGATGCATATGCACTTTCAATCCATAGTGTATTATAACATATATATGTACAATTTGGAAGTTGTTATTCCAAATTGCACATTCAAACACCAAGTGCACTGTTTATTTTCATTAACAGAGATGACAAAACTAATTTCTTAGTTCATTGCTTGACAATTGTCTGGTATTAATCACTTAGATATGTTTGATATGATGCTCAAAATAACCACTTAAGCTTTCAAATGTTGATCCTTTTGCTGGCAATTAAAGCATGGCTCATTGGAAGCATATTTTATTGTGAACTGGTACATAAGTAGTGGCTTGAATCCATCATTTGATATGTTTGATTGCCAGGTTCATGAATTTTATCTGACATCAAAGAATTTCACAGCAAAGTTGTACTAGATTATATCAACCCCTAAAGGTGGCTTCTTCATTTGTTCTACAGTTCAGATATTTGTGCAGGACTCGTCTCAACTTGGAATACTCTGCATTCATAACAATGAATATCCAAATTATCAGGATGACTGGTCTCTCTCTATCATGTAAGCATATAAACAAATACATCATACATCTGAATTGTTATCAGTATGTAGTGAAGTCATGAAGAACTACATTTGGTTTGCTTCTACTATAGATATGGTGAGAAATGCCACGTGAAAAGACCTGAAATGATGGAAAGCAAAGATATTCAGACATATATAAGATATCAATGAATAGGGCCACGGCAAATAAACTTACTCAAAATATCAGATGACATGCAAGCATTAAGTATAGCATGATGTTCAATTTTCTTTTCACAAATATAACTCATACTTTGGTTAGTCCAAACATTCATAAGAGTAGAGTGTTACATACAGTCACCTTGAACATCATCAGAAACAAGGCGGTTGCACAGTGCAGACAGAGGACTTATGTTAAAAATAGCTACAAAATTTACCTTTTTTACACTAAAGGACAATGGAAACCTGTGAAACTGAGTTTACAATAGGACCCAAAAGAACCAAGAGAAGTTGATGCCTACTACTAATTTAAAAAATGCAATATAAAATTTATCTCTATTCTAAAAATGAGGTAATATCAAAGAATTGTTTATGTTTCCATAGTTTTCTCCCCTAATAGAGAACACTTATTATTCAACAAAATAAATTACCCAAAATCACAGTTAAAATGACTATTCAACACCATCTTCCCCCGTGTAAGTTACTAAGTATACACTTTCTTTTTTCAAAATGGTCATAAGAAATTCTTTTTTGTACTACACACTCATAAGTTACATTTCAAAATTTCTCCATAAATAACAAAAAACACATCTTACAGAAATTTTGCATGATTCTCTGGGTAGGAAAAATATTTTACATTGGCATAGGTTCATCATTGTCACATCGACACAAATTATAGAATTCTACCGTTATGGCTCATGTTATTTGACAAAAGATATTTTCAAATGGAAGTACTCTTGTTACACAGGCCCAAAAGTATTCTACTGCATACTTACCCACAACATCTTCAAATGGAAACCTCAACTGCTGACCCTGTAGCAGCTTGGACACATCTGCAATTCGACCCGAGGGACTATAATTTTTGGATCTAAAGCACTATAGTTTTTACTTGAGACACTACAATTCACATTTGAACCTGTACATCTGTGATTGTGGCAAATAATTGGGCCTGTGGACTTGTAACACTCCTGTTACCTATTGTAGAACACTCGAATTAGACTCTTCGACTTGCGATAAAGACCTTAGGCTTACACTCTGCAACAAATCAGACCTGTTAGGGACTTGTGCACCAGCAGTCTCAGGGTTTGTCATATTTATTAAAGCTTGGATCTATGTTGTAACATCTAAAGAAAATTTTGGACTTGAGTACTCTGATATGTGGACAACTCTTGGACCTGTGACTGTGGC
This sequence comes from Pinus albicaulis, assembly GCA_034641835.2. NCBI lineage: Eukaryota > Viridiplantae > Streptophyta > Pinopsida > Pinales > Pinaceae > Pinus > Pinus albicaulis. The sequence continues at coordinate 40,552 of JAXQQM020070739.1, forward strand.
AAAGGATCTTGGCATAGATTCGGACCTGAGACATAAGTTAAAAAACCTTGAATCTGTGGACAAAGAAATATTGGACTTGTGACATAATCCCTCTAACCTTTTGGATAGGAAGAAGTCTTGAACTAGTGACATACCTTGGATTGAGGAGCTGCAAAAAAAACTTCTGTAGCAACAGTATTTCGAAGACAACATTGAAGACCTATGGCCAAAGGACAATTCAGATTTGTGGCTTGTGTGACAAGGCTAAAAACACTTAAGCATATCTGAGATGTTTTTGGAAGCAATATTTGAAAAGGCTTAGAGCCGGTGCAGAGCTTAGTGCAGAGCTTAGAGCTCGTAGGTATCTTTACTCTCAACCCCAGAGCTTAGAGCTTGGTGTAGAGCTTAGAGCTTAGAGCTCGTAGGGCTATTGACTCTCAAACCCATCCCAGATCTATCTTTCTACAGAACCAGAGGTACAACAGAGATGCTCCCAATAATGGAATTCTTCCTGACACTGGGGCAGTGTTCACACCTCTTGAAGATTGATCCAGAATTTATGTGTAACAAAAAACTCGAACATAGATATAGCAAGAAATAGAAGCGTAGTGGAGAAGAAAGAGTAAGTTCAGAAGTCGAATTCTGGGAAAAGTTTATATGGAATAATACTTCGCATCCAAGGAACCTGTACTCGCACATCTTGGCACATTCCTTGCAAACATACTCGCACTTGAAAGAATTGCAGACTTGTGAAAGCACTGAAGCTCAAACCTACTGTGACATTCTTTTGACCTGTGGAGATTGACACTTCCTCTCTCGGCTCTATAAAGATTTTTGAAGACACATTACTAAGGGTTAAATGGATCTATAATAGAGCTATTTTGCAGACATATGGAAATCCTCATTTGCAGACCCTGTAGCAGCTTGGACACATTTGCAATTCGACTTGAGGGACTATACTTTTTGGATCTAAAGCACTGTATTTTTTACTTGAAACAATGCAATTCAATTTGAACCTGTGCATCTATGATTGTGACAAATATTTGGGCCTGCGGAATTGTAATACTCCTGTTACCTATTGCAGAACACTCGAATTAGCCTCTCAGACTTGTGATACAGACCTTAGGCTTACACTCTACAAATCAGACCTGTGAGGGACTTTTGCATCAATAGTCTTAGGATCTGTCATATTCATTAAAGCTTGGATATGTGTTGTAACATCTGAAGAAAATTTTGGACTTGAGTACTCTGATATGTGGACAACTCCTGGATATATGACTGTGGCAAAGGATCTTGGCATAGATTTGGACCTGAGACATCAGTTAAAAAACCATGAATCTATGGACAAAGAAATATTGGACTTGTGACACAATTCCTAAAACCTTGTGGATAGGAAGAAGTCTTGATCTAGTGACATACCTTGGATTGAGGGGCTGCAAAACAAACTTCTGGAGGAACAGTATTTCAAAGACATCATTGAAGACCTGTGGCCAAAGGATAGTTCAAATTTGTGGCTTGTGTGACAAGGTTAAAAAAACTAAGCACATCTAGAGCGTTTTTGGAAGAAATATTGAAAATTCTTAGAGCCAGTGCAAAGCTTAGTGCAGAGCTTAGAGCTCGTAGGGATCTTGACTCTCAACCCCAGAGCTTAGAGCTTGGTGCAGAGCTTAGATCTCGTAGGGATATTGACTCTCACCCCATCCCAGATCTATCTTTCTACAGATCCAAAAGTACAGCAAAGGTGCTCCCAATAGTGGATTTCTTCTTGACACTGGGGCAGTGTTCACACCTCCTGAAGGTCGATCCTTAGAGCTCGTAGGGATATTGACTCTCAACCCCTTCCCAGATCTATCTTTCTACAGAAGCAGAAGTACAACAGAGGGGCTCCATTTAAAGGATTTCTTCTTGACACTGGGGGCAGTGTTCACACCTCCTGAAGATCGATCCAGAATTTTTGTGGAACAAAAAACTCAAACAGAGATATAGAAAGAAATCATAGCGTAGTGGAGAACAAAGAGTAAGTTCAACAGACAGATTCTGGGAAAAGTCTCTATTGAATAATACTTCGCATCCGAGGAACCTATACTTGCACATCTTGGCACATTTCTTGCAAACATACTCGCACCTGAAAGAATTGTGGACTTGTCACTGAAGCTCAAACCTACTGTGACATTCTTTTGACATGTGGAGATTGACACTTCCTCTCTTGGTTCTATAAATATTTTTGAAGACACATTACGAAGGGTTAAATGGATCCATAATAGAGCTATTTTGCGGACCTATGGAAAACCTCAATTGTAGACCCTGTAGCAGCTTGGACACATGCAATTCGACCTGAGGGAATATAATTTTTGGATCTAAAGCACTGTATTTTTTACTTGATACACTGAAATTCACATTTGAACCTGTGCATCTATGATTGTGGCAAATATTTGGGCCTTTGGAATTGTAAAACTCTTGTTACCTATTGCAGAACACTTGAATTCGCCTCTCAGACTTGTGATACAGACCTTAGGTTTACACTTTGCAACAAATCAGACTTGTGAGGGACTTGTGCACCAGCAATCTCGAGATCTGTCATATTTCTGAAAGCTCGGATCTACGTTGTAACATCTGAAGAAAATTTTGGACTTGAGTACTCTGATATGTGGAAAACTCTTGGACCTGTGACTGTGGCAAAGGATCTTGCCATAGATTCAGACCTGAGACATCAGTTAAAAAACCATGAACATGTGGACAAAAAAATATTGGACTTGTGACACAATTCGCCTAACCTTGTGGATAGGAAGAAGTCTTGAAGTAGTGGCACTATAATTTTTGGATCTAAAGCATTGTATTTTTTACTTGAGACACTGCAATTCACATTTGAACCTGTGCATCTATGATTGTGGCAAATATTTGGGCCTGTGGAATTGTAAAACTCTTGTTACCTATTGCAGAACACTCGAATCAGCCTCTCGGACTTGTGATACAGACCTTAGGCTTAAAGTTTGCAAAAAATCAGACTTGTGAGGGATTTGTGCACCAGCAGTCTCGGGATTTGTCATATTTATGAAAGCTCAGATCTGTTTTGTAACATCTGAAGAAAAATTTGGACTTGAGTACTCTGATATGTGGACAACTCTTGGACCTGTGACTGTGTCAAAGGATCTTGGCATAGATTCAGACCTGTGACTGTGGCAAAGGATCTTGGCATAGATTCAGACATGAGACATCAGTTAAAAAACCCTGAACATGTGGACAAAGAAATATTGGACTTGTGACACAATTCCTCTAACCTTGTGGATAGGAAGAAGTCTTGAAGTAGTGGCATACCTTGGTTTGAGGGGCTGAAAAACAAACTTCTGGAGAAAAAATATTTCAAAGACATCATTGAAGACTTGTGGCCAAAGGACAGTTCAGATTTGTGGATTTTGTGACAAGTTTAAAAACACTAAGCATATCTGAAGTGTTTTTGGAAGTAATATTTGAAAAGGCTTAGAGCCAGTGCAGAGCTTACTGCAGAGCTTAGAGCTTGTAAGGATCTTGACTCTCAACCCCAGAGCTTAGAGCTTGGTGCAAAGCTTAGAGCTTAGATCTCGTAGGATATTGACTCTCAACCCCATCCCAGATCTATCTTTCTACAGAAGAAGAAGTACAACAGAGAAGCTCCCAATAGTGGGTTTTTTCTCGACACTGGGGCAGTGTTCACACCTCCTAAAGATTGATCCAGAATTTCTATGGAAAACAAAAATCGAACAAAGATATAGCAAGAAATAGAAGCGTAGTGGAGAACAAAGAGTAAGTTTAGAAGTTGAATTTTGGGCAAAGTTTCTATAGAATAATACTTCACATCTGAGAAACCTGTATGTTGGCACATTTCTTGCAAACATACTCACACCTGAAAGATATTGTGGACTTGTGAAAGCACTGAAGCTCAAACCTAATGTGACATTATTTTGACCTGTGGAGATTGACACTTCCTCTCTTGGTTCTATAAATATTTTTGAAGACACAGTTTGGATATGGTGTTGTTCTCTATTTTTATACTCAGTGATGTATGACATGATGCTTTCTCCATTCTCAGTGTTATGACATTATGAAACTCGGTACTATGATCAGTCCTATGATGATGATATATTTGGTGCCGTGATAATGATATTTCTATCTTGATATTCAAAGCCATGATGAAGGTTCAGTCATGATGCTTCGGTGCTACAGCATTCCAGTGCTACAGAACTTGGAGATACTACAAAAGTGATCACTGTAATTAAAAATTTTGAATAGCAACCTACAGTCCGTTTCAACATAACAAGTATAGGGATGTTCAAAATAGCAACCTACAGTCCGTGTCAACATACCTCTGAACTGCACTATTTGTAATATGTCTGAAACTTCTTTCTGCAATATTACAATATCACTAAAATTTCGTATTGTGTTGCATGATGAAACTACACCGAAAGTGTCTCTGAGATAATAGAGCTTGATCTGAAAAAATAAACCTATAACTCTGTAATCTGCAGTTATGTGATAACTACAAAAGATGATCTGAATTGTATACAGTGATCTGAGATTTCAGAGAACTCCAAATTCCTGAGGTTGAAAGGTGAAACTATACCCCTATATTTATAGTTTAGATCTGCATGTTGTCTCTTTCTAAGATTAATGTAAAGTTATAAACAATTGACTGAAGAAGAACATTGAAAAAAGACTGTAAATATTCAAGACAGTGCATGAAATCAAGGATTTGTAAATCCATGGCTTCAAATGACATCATCAACATGAGATCCAAGTTCGATGAAGTCAATCTTGAGCTCAAGGCTCAAATTCTGACCAATACTGCTTTTGATTACACCGAGGACACACATCAATGGGTCAAGAAGTCATTGTCATCAAGCCTACAATAACAAACCCTAGATAAATGAACATGACAACAAAAGGGGTTACATCAATGGGTCAAGAAGTCATTGTCATCAAGCCTACAATAACAAACCCTAGATAAATGAACATGACAGCAAAGGGGGTCAATGACCTAGCCAGGGCCACATTAGGGCTAGTAGTTACAATTGTAACCACAGAGAATATTGTTAGTGGATATATCTAGCATCTCATGCCAAATGAGGTGCCACCATATCTTTTGAAGATTCTTCACTTGCCAAACACTAGGGCAAGCAATCTAGTATGGCCTTTGTCTAACTACTATAATTGCAATACTATCTAACATGAATATTCAAACAAGGGGGAGCCATAGCAGATCTTCACGTCTTTATGAGGTCCCCTTCAGAGGAACCCCTCCATATTATCCACATATTTTGTTTATATATTAAATTCATAGAAATAATGAAGGGAGGGGATCCCTCCAAGCCATAAAAAATTGTTCTGCACATGGTTTATGATAACATTTTTGCCAACTAATTAGCTAGTTTAGATTTGCATGTTGTCTCTTTTTTGGGATTAATATAAGAAACTAGGGAGTTACGCAAATATTTAAGAGTCAAGACAGTTCATGAAATCAAGGGCTTGTAAATCCATTGCTTCAAATGCCAGTGTAAACATGAGATTCAAATTTGACAAAGTCTATCTTGAGCTCAAAGCTCAAATTATGGTTGATCCTGCATTTGATACACTAAAAAAACGCATCAATGGATCAATAAGACATTGAATGAGTGCTCTGTCATCATGCTTGCAGTAGTTAATCCTAATTAAATGAACACGACAATAAAAGGAGTCAATGGATGCACTAGGACTACATTAGGATTGGTAGTTAAAACTATAACTAGAGAGAGCATGTGGTCACCGGCTATATCCATGGAATTTCAAGCCAAATGAGGTGTCACCATCTCATTTTAAGAGTCGCAACTTACAAACACTAGATAATACTTTCAGCTCTAATATGGTCTTCATTCAACTAATACCATTGCACTCCTATCTAACACAAATCTTAAAAAATAAGGCAAATTCACTGCAGATCTTCAAGTCTTTATGAGGTCCCATTCAAGGGAATCCTTCTATTTTCATATGAAATCCATGGGTTCTATCTCTATATTGAATTCATGGATACAACAAAGACAAGGTTCCCTCCAAGCCATTAGAAACGACTCTATGCAAGAAGGCAACTCCTTGATAGTTTCTTTCCCGTGGATTTTGGCATAAGCAAGGATGCTAGCGTGCTTTTAGTTTCAAGCCTTCTTGGAGGATCCCTATACAAAAATATGCCCTCCTCCCAATCCCATCAATTCAAGAATGAGGTGAAGCCTAGGCTTTCTATTCCCTCAAAGAAAAAGGCGCCCCTCAATTCTATCTTTATAGTGGAGAAATCAAAGGACATTCCAGTGTTGGAACTTGCATGTATATGCCCACAACTTTTTGCATTGAAGGGATGGCACTCTTTTTCCTTTGAATGGGCTTTGGCCATCTACAACAATGCTTCATGGGTGGAAAAATAAAACCTATATTACCAACGATGAGCTCTTCCTCCATTCCAAGTGTTACTTCATTGTAATTTTTAAGGCCATGGTGGATAGGAAAAAGAAATTCAATCTAGGACCCTATTTCTAGGGGAAAATGCACCTCTCCTTTCATCCCTAGTTCTGAAAGTTTGATCCAAACACCATGATTATTACAGCAACTCTGGTCTACGTAAGAGTTCCAAACCTCCTCTTCACTTGTGGTATCCTAATTTTCTTGCAACTATTAAAAACCCCCAGGATCATTTTATTAAAGTTAATGGAGCTCATATTGTCATGGGCTCAACATCTTTACCCGTATCTGTGTAGTGCTCAACCTAAGTTGTGAGTTTCCCAACTAGTTTCTCATATAATGGGTTGATCTCACTTTTACCGAAATGTTAGACATTGAAAGCACAAAATTTAGATGTAGATCATGCCAACAAATTGTACACCTCCAAGAAACCTATTCATCTTCACCAAAATCTTCTACATCCAATGGACATAGGAAAAATCCCAAAGGATGGTAAGTAATACAGGGAAACATATGTGCTCCAAGAAAGAAAATGGCTCAACTGAAAGAAAAGAAACCTATGCAAGTTCCCCTTGGTAGTGGTGGGGAGACACACTCAACTTTGGTGCCATCAAATCTCTTTTGAGGTTTAAAGCATCTTTGTGAATCGAAAAAGGAAAAGCTTAGTACTAACAACCTTGCGTTCATGATTCCCTTTCAAAAATCAGTATATCATAATGCCACTAATCCATGTCAACAGAACTGGGTGGATCAATATTAGAAAGAAAAAGAAACAAAAGAAAAAGTGATCCTCATGAGACAAACCACAACACCTAGTTACCATGTAACTTCTTCAACTCTCTACAAACGAGTCAAGTTGTGTTTCTCTATGTTCTCTGAATTTATATCTATTTCATAGTTATGTTTCAATATTATGTTCATAGTTATGGGATTGAAGCATGACAGAGGAAGAAGGAAATCATGTAGAATCCACATTTTTCCAGTGTGAGTACCCATTTCTTTGTATTCACTTTTCATCCACAGAAGAAAAGAGCAAAGCATAGGCCTCTCCTAGTTGGGTTCGTCCTGTATTGGGTTTTCCTAGGGTATATCTTGTATTCAATGTATGGATGGTGTGTAATTGTTTGTTTCCTTCATTTCACTTTTAGCTGATTCTCAGTAATTTCTGTGTTAAATCTAATGATATGAAGTCTGCAATATTGAGTAGAATAGTGCTAGTAAAATACTGTATAATATTATAAAATTTGTTATGAAGATCTGGTGGAACATCCACGACAATGTACAAATCAGAAATGGACTAAGAACCCAATGGCATGCATTAACTCCATTCATTCTCTATGCTTCCAAGTTCCCAGAGATAAATAACATCAAAGAGTAACAAAGATACAAAGCAAGACGAAACTGCATATCAAAATGCACACTTTCATTTCTGAACCAATTGACAAAAACCTGCAAAGCCTCCAAACTAAACAAAGTCAACTCCACAAAAAATGAGATTACTCGCACTAATATCAAATTTAAATAAATATACACTAGCACACACACATCTAAAATTGTGTCTGATATGCACATCAATGTTCCACAGCTCAGGGTTGAATATCTCAAATTTCAATATTCAATACATCAATCACTTCACTAAACTCAAGATATGCAATATTGACCCTATCGAAACCAGAATTAGATGGATCTGGGATATTATATTCGATGCACCTAACACATAGTATAGATTAAATGCAATTACATGCAAATAAATTATTGACAGACTCACCCACCCCAAGCAAGATGTAGAGCATCTCACATCTTTCAGTACAAACACAAACAACTATTCATTAAAATACCACTTATTTTATTCATGTGGTAAGGATATGAATCAAGCTAAAACAAGAATTAGAAGGAGAAAAAACATACCTTCGGTCCCTCTCCGCAAGTGCATTTTCTAAAATTACAGTATATCCAATGTCAACAGTTGATGCATTTGCCAAATAATCCTGGCCCAGACAAAAATGGACAAACAAATCAGTATCACATGGCAGGCATAAGAAATCTCAAAGTAAGCATCTGGAAAAGTTCCATTCATAGTGCCAAAAATAATAATAGTAAGATGAAGCAGTCATTGGTGATAGAATCATAGATCCATGTTCCTAGATACAATGGATTATCGCATTAAGTCCCTTGGATTACAAGTTAGAAAGCAGCACCGAATACAACATGCATCAACAGATTTTTATCTAGAGCTCTTCCATGTTTGGACAGACAATAAGAAATTGAATAAAATTCATGTGAAGGAACAATTAAAATAAATTCATGGCACACTTCAAATTCAAGAATGCAAACTCAAAATCAAAAGAGCACATCAGAATCTCTAAATAAGGTTTCATGATGATCACCAGAAGTTGAATCTTTGCAAAATGTTTGGCTCTAAAAACAAAGCATGAGAATCTAGGCTATGATAGATCATAGGAAGCTAAGACATTAAATCTATGGGATGTTGGATATCATTGAATTAAATTGCAAGTAGAGATGATAACGAGTCGAATAAATGACACCTACCTGCCCCTTTTGTAAACAATAGGGAAAAAATTTACATCTATATATGCTTGGAAAAAGGAGGGCATGGTTGCCTCTACAGTGAAAACTAGAAAATGAAACATGGAAACCCTATGCACAACAGGTTGCATGAGTAAATGCTAATAATATATGTTGGAAAATGAAATTGATATGCTTGAGACGAAAATAAGTGAGGCCTATTCATAAAGCAGTTCGAAACTGAATCCACTGGTTAGAAATTGTCCCCCACCAGACAACGCTTCAGGCACCATTCAATTCTACATCTAGTATCCAAATTATCAAAATTCAGTTGTGCATAATTTTGTTTTCTGTGATCAAAACATAGTAATACCCACACAAATGTTCAAAATGCAGAGCATATATACAATGTACATACGTTTTTTGTTTCTTCTTGAGGGCATGCATTGCACATACTTTGGCTAGGGTTCGAAGCCCATACTGTAAATGGGGTTATCGGGATAATCAGACACTACAAACGCACATATTGTTCTAGGGTTCGAAGCCCATTATAGTTTTGAAGATCTTGGAGATGGCAGCATCAGCTTCACAAATGGCTACTAGCATCAATAGAATATTGGATCTTTTCACTACTTTCTCTGATGGATTGACAGATAAAATCATGGAGGAAAATCTTAAAGAGGTTGATCTCAATGTTAGAGCTCGGGCACTCAATTCCCTGCTTCAAAATCATCAACTCCAGGTTTTCAAGCAAGGTGATTTCATAGTTTACAAGCAACATGCAAAAGAAAAATTTGTAAGGTTTAAGGGCCTCTCATCTGAAGATATGCTCATATATCAAGTCATAAAAATTGTTGGAAATATGGGTATACGGAAAAAAAATATGAAAAGGGAAAAAAAATTTACAACAACCACAGGTTAACAAAGCATTGAAAAATCTAGAAGCTCGTGACTTAATAAAAGGGGTGAAGTGTGTTTCTAACCAAGAAATGAAGGTGCACGGTGCACGGATAAACTTTGATATGGAGTTCACTAACATTGTTAAGAAACAGTGTTTACAGTTAGTCTTGTAGCAGGGTGTAGCCACTATTGAGAGTGTTGCTGATCTTGTGAGAAAATCAGGGATATCAAAGGTGGAATTGAAGGTTTAAGAGCTCAAGAAAATGGTGATGTGGAAGAAGTGATAAGAACCAGAACCAGAGACTTTGCTGCTATAGGGGTTCCCAAGCTCAAATTCAGGAGTATTCGGCATTTACAAACATTTCTTGTGGATTTTTCCCTGTCTTGCAAGAGTGCACAGATGATGGCCTGATTTATGATTTTCATGGCACGGAAGCTACATTATACATGCAATAATTGTTTAAACTCTTACCTTCTCATAGACCTCTCAACAGATGGAGGAGGATGGTGGCCTTCTTCTTCTTTAAATTGAATAATCGTGCTCGAGTCGAACTCTTCAATGCATTCAATATCGATGAGAGGGTTTTCAGGTTCCCCTCTTGTAGCTCTAGCTGTGCTCTACTGTTTTGGTTGGTAACAGAATGTTATGTCTTTTGTTTTCCCGCCAATACCCTCTTGAAATTTATTGAAATTTAAATGGAGTGGGAAAATTATTTTCGGTTGAGTTAAAGCATTTTAATCGAAAGGGTAAAAACTTGAAAACAAAAAAAACAAAAAAAATATTCCAATATAATAAATATTTAAATTTCTTAAACTTTATTCAAACATGGTAAATATTTTAATATTTTTCAAAACAAAGGTGGATGCTCTGTTAGGTTTTCAAATCACTCTATATTTTTTATGTTATTTTATTTTTTTCATTGTATATGATTAATCTAGATTCATCTTAACTTCCAATCTATCAAATTTCTATAGAAATCAAATCTAAGGAGTTTTGCATTTCAAGAGATTTAATTCCTCTCTCTCGGCCTTGGTAGATCTAGAGTTAAAATATATCTAGATTGGGTTAATTATTAATTTTATGTTTTTAATTTTTATTTTATTTTATTTTGACTGACTCTAACTGTTAAAGATAACATTACAACACTTTGACCATAGGAGAAGAATTCAACACTGGAGAAACCCTAGAGGCCCATGGAAAAATTGCAAGCGGAGAAAGGGTCGTAGTTTTGACAAAGAGTGAACAGGATCTAGACAATGTGATCTCTGATATCCTTGTCAAAATGCAAAATAAGATTAAATGGTAACCATGAGTTTTTTATCCACATGATATATATTTTGTACAAATATGGTGGCCATGATAAACCCTTTGAAGACACGCAATTATTCATCAAATATGTTTTTTAGATGAGATTTTGACTGCTTACTATTGGACCCACATGGAGGAGGAGGAGGAGTTGGTGGATTATGAACTAGAGGAGGGGGGTTTTCAACAAATTTGGTCTAGTCCCAAGGATTTTATCCATTCGCATTTCAAAGTCAACTTAGAAGGTCACCATACTGCAGTTTCTGGGCCTACCAGATCTTTAGAAAGCAAAGTTAAGAATTCAATAGGCAACTGTCTAGCGGTTCGAAGGCCCTAACCTCTACTCCAGCCATGCACTATTTGGGTCCTTTAGTTTCGGCTAGCCCAGGGCCTAAGGACATTTGTTAGGGGCTAGAGAACTCTTCTTAGGGTGTTTGGCTCTAAGTTTAGTTTCCCTATTGTCCTAAATATTGGAGGAAGATATACAATGTGTTACTACTTCCTTAGGGTTTTCAAATTTTTTGAACATAGTGGGGGTTCTTCACTCTCAGAAGCCTCTCTGGATAGTTTTCTTGTATATCCTTCATCTCAAGTGCCATCAGCCTCGCCCTCCTTCGGCGAACTAGTGAAGGAGAGCCTTGCCTCGACAACGGAAGAAGGCCAAACTAACATCATAAATGGTCTTGTGGTTTTCAGGGAGAAACACCCTTGTGAATAAGAACGAGTTATGATTCAAAATGAATCTGAGAAAGCAAGGAAGTGGAAAATCCATTGTAGTGTAAAGAAGAAGAACACATTCCTTTGTTCTCTATTTTTGGGAGTCAACATCACCATTCAAAAGACTGAGGAAACGTCCCAAAAATACTTGGTGGGGTAAGTAAGGGGTTGAAAATTTAGTTCCTCGACCCTAAATGTGTGGGCGGACAAGGAAATCTTACCTATTGTAAAATTTCCTCCAGAGGTGTCTCTCTTAGCCAGAGGTTGGATTCATTTGTGCTTCAAAGATGTAGCAGACACCCGAGAGGTACAACAAATGGTTTAGAAAATTGATCCATCTCTTATCCTTGTCAATTTCTAGATGTCCCTCTTCGATGCAAAGTAGGAGAGACTAGATATGGCCCCAATCTAGGTTCATCTTCCAAGTCTCCCTCCTAACTATTGGGATACCCTAATTTTCAAAGATATAGGTAACTCATTGGGATCTTATCTAGCCCATGAATCTACATATTTAGAGATGGGGATTAAGACATACACCCATATTTTGGTTAATATGGACCTCAGATAAAGGCTCATAGAAGGTGTTGTAGCTCCTAGAGACAGCCTTGAGTTGCAAAATACTAGTACCTAGGACATGTTAAGATCAGAGGTTAAATATGGACAACTATATGAATTCCTCTGATAGAAAATGGGTCAAGAGAAAAATGGTTTTGGTGATTCAAGGATGGAGAAGACCATTTGAGCCTGATTCATGTGAATTTCCTATACTCATGAGAGTGCTCAGTAGGCTATGTGGCTTGATGGATTTTAAATGGGCCAAGTATAAAAAAATGAGCAAAAACCTAAAAAATATGCAGAGGCGTTGAGAGAGAATGGAGAAGGAACCCACAAGAGACAGGCAGGGTAGGAAGGGGATAGATGGAATGAATGAGGGAAGTATGGATTTTGCTCACCATCACACTTAATCAATGACACTTTCCTCTTTCAACTAAATTAAAAGGTAGATAGATTCATTTTAAACACTTTGATAGTTAGAATTTCCCTTCCTTTCTCCTTCTCCACTTTGTGTGTGGTCACAGGCCAACAGAAGGCATGGATATCGGGATTGGGGTGTAGTGTATTCAGATATTGGGTTATGAAGGAATACATTTTAGGTGTAGGCGGGGCCATATGTATGGGCACCTGGCTAAAAACTATAAGCTTCCACTTTTTGCGTAGGACTATCCATCAAGAGGCAAGGACATATTAGGTTAGAAAAGGGTTCTAGATTGGAGATTTTGGGCACCGAGGAAAAGCTATATGGTGCAACTCCTCTCTGCAAAACATCCTCCATGTCGTTGGTGAAAATTGTTAGGATATGGTGTTTATGTTGCCAGTTGTCTAAAATCCCTACTAAAGGGGTGGAGTTTCATTTCCTTGGATGCTAATGGAAGGTTTTAGGGTTTACTAGTTGGATGCAAAGCCATAAATATTTGGGTATCCAATTCTTGGGGTTTGGATTCTAGTTTTTCCATTGAGGATAGAGAGCGAGAAGGGGAGGGAGATATGGAGAGGGAGGTAGGGAGAAGGAAAGAAAGGGAGGGAGGGAGGGAGCGAGATGGAGAGAAAGGGAGAGCTGGAGACTAACAATTATGCACACTATTTGTTTGTCTTTATTAGAACGAAGGTTTGAGATTGTATTTTGTTGAGGAAAACGAGAGAGGAAACCCTAATTTTGGGGGATGAAATGGTTATGGTAGCAAGGAATCTTTTGAATGAAACATTTATTTTTCATGTTGTAAAATTCCACCTGTGTAAGCAAACTACAAATGATGTTCAAACCAAGTTGTAAAAATCTAGAATCTTTATTAAATGTAAAATCATTTTATTGTTGAGAACTATCTAGGCTAGGAATGAAACTCCAACACCTTCCATTAACCAATTTTCAGTACACACTTCATTAGAGGCCTCTTTTATACTCAATTTAATATCAATTTTATGCTTAAATGCTAGGACTGCCACACAACTTTCCTCATTCCATGCTTTACTATATGCCTCTTATATATTCATAGCTTATTTATCATGTAGGAACCTCTAGGACATATGAATCCAACACATGAATCAACCCCTAGAAAAATACATTATATGCTTCCTCATAATTAAGGGGTTTATTATAACTCTTAAAGGAAGTTTAGATTATTGGTTGTGGGCTGATACAAACCTTTTTATCGAAGATATAGTTATGATGATGAGCCTTAGAAACTTAGCCTAAATCCCATGAAATTCTCTATCTCCAATCCATATCTAGGTTGATTACTCATATTTTCTTATCCTTAATACCTTGTTTAGAATGAGATAGGTCTAGTATCGTACCTAGCCTAATCATTAGCCCATGTGATTCTCTAAAAGTAGGCTACATGCATTGATTATCATACTCCTTAAAGGTTGGTTTCACAAGTGTGATTTTTTATCTTTGACATCCTAACTTGTACAATTATCCCATAAATTAGCTTTATTTCCAAATACAAAGAAGCACATATGATATACCTTCAACATTTTTGTATTTTCCTCGAAAAGTGCGACACTTTGAAACAAAATTAGAGTTTGCATGTCATTCATTCAATATTTTGAACAACATGCAACTAATTATGGTAGGTATTGGAGTATTCCGTTTGACATATGTGTTTATATGTAGTTTCATTTTCTTAAGAGATGGTATCAAGGAAAAATAATTTGGCCATTGGTTTGACTTTCGTTGACATAGGCCCTTAATATTTGTGCCCCCTTGATATATTTTCCCTTTCGCTCTTGATTCAATTTTTTTTGAATGTTTTCCAACCTCATGTATAAAATTTATCCTTATAAATTGAGTCACCTATACACCAATTTTAGTCATTTTTGTCTAACAATATTGATCATTTGGAGGATGGGGATGGTATGGTTCTAGGCCTTGCCTCCCAATTGAATGTTTAGTTATCTATCTACTTGGGTTCCAACGCACCTCCTTCCCAAATTCAATGCACCTTCATTCTTTAGGGCTTACAACCTAATGTTATAATTACAAAAATGGATGAATGACAATACAATGTTAAGGAAGGTTCTCTTGCATGCCTTAAAGTGCCCTAGATTCATATGAAGACTCTTAGCTAATTTTTATGTTGCTTCTATGCTCAATTCATTTCTGAGTGCAACTCTTTGCTCACCATTCATTAACTAACATTCCTTCTTGTTGTTCTTCTTATGTGGACAGTTTGTGGCATAATGTCCATGCTCATGACAGTTGAAATATTTCACCTTTGACAAGTATCGCTTCTTGCCTACCTTGCTGGTCTCGGATTTGGAATGAGAGCCCTTCCCTTTTCCTTTCTTCGCCTTGCCAGCGAAGGCACAGTTCTCCTCATCATAAGCCTTTGATGAGGATCCATTTCTAGTGCTTCGTCGAATTTCCTCTTGTGCCAAATCAGACCATAGTCGCTCCCAATCTGGAAGCTTCTCCCTCCCATTAATAGAGTCCTGGGATATATGCCACCTCTTGGGAATTCCTATAAGATCTAGGCTCACCAAATCATCTGAGGCAACATAGATCCCAACACTTCCAAGCTCATCTTGACAGTGAGTGAACTTGGTCAAGTATTTTTAGATCGTGTCGCCCTTCTCCATTTTGATCTTCCTGAGCTTGTCTTTCAACACCAACTTCCTATCATCGCTGCTATTCAGGTACAGATCTGTCAATCCCTTCCACATTGAAATGGTTTCACCTTCTCATGGAGGCTTGAGACACTATGGCCTCGAACTCCCTCTAACAATATCCTTCTCGCCTTTGCAACCAAGGTGTGTTAGGAAGTGCTAGGGTGTGTTAGGGAGTGTAAAAGAATGCCCAGGATTGTAGGGGATGTTAACACATGCCACATAGTGCTAGGGCATTTGAGACATGTTAGGTGTTGTGGAATGTCAAGATGTAAATTATGTTGCTTAGTTGTTTTATGACCACAGTTGGATGTGATGAGCTTTGTCTTAAGTGGGATGCGTTGAGATTGGACACGAGTTGCCTAAGATGAGTTACAAGTAGTTCTTAGGTGAACAAGGCATATGTTGAATTTCCACGACACATGAGAATCTGGGTTTGGTCTTAGAATATTTGATGCAAACACACAAAAGTGCCACAACACATCTACTTTTCACAACGAAATCTACACACATCAAGGAATCATGAACTAGTGCACATGAAAATTTTAACTTTTTCAAAACGTTCTTCGTTAAATTACAAAATATAATAGAATAGGCTAGAGCTCGCATACCTGGGATCATGGCCCTTTACAATCGCACTGATATAACTAGGGCTTGGTGTTAGTCCTTTGACAACTAATCTACCTTGAACAAGACAACACCTAACCCACTTTTTTATGGTGGCCACACATATCCCTTTTAGTCCACATGTCCTAAACACATCTGACAGGTCCTCTTGCCTCTCGTTATGTGACTCCTCAATCTGCCTCTATCAATGAAATCAATTCCTTTAGGTTACTGAACTTGGATAAAAAAAAATGCCCTCTATCTACCTCTTTTTTCCTTTAAGTTCTTCAACACTTAGGGTTTTCAATCAGTTGTTCACAACTATGTTTGTGAACAACTCTCTGGTCTACTCACTTTTTCCATACTCCTACTCCAAGACGACAAGTCTAGGGCTATGGAGGTTTCCCTTCTTCTCGCTAACTCAATCCCCCACAATATAGCGAACTAGGGCTAGTTAGATAACCCGCTAATTGAATGATACTTTAGTCCTTCAAAGTCTGCACATCCTTAGGCCCAAAAACCTACCCTTATACCAGTTATGTTTCCTTCACAAGTACAAGACTTAAGGCTCTTCTTTGAATATCACCTAACGACCATCCAACTATACTTGGACTGCCATCAATTTTTCCAACCACAATCAATTCTTTTACTTATCTAATGGACACAACACTGGCCTCATCTAGGGCTCTTCAAATATGCCACCTAATAGCGATTTGAGTACCTCTCAAAATCACTATTCTTGTGTACCAATTCTTTTTTGTACAATCTATGAAAAAATTTGAACTACTCCTCTTATCATCCTTCTAAAAATTTGTAGATGCTTGACCTAGGGTCACAAATCATCCACTAAAATTCCATTGTCTAACTGTTTATAGGTTGCTTCAGAACTTTGTCCAAAATGACATGGACAGTCCACCAAAATCAAATCCTCTTCATGTCAATCCATTCCTCATATGGCACATTACTTCTACTTCATCTTCTACTCAGGTTCCACCTTCTTTGGATTTGTTATCTCCATACATAGTTCTGCAAACCATCTTCCAAATCTATGGTATATGTTGCAGAGATAAACCTCTCTCTAAGGGTCACGACTAGGTGTTATAACCACACCCACTTTGCAGCTAGGTGGTATAACTTGTGCAACACTATCAAAGAAGTCACAAGGGAATCCAAAAGGGAGTGGAGGTATGTTTTTGTGTTAAATTGTTGGTCCTAGTTTGGACAGTTGGAACATTTTATTACAGCCTGTGGAAGCAAAGAAGGGAGGGCTAGCGTGTTGGTTAGAAGCCCTAACCAGTGTAATGATTGGTGATAGGATCAAATTCATATGCAACCTATGGGAGCCATGTGTTGGGGTTCTCTTGGGTGTTAAGAAACCCCAACTAGGAGAATATCTTGTAATGAAGTAATGGGTGTCCTAGGAAAGGACTGTTAGAGAAGTCTCTTGGCAGCCACGAGCAGGATTTCCTAAGTTTGAGGATGCCCTAGCCAGAGGTAGATGCTACAACAAGCATTGGTCACTCGTGGTCTACTAGAGGGCAACGTGAGAGTGGGCCAAGTGTGAGCGTGGATTGTGCATTTATGAAATGTTGGAGGAAAGTGTCATAGTACCCATGTTGGGGCCCGGTGTGCACCATCTTCACGGTCCTTGTTGGTTGCTAGAGGTCAAGGGTCTGATCAACCAGAAGCAGTTTTGTGTAGCCCTAGACTTGTGTGTGGAGGACTTCTATAGAAAATTATGGGTAGTCCTCCTAGCCCATGTTCATTGTGGGATATAGACATCTCACAGCGATAGGTGGTAGCCCTTCATGCCCTATGTTGGCCTTCATCGGTGCAGCACAGGAAGACCATAGTGGTTTGAAGTCCCTAAGTAACTGAGGAGCAGCAATGAGAAGATTGAGAATTGTTCACGAATGGAGTTGTGAACAATTTGACAGGAGTCTCGATGTGTTGTGCCCTTGATGGACTAAGGCACAACTAGTGAGCAGATTGGCAGCCAAGCTTTAGTGGCTTGATGGACTTGGAGCATTAATAGAGTCAAGAGTTGCATATCGGGAGCTGAAGGACCGAGCTGGTACAGGGCATGACCGAGAAGAGCTGAGAGAGAATGTGACAACGACATGGTCAGAGTATCTTGTTGAAGGCAGATTGGTTGTCAATGGACTGACACCAAACCCAGTTTTGTATCTTGTATAAATGGGTGTATGAAGGCCATTATCCTTGGTACGTGAGCCCTAGACTGTTGTATCATATGCTGATTAATATAACAAAGTTGGGTTAAAAATTGTAAGAATTTTTCTATATTTTGTGCATTGGTAGATTTACTGTTATTTATATTTTGTTGTGCAAAGTAGTATCATTGTGATTATTGGTTTGGTAGCGTGAAAGATTTTAAGACACTATCCTAGACCCAAGATCGTGGAAAAACAACATGGTATCAGAGATTATCTGAGCTACTTTAAGGGATAGTGAATCAGAGTGTGCTCAACGAAGCAACTCATAGGGGGTTGTGGGTGTCTAGATCAAGGAGCAAAAGGTTCAGCTAAAGAAGAGTCTAGGTCGGCTTGATGTTAATAAGCCATGTGACAACTTGTCAAGCCAATGTGGACACCCAAATGAAGCCCTTATATTGCGTATAAATAGAAGGTGAGGGAGGCTAATATAACATCCAAGCGAAAAAATTTAGGAGTAAAACACCTTCTGATGTAAGCCACAGCTTGAAGAAGAGAAGACTGAAGCCTGAAATGACTGTTTGAGGTCTAATTAGAAGATATAATAGGGCCGAGGAGTAGCTGCATAAATACGTTGATAATAGGGTTGTTTTGGTACCAAAAGGGGTGGCATATTTATTGTTTAAGAAAGTCTAGGGCACTGTAGTTATTACAGGGATAACGCATGTCTGTATTAGGCTTGCTGGAGGGGCCGTAAGGACTAATTCCTACAAAAAAAGTAAGGGACAAGCAGCATATGGGAGCAACTCTAAGGAGTGCCTGGTCTTGCTAAGCACGAAAAAAAATATATGATTGATTTTATAAAATCTTGTCAACCCTACCGCTTCCTTCTACATAATTCTGTATACAAGTTTAAATCTATTGAAATTTTAACAATAAAAATCATAGATATCAGGAAAATACCTTTCGAAATTATCAACACACACTCTCCCTCTCTCAGTTCTCGAAGGTTGCAATTTTATCTCCATATGCTGGCAACGGACCACGTGTTTTCTACTCCGAATTGCAGGGAAACCCCCAAATCAGGAGAAGAATATCTCAATTAAAGCTGGAAAAAGAGCTAAACCATATCTGATATAATAAAATCGCGTTAAAAATATAGTCGAATCCAGAGTGTAGCGAAGAATATAAGGGTATGGAATCTGCGCCGAAATCATAAAGATTGTTAAAGATCACCGAGCTCTGTCCCGAACCTGGCCAAGGGAGAATAGCCGCCCGAAATTAAATTTTAAGAAGCCGCTCAAAATTAAATTTTAAGAGGTACCAAAATCTTATAAAGCAATTGCTATAGTCGTTTTGATTTTCATAAAGTTCTAATTTTATTTAAGCAAAAGGAGGTCATCTAGTATTTTTATTTGAGCAAAGGAGCTCATTTCACATCTAGGAATAAATTTTAATAGGTCCATTTAGAGTTTAGACTAGCGGCCAAATTAGATTTTAATAGGTAGTCAAAAATTATAAAGCAATTGCTATGGTGGCTTTGGTTTTCATTAAGTTTTATTTTTATTTGGTAAAAAGGAGGTCATCTAGTATTTTGGTTTTCATTAAGTTTTATTTTTATTTCAAGAATAGGAGTTCATTTCAAACAGAAGTTATATTTAATATTTAATGATGTTGAAGACCCATAAAGTAATAATGTTAGTTTAATTAGAGCATCAATAAAAACTATATTAGGGAATATAGTTTTTACACGGGAGCTCGTGCATGCTGCTTGATCTAGGCTGGTGTTTGAAATTCTGACTCGGCCCTCCGCCACCATGGCCCCCCAGAATTCGATCCTGGTAGGGAACCACCCCCTGCTGCTCCTCAAAATGATGTGCAACCTCCTCATGATGAATCTGCAATCGCTTTTGTCTCTTTGGTTTCCTCAATGGGACCTCCGCGATCACGCCCAACTGTGACAAAATTTGTGAAAAACCTTGATGGAATACCAGAAACCACTTTGCCTCCAACACTCCCACACAGAGAAGCCCTCTAATGGGAGCTTGATCCTTTTCATTTACAACTCCTTATGTGAGAGAACACTACAAGCTCCATCTCAACATGATGAAGTGTAGATATTGTGAATAATTCAAAACGAGGCTTCGCAAATTATCCAATTGTCTACATTTGGTATACATGATAATAATGGCATTACCCACAAACACATATGCTCGTAACTAGTACCTAGTTCTCTAAGAATCAATTAATGTTTCTAATATGCTCAATTAGAGATGAAGGATTCTCCTAGGAGGTCAATTTGCTGGTTTGGGGTGTTGTACTTTTAGTGGTTAAGGGGTTAGTAGTTAAGGTGTTTAGGGGTGAAGGGTTAGGGGTTAAGGGTCACAGGTTAAGAGGATAAGGATTTATGGCTTAGGAGGTTCATGGATTAATATAGGTTAGGGGTTAATGTCATAAGATTTAATGAATGAAGGGGTTTATGGGTTATGATTTGTGAGTGCAGGGGTTAAGGGAATATGGATTGGGGGTTAAGAGGATAGGGAATTTAGTGGTTATGGGTTAAGGGCTTATGTTTTCGTGATAATTGGACTCCTAATCCCCTTATCACCACTATTTGGGGTTCCCCTATCAATTTCTCTCACTGCCTTCCCTCTAGGTCCCCTAGGCTCTATGAAATTAGGTCCTAAGCCCCCTTCTCATTCTCTAATGCTAGGATTATAGATCTTAGTAAACCATGCTTGCACCTCTAACTTCTACACATACATGCTACCCTTGTGTCCCCTTGGCCCGTTCAATACACCGTAAGATACCCCCCCTAGAAAATTTTTGGTTATGTCATTCCACTTTTCCTAATGTTATGACCCCCCAAATTTGGTCTCAATACCCCTACAAGTACACCCTTGTTCTCCCTTGGCTCATAGAGTAAACACATTAGGGGTAATGGGTTGTGATAAGGGATCCCCTAATCCACTTATCACAACTATAAATAGGCTTATGAACACCATCAATATCTATTGTAGTTGTTGCAATGAAAGCAATAATGAATACAAAATTTGTGGTCAATAGGACAAGAATCATCAAGATGTTGAACCATACAATGTAAAGATGGTTTTCAATGCTAGCTAGTGATCTAGTCACATAAAAGAGTCCCCCATAAATTTTCGCTTTGGGACACCCCTAGGATTCAATAATTAATCTAAAGTGAGAGGATTCGTTGCTAAGGTGACAATGGAAACGACCTTGGGTTGACGCAAAATGACACTTAGTGATCCTTACAAAACTAGGGTGTCGGTTTCATCATCAACAAGAGGCACAATTGACAAGTGGAAACATCTCACATTTAAGGCACTTAGCAACAAATATTTATGCATGTTTTTCCACCGAGGGTACCTTAATTCACATTTCCTAAGGCACAAATCACATATTTGGATGAATTTTGGATAACACACGATCGCACAATCACATATAAGTAAGAGAAAGAATTTATCAATCGCACAACACAAGATGTAGCTGGGGAAGCAACTGCTCAAAAACATTTATCTCTATTTTGTATTAAGTTAAGGAATCATGAAACAATACAATGCTTAATCTCTCTTGATATTCTCCAGCACTCTGCCAATTGTCTCCTGCTGATCTAGAAAAATTGGTCTAATACTTAGCCAATTCTCAGCCTGCCTTGCTCACACAATTCCTATGGAATTATCTCCATATTAATTAGGAAAATCAACCTTCCTTCATTGCGCAATCCATCATGGCATCCCAATGACTTTATAATTGCACATTGGAAATTTTCTATAAATACAACTGATAGTTATGTTCCTCTGAACTGTGTTACAATAAGGATGAAGGGTCTTTTTTATTATTTAAAAATAAGATAAAATCCTAAACAATCAAAACCCTAACCCGAGGAGATGTAACACCAAGAGTTTATGGGCCCTGTTGGGGTTAGTTGGACAGCCAACTTTCCAGGGTCGTAACTTGGTCATATGATCTTCGTTTGATGCACATGATACCTTGTTAGAAAGATCTCTTCGAGGACTACAACTACTAATGCGATTTCTATGAAATCGCTAAACCTTTCTTGCCCAAAAAACGTCGTTTGGGGCCTCAAAATGGCTCCGGAAGTTCAGGACCTGAAAAACTGACAAAAAAAGTAAACTGTGCTATAATTAAGGAAACTGAAAAATTGAAAGAGACAATGGCGAGGGCCCAAGTGGAATAGGCGGGTGGCTACCAATATCCACCTCGATCACCTTAAATCAAATTTCTTGAGCTAACTCAATCATCATGACTTAGTTAACTGACACAAGTTGTTATGAGACGAAATTACAATTTATTGTCCAATTTATTTAAGGGGAAAATAAATTAGACGCCTCACATTCCTCACTCCTGGTACATCAAAATTCCTCACTAGTGTGGGTGCATTTTTTTTGTCCTTTCTAGTTTCCAATTTCACTGTTTCTTGTTGCAAATTTCAACACTCCCTCTCAATAAGAAAGGAATTCAATATATCTCCATCTGGTACCTTTGGAATGTTCTGCATGCTACACTTCTCTAGTGTTTTTTGCACCTGCAAATCCTGAAACTGAATAGCCTCCGAACAACTTACTCAATATAATGCATCTGTCATCAGAGTCTTCTGACTGCTGCTAGCTACTGCACCTGTCTAGTACTGGATTCTCTGCACTGCTGCTGACATCTGCATCCGTGCCCTTTGAACTATTGCTAGCTCTGATTTGTGATATAGTATTTGACATCTGTCACTCTGATTTCTGTCTTGCTGACATCTGACTACATGAATCTAACTGATCCTTCCTACTACTATTGTATTGTGGGCTCCTCGTAGCCAAGTTCAATCCATGAGACACACCATCTCAATGGACCTTGCCCAAATTTCTTATCTTGGGATTATGTCTACACATCACCCCACCTTACACCTCGAGGTATGGTTTCTCCCTCTTCCCATCTAGCTCAAAATTTCCCCCTCATGGAGGTCTCTGCTTGAGTGGACGCTTCCACTCAGTCTCCTCTCTGCTTCTCCAATTGTGGCACCTACTCCACAAGCTTCTGAGACTTCTTCTCATGAGGATGCATGTTGAGAGGTAATTTATGCTCCCTTTAAACCACCAAGTCTCTAACTTCCACCTTTCTCCTCAAATATTTGCATGCATCTGGTACCTTAATTACATATAGGTTCTTGACTCGCGCATAGTGTAATTGTCCCGACGTTACAAAAAGTTTCTAAAAAAGAGTTGATTTTAAATCGATGATATCTCCCTCATCCGAGCTCCGATTTGACCGATGTTTTTTTTTCCATTTGGGTATATTTTCACAAGGAATCCAAATATTCTATTTGTTTTTGAAAATTTTACACCAAAATATTCAAATATTCTCTGCAAACTCGCCGCCCAAAAAATTCCTGCTCTGATACCATGTAGAAAATCTAACCAACGAGATTCAATCTAATCTTGTAATCTACTAAAACAATATATTGAATCCTTCCTACAATTTGCGGAAACAAAACACGATCGCGCAATCACATATAAGTAAGAGAAATAAATTATCAATCGCACAACAACATGATGTATTTGGGGAAAGAAACTTCTCAAAACCCCTCTATCTCTATTGTGTATTAAGTCAAGGAATCATGAAACAATACATTAATGCTTAATCTCTCATGAGATTCTCCAGCACTCTGTCAATTGTCTCCCGTTGATCTAGGCAAACTCGGTCTAGTACTTAGCCAATTCTAATCCTTACTTCAGCCTGCCTTGCTCATGCAATTCCTAGGGAATTAACTCCTTATTAGTTAGGAAAATCAATCTTCCTTGATTGCGCAATCCATCATGGAATCCCAATTACTTTATAATTTCACATGGGAAATTTTCTCTGAATACAACTGATAGTTATGTTCCCTTTAACCTTTGTCTCAACTGGGTATTCCTCGAAACTGACATGCATGCAACTATTAATAGCGAATTATCAGTTATATGATTTATCACTCATTGTGAATTAAATCTAATTTAATTCAGTACTGGACCTCTCACTAGCTCATCACTCAGTTAGAACCAGTTAAACTGATTTTATCGCATTTAATTGATTTAATTACACTTGCACCCCACTAATGCATCAACTTCAATTGGACCCCAAAATATTAGAATCCCTCTAGATGCCTCATCTCAGACCCTCAAGTACTTGAATTTCTTGAGCTAACTCGGTCATCATGAATTAATTAACTGACACAAGTTGTTATGAGATGAAATTACAATTTATTGTCCAATTTATTTAAGGGAAAAATAAATTAGACACCTCACATTCCTCACTCATGGTGCATCAAAATTCCTCACCAGTGTGGGTGCATTTTTTTTTGTCCTTTTTGGTTTCCAATCTCACTGTTTCTTGTTGCAAATTTCAACATTTCAGAATTTCATGCGGCCTTCACACAAAGACACCATTGAAATCACATGCCCATATTCTCATGAGAAACCTCTCTTAAGCTCGATCTACCAGAAGAGAACCAACAATATGCCATCCTACTTCCTAGCGCAAACCGACCCTTAAGGTATGAAAATTTTTTCTAAACCCTCACATGATGATCTTGCTCTTGGAGGATGATCATGACCTCCCTTTAGCAACCCTTACTCGCCCTCGTACTCGACCTAATTTAGGACTACATCTCTCTTCACCCCCTTGATGTGCCAGATAGTGGGAATACATGTCAAACATGCTAATATGTGCCAAGTGATAAGGCATGCCAAGATGTGCAAGGGTGTGTCAATGCGTGTTAGGGACTGTCAAGACAACAAAAGGGAGAAAAAAGTTAAACTACAAGGAAATGAACACATAAGAGGGTTAATAAGTCATCAATTTACCTTTTCCAAGAGGGGCATACTAGGCACACCAACACTAGGCAACAATAGGTGCCAAGTGCAAAGTCTTAGTGCATTCTAAGTGCCAAGTATTCCTTTGTTGCTTCTCATCTACTTTCCAACAATTGATAATCACAAATAAATTTAATATTAAACCATGCCAAATCATACCAAGGCATCTCAACGTATTCCATACATGCTAAGACTTTCCAAGTGCCAACACGTGCCAAGCGCCAATATGTGTTAGGGACTAGTGTTATGCATGTTATGAAGTGGAAGGGAATGTTTAAGAGTGCTAAGGTGTGCTAGAGAGTGATAATGCATGTTGATGAGTGTTAAGGAGTACTAGGAAAAAACATTAAGGGAGAACTAGGTAAAAATTCATGGAAGTTAATGAATATGAGGAATGTGTACTGCCAGAGACTAGTGTTAATGAGTGTTAGTTGTCATGCCAAGGAGGGAGTGACAAGGTATGCTAAGCATTGGTAAGGCATGCTAGGGAATATCAAGGCATGTCAAGAATTCCCAAAGTGTGCTTGGGAGTTCTAGGGTGTGCTAATTATATCATGTGCCAATTAATAGTGCCAAGATATGCCAATACATGCTGGGTGCTAAGGATGTGGTGCAGGGGACCAGGGTATGTCAATATGTGTCAAGGCACAAAAGGAAGAACCAATAAGAGGGTTAATAAGTCAGGACTTTATCTTTTTGAAAAGGGGCATGCTAGGCACACTAATAATAGGTCCCAATACATGCCAAGTGGCATTGTGTGCCAAGTGCTAATGTATGTCAATGCATTCAACGAAGGTGTTCCAGGGCATGCTAGGGACTATATGCAGCATGCCAACACATGTTAGCAGAGTACGATGTTGTGCTAGCGCATGTCACCATGTGCTTGGGCGTTAGTGTCATCACAAGATGTTCTAGGTACAAAGATGTTCCAATACATGTGGGGTGCTAAGAAATGTTAGTGTGTGCCAAAGCATTAATTTAAGGCGTGCCTAGATTGGTGAGGATTGTTAGGTCTTTCTCATTAATAGAATTGTCAAAGCTTGATTATGTATTAAATAATATATTTCCTACACACAATAATGGAACTTTATCTAAAGGGAATTTTCTAGATAATAAACTTAATATATATGAATCATGTGTTGACTCATAGGAAATCTCTATTCGACTAGTCATTATTCGAGGGAAATGATACACACTAATTACTTATAAAAAATGGACTGACCCTAACCACTATGGCCTTGGACATATTATAAAAAATACTCCACAGTAATGGTATTAAATCGTTAAATTTTGACAAAAAATATATTAACAGGCACATAGCGTCATCAAAACTCATTGGAATGATCAATGATGACGGGCATTTTTTGACCGTCACCAAAAGTAACAAAAAGAGCATTGGTGAGGGTCATCACCAAAAGTAACAAAAAGAGCATTGGTGAGGGTCATTAAAAGTTCGTCACTAGAAGCGTCACCAAAAAGAGAATTAGTGATGGGCCTTTAATGACCCTCACCAAAAGTGTCATTGAAAAAATCCTTTGGTGACGGACCATAAAGGACCATCACTATATACACTTACAGTGACAGTTTTTTAATGATCAATGATGACGGACATTTTTTGACCATCACCAAAAGTAACAAAAAGAGCATTGGTGAGGGTCATTAAAATTTCGTCACTGGAAGTGTCACCAAAGAGAATTAGTGATGGGACTTTAACAACCCTCACCAAAAGTGTCATTGAAAATTTCTTTGGTGACGGACCATAAAGGACCATCACTATATACACTTATAGTGACGGTTTTTTAAGGACCTTCACCATATGTGACATTGGTGACAGACCTTAAAGGTCCGTCACAAGCATGACCCTCACCAATGTGCTTTTTTCTTGTAGTGTATATACCATCTCATGCTTTCTTATCATTCAGAGAGTTTCCCTTTCCATGTCATGAAACTTGATGCCAAAGGAAATCCAAGGTCTGTAATTTTTTGGTCTGCAATCTTCCATAATTCCTCTGATTATTCTTATTCCTACAATGATTTCATTGACCTGTTTGTGCATCTTGCAACTACCTTATTAACAGGAGTTTCCCCTCCTAGGGTCAATAATGACATGAAGAAAATTCTCCAACTTTCCAAGCAATATGGGATAGGTGATTGGTACCTATACCAGAATCATACATAAATTAGAATATATGGGTGTGAGTTATGTCCTTTCAAGTTACCAAAGTATGTCCCAATGAGGCTCTTTGCCTTAGAGTATTTCAGAAAAATGATAAATTCAGACATAGTCCATTTTTGCAATGTAAAGAAAAAAGCTCAACTCAGAATTAAGAGTCAATTAGGTCCTTTTGTCTGTAATTCTAGAGATGCAGGGAAAGAAGCCGAAAGAATCCTAGAAGATTATCTCAAATTGCAAAAAAGGTTTCCTTTGGGTACCTTATGACCCAAACAGTTTTATTTGTGATAGAAGGATGAAAAACAAATTGTCACCATACCTTCACCATAGAATACCAGAAATTGAACAATTTGCAAATATGGATGAATGGATGGAAGGGACCTTAATAGAACAAGATAGTGAACAGGTCAGTGTTGAAAATGTTATGAAAGATCTTGAGAAAATACTTGACCTAGATTCTTTTGGATAGGTGCAAAGACCAGGAATTGGTCCTTCTTCTGCTGGAACCTCTTAGCAAAATTTACAGGAAATCAGTGCATCAGCCACAGTAGCATCTAAACGGAAGGAGAAAGAGGTTGATATACAAGTTACAGAGAAACTCACAATGACAGAACAACCTGAAAATTCTAAGGAACAAGGCCAAGTACAAACTTCTCCTACTCAGATTAATGTGGCAGAATATTCAGTTTTGAAAACTCCTCTCAATGAAGAAAAAGGTACGAAGAGAGATGCAGAAACGGCTACCCCTATCAGTGGATCTTCAGAACAACCTGATGTTAAAAGACAAAAATTAAATCCTCTTTCAGAAGTAGAATCTTTTCAAGAAATCCCTGATAGTCAGAGGAGAGAAGAATTAGGTAGTCAACAAAAATGTACAATCAGTGGGACATCCACTAATTCACAGAGAAAAGAGCTACAAAGGAAGAAAAGTGCAAAAGTATCTTCTTTCAAACCACCAATGAAAGATGCCTGGGATATTAAGAGGACATTTATAAATATAAAGGCCAGAAATGATCCACTAAGACTTCAAGTCTACAATCAATATTTGAAAATGGCTCCTAAATATCAAGAAAGATTGATGTCATCCTATGACATCCAGCAGGGTAAAATGGTAATGAGTCACTTCAAACCCAAAGTGCAGCAGCCTCAAATAGCTGCAGATTATATCAGAACCAATTTTGAAGTCATAGCAAAGGATATTCATCCTTTGGATCAGATTGAGATGCATAAACAGAAAGGTAAAATGATTTATTCTACTTTGACTGATAAATCAATGATGACCCAAAAATTACAGGATTCTTTGGAGAATACTAATGCTCAATTGCATCTTGAAAAAGCCTCTTCCCAGGCTAAGGACAACAGGATAAAGACTTTGGAAGAAATAATTATTGGATTGGGTCATAATTCCAAAGATGTCAAGAGTATAGAAGCCTTGATTAAGAAGAAAGATGATGATATTGCAGCCTTAAGAAAACAACTGAAGCTACCATCTTCAAGGCATCCACAAACTGCAGAAATCATAAAGCAAAACTCTGAAGAAGAATTGATGGATTTTCTCTTGAAACTTAATGAGCGACTAAATGAGACAGAAAAAGAACTTGAAAAGGCATTAAAGGACAAGCAATCGAACATTCCAGCATCTACAACAACAGAAGTGATTACAGGTACAACGACAACAGATCAGTCGGTAGGACTATCACAGGGCAACACTTCCAATTTAAGCACTGAAGAATTAATAAAATCAATGGAGGAATTGAAACTCCAAATGACAGAGCTCCAGAGAAAAAAGGTACAATTTATCACTTTAGAACAAAAATATGATCTCTCAAAGACGAGTGTTGCAGAAAAAACAAGAGAGGTCAACAGATTAGAAAAATTGGTCAAAACATTGGAGAAGCCTTTAAAGGAAATCAAAGAAATTCTTTGGACCAACATCATTCAGTCAATAAATGATGTATGGCCATCAATTCAAATAATGTATGAGCAGAATGATTTAGTTAAATTGGCTCTGGAAGAAGTTCAAAAGGCAAGAGAAGAAATAGGACATATGCCTGAAGAAGCCAATGAGCTCATACAATTTTTAAACACCAAGGACAGATATCAACTTGAAGAGTTATGCATCCAAGACAGAACAGGAACAATTTTGGAGATAAAAAGAGTTTTAACCAAAAGAACTCAAATGCAAAATCTGGAAAGAAGATGCTCTGATATGCTGGAAGAAATCTATGCTTTCAAAAAAAGATTGGATATTTTTCTGAATAAAGGATTGCCAATTCCTTTAGTTTCAGAGGATAAACTAATGAGCCTTGAAAGCTATGTTGAGAAATTGAACAAGTATGCTGACAATCAGGCCAGTTCATCAGCAGCAACAGCATTGCCTACAGGAAAAATTCTTCACCACAGTTTGGAAAATTTGTTTTATCTCGAGCATGAGGTAAAGCACTTATTCCCAATTCAGCCTACTTTCTTCAGATATACAGAGACTTATGAGACTCTGAGGAAGCTTCAAAGAACCAGAATACTGGAAGCCCAATGGTGGGAAGAAATGTTAGGTTTTTTGTAAAAATTATCCTTACATGAATTTTTGATTTTTTACTACAGTAAGTCATGATAAAAAAGATAAACAGAGATCAAACAGAGGTCAAAGTGTATCAGTACAGGTAAAGAGTATCAGTAAAACAGAGTAGCTAGCACAGAGTTACTAAAAAGGGAACAGCACAACATCAATTATCTTTTCTATTATCTTCGAGACCATCTGTCTCTATTTTCGTGTAATATATCCATGAGTCATCCTAGATTATATCTCATTTTGTTAGGAGATATTATTTATAATTTTTTGTATAAATACTCCTTCAATTGGAGTATTGAGGGGTGGATTCTTAGACATTGTTGTAATATTGATTACTTTGGAATAAAGTGCTGTTGGACAATTTTTGCATGGCTAGCTGGATAAGGAATTGATGCAAAAGGACTTTTCACAGGATTCTTGAATCAAACAATGGATCAATAAATCATCTATATCTTATGTTTTAAGTTTTATACTTGTTTATTATACCATTTATGTTTCATATCTGAATGATAAATGAAAAGGAATAATTCAGAAAGTGCTTAAGTGCAATCTGTTTTCAATCGTTATTATTCTTTATGTTTTCTTCTGAACTAGGATAAACAGTGAATTCTTAATTTCTCCTGTTTTCTAGTTTAATCATTTTGATTAGTTGATAAAGAATTCTTAATTTATCTTTATTAATAATCATTCAAGTTCCCTCTTTCAAATATGTTGAAGGATTCTTAATTGCCCTTCATCCATTTTGAGTTCATTTCATTCTTTTTTGATATTAAATTGTTCCCTATTTGATTACCTTGCCCTGTGAAACAATCCCTTGTTAAGAAACTTAATCCAGTTAAGCCATATTTATTTGAATCCATTAGCCCAATGGCCTAAACTACTCAGTCTTACTCTTCTGCTATAGAATTTCATCACCCAAACACAATCAAAATCCTTGTACTTTCATAACTAGCCTAATATCTTTCAAAACAAAGCTAAAACTTAAAGAGAGAGCCCTCTCTGGGTACAGATTGGCTAGATTCTATACCTAAAAGTTGGTTTGTGGTTACCTCGGACCCCTTTCCTCTTCTCTACAACTTCAAGGAAAATCTGAGTGATAACACATTGAATAGCATCATTTTATGTGGGATGAGCACTTGATGTTCATTATTTGGCTCAAGCATGTAGCAATGAATATTTGATAACCATTTGTGTGTATTGCGTTTTAAAATTGAATCCGCTTGAATATTATGATTGTGGTCCTATCATAATTCTAATTATGTGTCTGAATGTATGGTTTGTGTCTGTGATCGAACTGAAAAGGAGGAATGCATGTTTGTTTGTGCAATGTTCATTTCCCTATGAACTTGTTTGGGTACTATATGCTTTTGGGTTACCTTTATAAGTTTTATGATGCGTATTTGTTTCTTAAAAGAGACTTGCAGATATTTGGAACGATATAGAACTGCTTCCACAAATCATTAAGATTCAAAGGGACCACAGACCTCAGAGAGAATGAATGGTTAAGTCCCTGGACTACATTATTCATTATATATTATGAAAATGGTCACCTTGACATTTCGTTGTCCATATGAGCTCATTATCACTCATACTTTCCTCCTTTTCAAGTATAAAAACATCAGTTCCTCATGTCAAGCCTTAAAAATAAGATAAAAGCTCTCAAAAGTCTCTAAAACTCTGGTATCGCACTTTCTCTTTGTCTTACCTGCAGTCCTGCACCTAATGGTCATGTCTCCTGTGTACCTGGCCGTACTTTCTCTGTGTTAATGGTGCAGACCCCTATAAAATATTAAAAGGGCGCAAGTAAACTCAAAAATCTCATTTTCAGTCATTTTTAGAAGCTTCTGGAAGGAATCTTGCGGTGGCAAGTCCGCTATTTTCAGGTTCATGTATCCCATGCCTTAAGGAGCTAACCCCTTGAAGTGAGGAGATTATCCCTTTGAAGGATGATTCTATCCCTTCATAGGTGGAACTGTAACCTCCTCTTTTGCACTATAAAAAGAGGCATTGGGCAGCCTCAAAGGGAGTTCAAGCTTTAGTGTTATTTGAGGTAAAGTGTTGTTGGAACTTAGACTCATTTAGCTGAGATTTTATGAGGAAAGATTACATACCTGTATGTATCTCGGTTGGAAGAGTGAAAGGCTTGTTAGAGTAAAGGAAATTCCAGCTTCGGACCCTGGGAAGACCTGTTCAACATCAAGGCTGAAAAGTTTGTAAGGTTCTTCTACTATTTCAAAGTTAATACAAATAAGTTTGTTTTTCTCAATAAGTTGTCAACTGATTGTTTGTTTTATGGATTCCTTGATCACCATAATAGATATGATTTATGAATATATGCCATGCAGATGCTATTCGATATTTGTTTGTTTGTGATTGTAGATATTCGAAGATAACTCTTTCGGCCGACTGAAGGATGACTACTACAAACAAGCATTGGATCAAGGTAGGATCGTAACACCTTTGTAGCATTTACTTATAAATCGTGATATATCTAGAGAAAGATGGATTTAATTGTCTGTTTGTTGCTAGACTATCTTCTGATACTAGGGAGATCAGTCTTGTCCGCAAGATTGATTTATCCAGCCAACAAATTGGTGATTCCGTTGGGGAAAGGTTTTTGATTTTTGGTTTTCCTTTGTTTTGACTTGAGAAAATGATTTTTTCTGGTTTTTGATTGATGCATACTGGCTTCGGTAGCTTAGGTTTACTTTAATTTGAAAATTTTTGAAGTCTTTTGTGTTTTTCTTGAAATTTTCTGGGGACTGCACTTTGTCTTCACAGACAGTGCGGACATCTTCGCACTTTCCTTAAGTAACCAGTGCGGGACCGCACCTGTTGCCTTTGGAACCTGTGGACCCTGTTAAAATTTTTGAAAAACTTAAGATTTCTTCTTCCAGATTACGTTTAGATTTGATTTAGGACTCTTAGTGTCTACCTAGATCTGTATTTTTCCTGTCAAAAATCTCTTATGAGTGAGTTCCAATAGTATTTTTGTTTTGAGTGATTTTCTAGAAGTTTTGCATACTTGGAGTGGTTTTCACTTTGTCTCTGTAGTGACTCAAATATTAGAAGCTTGAAATACCTTATATCACACTAGTGTCATTTTTTCTTCTTGATGAGTCTGACTTGGTTGTGAAATCCATCCTTTTTGAGGAATAGATCTAGTTTTCTCTTTGCAAATCTTTGAACAAACTTTGTTATAAGTTTTGAATTTAATTTTTACAAAAGAAAACATATCTGGATGTTTTTTATTTATTTTTTATTCTGTGCAAATGAATCCTTAGTTTACTGAAAAACTAAGAAAAACATTCTCAAAAAAAATTTGAAGCTTTTATTCAATTAGATTTTCAAAGTTTTTGGATCTAAAAATTAGTTTTTCGTAGTTTTGAGTGCTTTTCTAGAACTTGTAGATCTCTTTTGAAAGAAGAGTTGTTTTTTGTAGTTTTGAGTTTTGAAAAGTGAAAGGGATTTATTGTGAGCATTGATTGTTTGTCTCGTTTTGAGTTCTTATTGAAAAACAAAAATATTTTCTTTTCATTTATTCTTCATGTTGAAAGAAAGAATTGTGTCTTAAGAAATTGCATTTCTCGAACTCTTTCTTTTAGCTAGACTTCATTGAAAGAAAAACGAATTTCTTATCATTCTAGGTGCATTTTTAGTGTGTTTGGAGTCGAGTCTTCACACCATCAAAGTTTCATTTCCATACCTATTGACTTAAAGAAACAGCCCATAAAAACAACGCTTAATTAAAATTGATCTAGTAATTTTTTCTATTTCTAGGGCTCTTATCACCAATATAGCTTAGGCTAGTATCTTGGAGTAGGGAGTAATTAACTCTCCAAGATATAAAAAAAAAACAAGTAGATAAATCTTGCGGTAGGAAATAAATCCAATTGTAATTGGTACATTCTGGAAAGCTCCTCTTAAAGGATTTAATCACGAGATCATGTCCGAACCTTTGAGACAATCAATTCTGTTTCATTGGGAAAGATAGAAGATCTACGCGCATTACAAACGGTAAACCTCGGATTAACCATTGTTAAGGAGCCTGGGGTCACTTGTTGGTAAACCTCGTATTGACCATGTCGAGGAGCCTTCAAGGGGATTGAGCTTTGTTACTCTTCCGTGCGCGTCGAATCGGATCATAGACTATTCCCCCAGTTGTATTTTTTGTTGTTGGTAACCTTAGTGTCCATAAACTTAAGATTATTTCCTAAGGTGACGGTGAAGGAAAGATCTCACTGTACCTGGAACAGACGTCGACCATACTCACTTGGACTCTCTGGGGGGTTTTCTTCACTTGAGATGGTTTTGTGAAGAAACTTGTGCCAGTCTGTTTCATTAAGCAGGTTGTCGGGGTAACTGTTCCAACCGCTCTTTCTGTATTAAACTTCTACTAAGTTGGATTTCATCACCAACTAGTGTTTTTAGTATGGGAAGTTACTGTTTGTGCGTGGTTTGAATTATTAGATTTTTTTTAGGCGTGTGATTCAGCTGTTTGTCTTTTTAGAGACTTTAGGTGTTTTTATTGAAATTTTCTTTGTTTTTGTGTGATTAATTAATATTCAATCATGGCAGAATTACCGAGACAGTCCCGTAGACCTCAGGGGAAGCCCCCTGAGTATACACCAAGCCAACTTGAAGGGTTGCGAGCTCTAGTATCACCTAGTGATAGTAGAATTAGATCAACAGAAGCCAGAGATTCATCTATAATTGTTCATCCTGATTATCAAATACCAACAATAGATCATATTGAAGAGCCAATTTCAATTTCTGAAGTTAATGGTAGTATTTATCCTTCCACTGAATTAGCTGAAGAACCTAAAATTTCTGAGCCTGACACTGAACCTGCTGTTTTGGAATCATCTTCAAGATTTGTTACTCCAACTTCTAGTGATCCTGGTTCACCTAGGGTAAGAAATATCATTACTGAAAATCTTCCTTCTGACCTCATATCTATTGAAGAACTTTTCGGTCCAGACGAAGACGTAACTCTTCCCGAAAACCAACATACTTTGAATCTTAGAGAGCGTGAATCAATATTCTACAGTCCTGTTAGAAGTGACGCTTGGTATTTATCATTGACGGATTTTTTAGAAAACCTGGGTCTTATTTTTTCACCACCTCAAATTCCTTTTCATCCTACACCAAGAGGTTATTATCCTTCATCGATCATGTCAGAAGAGTCATCTATGTTTTCCCAAACACCAGAAACATTTTTATACGGTGGTCCTTCTGTTCCTTCGGGGTACTAGACACTCTCTGGTACTTTCTCAAGAGCAACTCCTCGACCGATTGAACAAGTGTTATCATTTGCTATTAATGGAGCTAAAACTGAAATGTTGAACGCAGAGCAAATCTTTATGATGTCTGGTAATATCCCAAATCCTCAACCTCAAGGTAGTCAATTACTGCCTGGGGGGCAACCTCAAGGTAGTTAATTACCGCCTGGGGGGAAAACTCAAGGTAGTCAGTTACCACCTGGAGGGAAACCTCAAGGTAGTCAGTTACCACCTGGGGGGCAACCTCAAGGTAATTTTTTACCAGGAAAAACTGTAGGACAGTATTATTTACCTAGAAAACAACCTCAAGGACAGTACATACCTCAAGATTGTCAAACTTCAGGACAATACATACCCCAAGGTCAACCCCAGACTCAGTATATTCCTCAGGGTCCTTATCAACCCCAGATTCAGTACGTGCCTCAGGGTTATCAACCTCAAGGTCAGTACCCAACTCAAGGTTTCCAACCACCTTTTGGTCAATCATTTGTACAAGGAGCTGGAAATTTACCATTTAATTATCAACCCTATGTTCAACCAAGCTATGGTCCTTCATATGCACAACCTTCTACGGGACAATACCCTAGAATGAACATGGTGTGGAATCCATCTCAAATTCAACAGACTACACAACCTAATGTGTAGTTACCTAATCAACCTAGATAGCCTTTGGTTTCTGGTCCAACCCAGCAACCTGTCCAGCCTACTGTTCAAGTCCCTGCACCTGGTTCTGTTCAACAGCCTGGGCCTAGTACACCTCAGAATCCGCCTCAAACTTCTGCAACTACTGCAACATATGTTCAACCTACAACACCTGTTTCTGGAGTATATTTAGCTCCGGTTTCTTCTATCCCTGCATCCATGAAAATTCCTCAAGTCTTTGTGCCCTAGTCAGGACCTACAGTTCAGACTTCGGTCTATATGTCTGCAGGACAAGCTGGTACAAGTACGATTGCCCCAAGTCAACAGCAATTCACATATCAACCGTACCAGGGACAGTATCAATTTGGTCCCGTTGCACAAAACCCATTTTATCAGTATCAACCGTATTCTGGCTATACTTATCAACAGCCTCAACAACCCCAGTTTGGTCCGGTTAATCCTATTTTTCTGGGAGGATATACCATTTCTAATGCAAATCTGATTATGAGTTATCCTGGATATCCTCCTCCCGGAACTGGTCTCAACACTGAAGGTTTTCGTGACCCTAACCGTCAGTTACCATTTATTGCAACTTTGGATTTACCTCATTTGTCACACCTCACGAACAATCCAATTTACTATATTCCGTATTGGCCGCCAATGCCTAATAAGTTTCCCAGTGATATACCAAAATTCGAGGGTAAGTCAAGAGAGGATCCGACAAATCACGTTATGACTTATCACCTCTAGTGTGCGTCTAATTCGATAATTGATTATTCAATTCGGTTACGCCTTTTTCAACGAACTCTTATTAGTCTTCCTGCCAAATGGTACATTGAGTTACCACGAGGCTCTTTTAATAATTTCAATCAGTTAGCAACTGCTTTCTTAACTCAATTTCAGTTTCCTGTCAGATACGACAATGGCACAGAACTATTGACTTCACTGTTATAGCATCATTTTTCACCCTTATGTGATTCATGATTGTCTCTTTGGCCTTGGGCACCCATTCCCACAGACTTGGATAAAGTTCATAAAAAATAGTGTTTCAAAACCCATACACGGATATGCCCAGACTTTTCCGCGTGTCTACGCGAGTCCAGAGATACTTTTCCATGTATGCCATTAAAATCATTAAAAATATATATAAAAAACCATATTTTCGAGGCTGGGTTGATGGTTATTCCCATAATTCAACTACCCCAGCCCGTGGCCAACTGTTTCCAACTGACTGAAACCACTTTGAGGGATTATATAAGCCCCTCATATGCATGGCCTAAAGGGTAGAGAAAAATTATAGACATTATACTCTGTTGGAGCCCAATTCAAGTCTGATTTCCCGTGCCTCCTGCACTTTCCAGGTATTTTCAGGAAACCCTTGTTTCCTGGAGATGTTCATCAGCTTATATGTCATCTCGTGTGCACAAGTCTTGGAAGAATCCTAGCGAGGCAAGGGTTGGACGGATCCAGACGACGGTCTGTTCGAAGATCGTGGAAGGATTCAGGTGATCTCTCCACCTTTCTATTATTGTACATGATGTTCGTAATGAAGAAGAACCATCTTGTTTCCGAATTCACGTGTTAATGTCTGCTTATATATGTGAAAATATTGTTAATTAAACATTTATTATTGTTTATATGATGTTTCACATAGATTACACTGACATTTAGGAAAGATATATGTTGTACAACTAGATTTCCGTGCATGTTTCTTCTTTATTTTCAGGTTGAAGAGGAAGAAGATTTGTTGGGGGTTTGGACCTCGCGGGATCTACATCAAACGTAGGATCTACAGGTGAGTTCTACAAATGATAATATCTAGTTTTTAGCGTACAAGTTTGGTTGTGTGAGTCCTTCTTGAATAGTATGCCTCGATCTGTGGAGGTTTCTAACCCAACGACCTCTAGGGAGTTATTTCCTGAAACATTCACTAAAACAATCCACGTACACATATATTTCTGATCATATTCACGAATGGCGACATAGAAGGCATTTAGTGAAAGTTTTTATTCCGGATCAAATTTAGGCGGAATGGTTCATTAAATCATTATTACCCAAAATCATTGAAGATGTAGATAAGGAAGGAGTTGTTACTGAAGAGAAAGTCATTGCTCAGGCTCAGTATCTTGACCTCGTTTATACGTAGTCAGGTACTTTACATGAAAAAATCCCTGATCTTTCAAAACACGGTCAAATAACTACAGCTCCTTCAGGGTCTCATGCCGCTGATGGTATGATTGGTTCAGTTAGTACTAAAAGCAAGAATAATTCTTCAAGAATTCTTATCCTATAATAATTTTTAGTATGAATCTTTCATCGTAAAAGATCACTTTAGCTATGCATAACAAATAGCCCTAACATCGATTATGGTTGCAAAATATCTTTAAGTTCGCTGCACAAATTCAGATCTAAGCACAAAGGACATTATGCAAATAAAATATAATATGGCTCCATAAATCCAATGGACAAGACAAGAATAATGTATTTGGAAGAATTTTGTATTATATTAAAGAATGGGGCACCTGAGAGGAAAACAAGAAAGGTGTCTTCTGGTTCTCCTCAATGGGATGGGTTCTTGAAAGTCCTCAGTGTTTCAGATCTAACATTTCTCTCTCTTATGGGTGTAGAAAAGAAAACATAGAACTCAATGGGAGTTCACAAAGAAAAATGGAAAATGGTGACCAAGAGTAGATCCAGAGTGATCTAATGCAATGGAGGTGACTAATGAATGGGTAAAACCCCCCTATTTATAACAAAATATTGGGGCGGTCTAGAACTCGGTGCATGAATAGAATATTATTAATCGAATTCTAGAAGCACCTTTTAGGAATATTTTATTATATTTGTTGGAGGGAAAAGGATTCTTGACTTGTGTCAATTCCTTTATTTATAAATAATAAATAAATAAATGATTTATTTATCATTTTAGGGGAATGATGGAAATATAATTAAATAAATAATGGTTTATTTAATTATTTATGGATGATTTAGTCAAACTTAACTAATAATATTATTTAAATAATGATTTAAATAACTTGTTCTTAGGAAATAATTAAATAAATAAGGATCTATTTAATTAATTTCTTTGTTTTGGGTTAAATATGACCAAATAAGGCATTTTATATGGTGAAAGCAATTTTACTTAGGGTAAAATTGGTCTTACATGGTGTACTTGGGTTCATCTAATAATAATAGGTTAGATGAACAAAAAAATGGTGTAATAGATTGCCCCCCAATGTACGAGTGTTAGGAGCAAATCGTATGACCGAAGTACGTTGTAAGAACTCAATCACTAGATATCAAAAGGGAAGTGAGAGAGAAAAGTGTAATGTTGTCTGATGTGTTAAAGGACTAGACCCTAAGGAGATGAGACTTACAGGTGCAACAAGTCTCTAGTGTATGAAGTGGTACCTGTGCTAAAGGCGGCGGGGGAGGCATACCTATGCCCGCTGAGACAAAGTACAAAGAATAAGGCACCCGGAAAACCACGGAATGCAATAATGAAGCATGTGTTGGCCTAAACATGAGCCAGATAAATAACATGATGAATCCCACATACATGTGATGCCTGGAATAATCGTCAGGAATTATACAATAATATGGTAGTACATGAGATACAAATATACCCAAATGCCCCCAACATGCGAGGAAGGGCTCGCAAACTCTGACTGATACGTGAAAATCGAAGAGGCGCCGCAAGCGGTTGAGGTTGATATCATAAAATGGGAGGAGTTGCATCAAGGGTGGAAATGAAGTCATCCAGGCATGTGGGGGGCTACCTACAACGCCACCCCCTCATGAGGGTTGAGACATCTCACACATGCCCGGGAATCACCAATAGCTGCTGCTGTGTCACTGGACCATCAAGTGTATATATCACGATCATGCTGGAAAGAGCTCGAACCAATGGTACACTTCCCCCTAGACCTGGCTTCTGGAAGAAATGAGTTGATGTTGACAGAAGTAGGTCTACCATAGGTGAGGCAATAAGGGAACCCCAAATAAGGCACGAGCGAAAATGGTAGGGTGACAAACAAGTAGACACTGTTGTTAATGATGGAATGAGAGGAACGGAGGAGCAGTTGGACGACTTCCCTTGTTAGTGCATAAAGTGTATGAATGGCTTGGCAGCAACTGACACAATATCATGATGAATAATGGACTAGGGTACTAATGGCCATAGTGTGCGACACGAGAGTGGGACCAAGCAGGAAAGGATGGAGGACTATGGCGGGGCACAAAAGGACGCGGGATAGACTCCATGAATGTGATGGTGACTCGAATCGGATGCTCTAAGCAAGGGCGACTCGATGGTGCTGCGGCATAGTACGGGTCCAATGGGGGACCATAAAAGCATGAGTGCAATAGGGTAACTCATGATGAAAATCAACACGAACGAAGACGAGTAAGGAGGCAAAGTGGTGCCCCAAGTACAAGTGTCGTAAGTGAAGAAATTCAATTTTGAGAAGAGGTGAATAGACCCTTCATGGACAAAATGGGTCCTGGTGAAGTATCAAAAAATAAAAAAATTGACAGATACCCATTTGAGTGTTCAGTGAGAGCTTTCCAACGGTGCGGACGGTGTGTCAAACGGGGCTACGGTTTGGTCGCAGCAGGCGAAAGAAAAAACAGGGGTTTTCTTCTAATAGGGCGTTTTCCCTCCAAAATCATTCATTTGCTTGTGGAGCTGTGGTGAATGTGGAGAGGAGAGAAGGACCTAAATCTTGCGGTGATCATAGCGGACAAACCGAACGTTGGAATTGTGATCCGTCAATTGCAGGTAAGAGGCCTAATCCTAAGCTTTGTTTTTTATGGATTCAAATTGCAGATCAGGGCTTTAAATCTCAGTAGCTGCCCCTACTTCATCATTACAGTCGGGTCGCACTATTTAGGACAAAAGCTGCGACCTGGGACGCAGGTTTTGGCCTGAAAAGTGCAACCTGGCCCAGGTTTTGCCCAAAAAGTGCGACCTGTGAGATGTGGGGGGTTGCAGTGCTGTTGTGGGCTGAGATGCTATTTTGGTGTAAGTTAATGCAGTGTTGTTGATTTGGAGGCTGACAAAAATGATGTTTTTCTGCAGATATGGCAGATATACGGATCAAGTGGAGAGAGAGAGACTTAGGTACATTACAGACGGAAATCCAAGCGGATCAGGGTGTCCGTCATGCACTGGCTAGGTATGGGGTTCTGAAAGTTTTAGAGAACCCTTTGATGAGGGCTGGAGAGCCCTTGTTGGCCCGGATTATCAGTTATTGGGATCCAGATCATGAGGCATTTGTAGTGCAGGCGCACAGGATCGAGCTGATGGTCCAGGATTTGTATTTCTTGACTGGTCTCCCACCATTAGGGATGGTGGGAAATACGCAGCCAGTGTTACCATGGGGGCATAACATTAGGGAGTTTGTTGAGAAACATTGTCAACCAGGTGTCCAAGTCAAAGGGACTCAGATATACATTGGGGATCTAGAGAGGTTGGAGACCCGAGCAGTGGCCGCAGCAGTGTTGCAGATCTTGGGTAGCCAGGCGTTCCATCACATCACTGGAGGGCAGATGATGATTGTGGAGAGTGTGCTGAGTGGGACCTACTA
The DNA here is from genome assembly GCA_034641835.2 of Pinus albicaulis. Lineage (NCBI taxonomy): Eukaryota > Viridiplantae > Streptophyta > Pinopsida > Pinales > Pinaceae > Pinus > Pinus albicaulis. The sequence continues at coordinate 82,017 of JAXQQM020070739.1, forward strand.
TGGGTGGGCCTAGATGATGTTGGTGTCGGTGAAATGACATTTGTTGCTATGCAAGCGACAAGTGAATCATGATTGTTCCTATGGGACTGTTTTGTGCTCTTTCTTCTTCGAGAAGATCTCGAACTTGCGACCACATATACAGTTACCTGATGGAGGTCCGAGAGAGCCTCGGATGCATCGGTGGGGACGATTACTGTGTAGAGGAGGAGGAGGGGCAGTCGGACAGGTGTTCCGACCAGAGTTCTTCGCCCATTGGGACCAGATGCCACTATACAGAGACGACTATCCATATAGTGGGATGAGTTATTGGGGAGATCCGGACTTGTCGTTGCCGCTTGGTCGAGTGTGGGGGCCCGATGGTAAGTGACAAGCAACTGATCTGTTATGTGCATTTTGGATTTTGTGACTAGTAGGAATGGTACTAATCGTTATTTGTTTTGGAATGCAGATATAGCTCCGGTGAAACCGGCCGGATATATGGGACGACCGGCAGCAGCAGGAGCTACAGGTGTGAGTGGATCAAGGACATCACAGAACGAGAATATGGCTGCTCTGGTGGAGGACATTCATTGTAGATGTGAGGGGTTTCTGATTGATGTGTCGGAGCATGGTTGGCAGGATTTAGATGACCAGTTCATAGAGTTATGTATTGGGCTACCCTCGGAATGGCGAGGTATTATGCAACGCATGGTGATGGCCGGTCAGACTGTGCGTGATCTACGAGCTACGGGAGCAGAGCCATTGGCTCGAGATCCTCCAGAGAGTGGTTAGATGTAGGGCGAATGGTGCCCCCTAGTGTTTTTGTAGGGGCAAGTGGTGCCCCCCATTTTGTAGTTTTGTTTTTTGTACCATGCGATGGGCATGTGATATGTTTCAGAGTAGATGGACTCTAAAAACACATGTTATGTGATATATATGATTTATGTATTTGATTTATGGTGTTAAATGTTATTGTGTTGTGTGTGATAAATGCCAGTCTAGAACATGGTTTGCGATTTGATCTACGTAGTGATTTTGATCTCGAGGTATATGGCTAAATGTAATGAATCTAAATTGTCGGATCAAAAGTTGCACTCGTAAATATTGTCTAAACAGGAGAGGGGTATGCACACGATAGACACCATTAAGTTGTAAGACAAGAAGCAGGGAATCTAAATGAACATACAGATGGAGGATGTGATGAGAGAGGGCATCGGCTAAAAGACCACGAACTGCATCATATTCGGCCTGATTATTGGTGGCTTGACCAATGCAGACTCCATTTGCAAGAACCAGGGTATGCAAGGGGGTAAAGATGGCCCCTGCTGCTGAAGCGAGATGGCGGGAATAACGACTTGCCCCATCTGCATAGTCCAGATAAGGTATGGATGAAAGGGCCGATGTAATAGTCTCATAAGACAAGAAATGGGAAGGATGAGAAAAAGGGGGGCAGCGTGAGTAGAGGATAGACCTTCAATGACGGCTATGGGAGGGAGCAATTCGAGTAGGAAGTCTAGGACTCATGGATCGACGAGAGGGAGATGAATGAGAACTATGGGATGAAGGGCAATCACTCAGGCTACGAAGAACATCGAAGATACGGATGGTATGATCATGATTAGAAGGGGGATGGAAGGGTCAAGGAGACCATACGACGTTGCAAAGCTACCGAAATCATCAAAATGGGAAGAGATGCGCAGATACGGGTCATTACGGGGGATGACAGAAGAACAAGTAAAAATATGGTCAAAATATGAAGAACCTATGTCTGGAGGAGAATCAAGAAGAATAGTGGGAGTGGGTTCAGAATGAATGGACTCTGGGGAGCGCACGGATGATGATAGGTAGAGAAGGGAAGTAGCAGGGTCTGACATCTCAACATCAGGGGGAGGAATATCAATGGTAGCAGGGGGATCCGTGAGTAGACTGGATTCATATTGAGCAAGTATGGGAGAGGCAGATTGATTCTGTTCAACTTCGTACTCACGGATGACCTCTAAAAAGGCTTAGTAATGTGTGAGGTGAGGACAATGGTGAGAATAATGGCCATGGACACCACACAGAGCACAGGGTTTTTTGGTGTGAAGAGTCTTTGGGTTCTTGGCTACGGATGGGGAAGAAACAGAGGTTTCAGGGGTCGTAGATTCAGGGAACGCGACTTTAACCATGTGTTGGATACGGGGCAACTCAGGACAAGTATGGGTGGGATGATCGATACCATCACATAAGGCACAAGGCTTGGCAGGTGGGGGCGAGGTAGGGTTAGGTGCAGTGGCCTTGTCATTGGATGCCCCCTTGTGAGTTTTTCGTTTCTTGCCTGTAGTTGTTGCAACATTAGGAGGGTTCTGCGGAGGGGCTAGGGGCACTGTGGTGGTGGAAGGAGTGAAGGGAACCAGTTGCACTGGTGTCACAGCAATGTATGGTTTGGGGTGGCCTGGTGGGGTCTCAACTAGAGGAGTAAGATACCATACTGGAATTCCCAAGGTTAAATTAGGTAGGGAAAGGGTGGCCATGACGGGGATCGAATAGACACCGGGGGGAGGGCCAAGGAATGGTATTTGACCAGCGGGGTAATGACCAGGGGGGACGGCTCTCATATGTTGGAGACTTGAGGGAACTGACTCAAGGGGGTGGGGAGGTGCCGGAGTGTGATGGGAAGAGTCAGGTGAAGAAGGTTCGGTTGACTGAAGCGAAGGGCTAGGAGCAGGAGGCGGTGGTCGAGATTGAGGTTGCTGACTAGCCGTAGCAGGCTGTGGAAGACTAGCCTAAGACGATTGCATCATGCAAAAATTTGCTGAGCTGGGGTCTGAGACAGGAGGAGGGGGAGGACCAGGAAAATTTCCAAGAAAAGAGGAGTCTTTGTAGATGCCAAGGGAAACACTAGTCAAGGAATCAACAGCTGGTTTATTGGTGACAGTAGAGATGGTGGACTCAGGGGAGGTCTAAGATTTGGGTTCATGGTAGGTTAATTGGTCAATGGTGACAATCTTTCCATTATGAGGGAAGAACATCTTGCGGTGGACTGCGGGTGGGACGGCAGACATGGCATAGGTGTAACTACGCCCCAAAAGGATGTTGTAGTCAAGAGGGGCGTCAATAACTTCAACGTCGACACAAAAATTCTTGCCGAAAAGGGTGATAGGACAGTTACGGAATAGGCCAATGGGCTGGGAGGCATGGCCATCCCATGCAAGAAGGGTGATGGTGGGAGGGGCCAGTCAGGGGATCTGAGTTGTTTCAAAACCGAGGCAGACATTACGCAGGTAGATGCCCCCTCATCAATAATACACCGAGCAACATTGGCTTTTTGGATTTTGACTGGGATGTGGAAAGCAACCGAAGGAGGAAGAGGGGGATGTTCTGACTGACGGGTGTCGAAAACAATCAATTGGTCATCAACAGGATCTACAGCGCCCACGGCAGATAGTAGAGCCTTCTTTTGAGAAGGACACAACTGGAGGAGTTCCAGTGTTGAAATGGCAGCAGGATATTGGGCCAGATCATCTACTATGCTTTATGAATGGGTAGCCCGACCAGAGGCAGCATTTCGGTGTAATGGTCCCTTAGGAGGCTTGGAATGAACCTCAGCTTTGGGCGGAGGGAGTTGTAAGGGACCATTGGGTGTCGATAGAGTCTCTGTAGGACCTGACGATGGAGACTCGGAGACAGATGGAACGGGAGGTGTGGAATACTGACGGGACCAAGTTTGAAGGTTGAGCTCGACGGTGAGAGGAGGGTCAAAGGCCATCATGAGAATCTGGTAATCATTGGAACCAGGAGGGAAAGGTTGAGTGGTTACCAGGGCATGAGGAGGTTGAGTGGCCACGAATCCTTGTTGAGGGAAAGGATCGGTAAACACAGCGGGTTGGGAAGTAGTTGGAGCGGGAGGGATAGTAGGGGAGGAGTGTTTCCCCCTCACAGTGGCCTGAGATTCCCACATCTGCCGCATTTGTGGTAATAAAGGACAATCGTGAGTGTAGTGACCATAAACACCGCAACAAGAACATGGCTTATTGGTGCGAAGCGGCCTGTCCAGCATAGGCAGAGGGCCCTGTGGCTGATTGGTAGTGGTAGAGTCAATACTAGAAGGAGTGGATCCATGATTACCAGAAGTGGATTGATTGCCTCTTCTCCTTCTTTGAGAAGGAGGAAAATTAGGTGCCCCTGTTGTGCAAATACTTGCCCTGGAGGGGGTAGTAAGTGCGGTTGTGGGGGTGGAGAAGGAAAGGGAGTGGGAGGTCCAAATGCTGGAGGAGCTGGGACACCAGGTTGCAGATATGGATAAGGAGTAGGGTGGGTAGCAGTAAGGTAAGCAAGAGGGTGAGAAAAAGGAGGAGGCATGTCGTAGCCTAAATACATGCTACCTGGAGGGGAAAAAACGCCGAAGGGGCTGGCCCAAGGAGGAAAACCATGGCCCGAAAGAGGGTGGGCAGAGGTATGTGACAGGGCTCCAATGATACCGTCTGTAGAGAGAGATGCCCCTGAGGCAGTAGGGCCATCGGGTTTGGGAAGGTCAGGGAGGACGGTATAAACATAACCAGATTGGGCGTAGATAAGGTCATACTTCAAGGCTATTTGGAGGGCGGCTTCTTCGGTTTGGGGAAAATGGGATGCGACATCTTTGCTAATGGAAGGTAAGAGAGAGCGAAGGAACCATTCCATGTAAACCCAATCTTCAAAGGGGGGAGCACGACACAAGCTCCGTCTTCGCCGCCATTCCTGGACATGAGCAGAAAGGCGTGTCGAAGAGGATTGATGGAAAGAAGTTAAGAGTTCAGTGCCAGTGTCGTATCGGAGAGGGAGCTGGAAATAGGATAAAAAGGCTTGAGCAATGGTCACAAAGGTGGTATGGGAAGAGGTGGCTTGATCAACATACCATTTGGAAGCTTAACCGGTAAGCGTGCATTGGAACAAACAAAGATGGATGGAGTCATCGGTGATGGAATTGGGGGAACACCACATGTTGAAAGATTGGATATTGTTAGAGGGATCTTCACTAGCAAGGCCTTCGAACTTGGGAATGTCGGAGGGGAGCTTGGTTGGCATAGCAGGCCAACTAACATCGTGGCGAATAGGATCATTAATCAGCTGATTGAAGTCGGGGAGACTAAGGCCGGCCATATAAGGGAGCAATGGGGCAGTCGAGGTAGGTCCCGAGGTGGTTCCATTGGAAACAGACCCAGCAGTAGTACTGGGGTTTCTGCTGGTAGTAGGCCCTGAAGTAGACATGGTAAAAGTGACAGGGGGAGAACCAGGAGTAGGGGGAGAACCCGAACAATCAGAGGAAGAGTTGCAGTGCAGACTCGGGGGAGGACTTACTCGATGACGATGGGAAGGAGGAAGTCGACCAAGCGGAAACTGAGGGTGAATGCCAAGAAGTCTCCGAGAAAGGCGCCTTGGGGGCGCAATGATGACGAGAAGAAGGAAAACTGACAAGGGCAGGGAGAGACAAAATCAAGTGAGGTCAAGGGCAGAAAGGTGCAGTGAAAATTGATTTTAAAGTCTTTGCCAGGCGGTGTTAACCAGGCGCTTCTTCACTTAGGGTTAGTGTGTGGCGTGTGTTAATTTTAATTGTTTAAACCCAGACATTTTGAGAGTAAAAGAAAAAGTGTGCTGTCTAACTGAAAATAAATATGCAGTAAATAAGACTAAAAGAACAGAAAATGAATAGCTACCAATGCATCAATCTAACCCAAGAAGGTGGGTCTCTCAAAACTAGTCTATAAGAGGTAAAAAACTAAGCAAAGCACGCTAAAAAGAGGTCAATAGATCAAATGTCGGGAGGGACTGGGATCTAAAGGAGAACTCTGCTGAAAAGTGGGGCAAAGAACAGCAAAGAGGCAGAGGCAAGGTTGCTGCTAAAAAGGAGGAGATCAGCTAAAACTAGAAGAGACAAGGTAGTGGCCTTAGAAATGAACACAAACAAAATGATATGAGGTGATTTGAGAGGGAGAAGAGCTGGTCTAAAAGGATCTGAAACGGAGGTATCAGATCTGAGAAAAATAAGGCTGAAAATTCAGACTACTGAAATAGCAAAGACTCTCCCACAAAAAGTGGAGGGTACTAGAGCCCTAAGGGGAAATATTCCCTCTTAGTTGAGTAAAGAAGATCAGAAACAGGTCTCAATGGGCAGAGATAGAGGCTGGAAAACCTTGACAGAAGCTTCAGAAAAACCCAGAAAAAGTGCTGGAAAATTTGCAACAAAAGGGGCAGGTCGTAGGTTCTGACCTGATTTCAGTCCAGGTCGTAGGTTTGGGGCAGAAAAGTGCGTCCTCAAGCTCAGGTCGCACTTTTGGGTAGATGGTCTGCGACTGCGAGATCCAGCTCTCAGTGAGATTAGAAAAAAATTTGTTGTCTCAGTAGTGAAAATTGTCACAATCACTGCACTTAATAAGAGCAGCTTACATGGAAGTTAAAAATATGACTATTTGAGGGTTTTAGGGGTGAAAAACACCATAAAAATAGGAAAAACGGAAAATGAAAGAGAAACTCTAGGGTTTGAAACAGCTGGATATGCAGGAAGATATAAAACGACAACGGTCGCAAAATAAAACCTGTGTGGAGTCACCAATTGTTAGTATGATTCTTTCATCGTAAAAGATCACTTTAGCTACGCATAACAAATAGCCTTAACATCGATTATGGCTGCGAAATATCTTTAAGTTTGTTGCACAAATTCAGATCTAAGCACAAAAGACATTAAGTAGATAAAATATAACATGGCTCCATAAATCCAATGGACAAGACAAGAAGAATGTATTTAAAAGAATTTTGTATTATATTAAAAAATGGGGCACCTGAGAGGAAAACAAGAAAGGTGTCTTTCGGTCCTCCTCAGTGGGATGGGTTCTTGAAAGTCCTTAGTGTTTCAGATCTAACATTTCTCTCTCTTATGGGTGTAGAAAAACAAACATAGAACTCAATGGTAGTTAACAAAGAAAAATGGAAAATGGTGACCAAGAGTAGATCCAGAGTGATCTAATGCAATGAAGGTGACTAATGAATGGGGAAAACCCCCCCTATTTATAACAAAATATTGGGGCGGTCTAGAACTCGGTGCATGAATAAAATATTATTAATGAATTCTAGAAACACCTTTTAGGAATATTTTATTATATTTGTTGGAGGAAAAGGAATTTGACTTGGGTCAAATCCCTTTATTTGTAAATAATAAATAAATAAATGATTTATTTATCATTTTAAGGATGTGGTTGAGTAATAATCAAATAAATAATGATTTATTTAATTATTTAAGGGTGATTTAGTCATATTTAACAAAGAATATTATTTAAATAACGTTTAAATAATTATTCTTAGAAAATAATAAGATAAATAATGATTTATCTAATTAATTTCCTTGCAGGTTAAATATGACCAAATAAGGTATTTAATATGGTGAAAGCAATTTTACCAAATTAAATTGGTCTTACATGGTGTACTTGGTGCTTCCCTTAATAATAATAAGTTAGATGACCAAAAAAATGATTAATAACAAATAACTTTACCGAATTCCCGAAAAGGAGATTCTTCGTGAAGTTTTCTGCCGACATCCATGACGTAGAGTCATCTACGACCAAATATAAATACGCGGTAAAGGAAGGGGAAGAATAAAAACAAACAAAATTCAAAAGATAAAACATATAAAAATGAATCTATTGATGAAAAACACAAACCGCTCTATCCTTGTTTCATTTGCGACAAGGATAATTTTACCAAAGAATGCCCACACCAAGCAGAGGTTTCGAAATTTGTTAAAGGTTCTCAAACGCCTGCTGTCTTGAAGGATCCTTTTCCTACTCAAGATAGTAAGATGATTGGTTCTTCAAATGCCTCAGAAGAGCCCATTCTGATGATGTCTCATGTTAGGATTGCGACGCGATTGCAAGATTATGGTAGTAAGAATCATGTTGATGGTAAAGAAGCAGAATCTTCTAATTTGAACACATCAACTACACCTCCTCTTGTTTCTGATCCGCTGCAGATCGAGAAACCCAACTCAGACTTAGTAATCAAACCGCCTGCTAAAGGTGTACTTCGTAAATCAACTTTCAATCCACATGCGAGAGCTGCTCAGAATTACAACATTGTTGAGGACTTAGCTATTTCCCCTTTAGCAATGTCGGCTTTGGAAGTGCTACAATCGTGCCCAGCATAGCGTAAATTTCTCTTGTCTGCCATAGGAGCTATCGATATTCAGGATTCAAACCTAATAATATTCAATTTAGAGAATAGTACACACCGCCTACCCCATCAAATGGCTTTCCAGATTCCAGTATTAGTCAAAAAAAGATCGTGCTTTCAAATTATGATTGATGAAGGGGCTTCTACGTGTATTATGTCAATCCAGTGTTGGAAATCGCTTGGTTCTCCCACACCCAATCAATCTCCAACAATTATCAAGGCTTTTTATGGCCGAGGGTTATATCCTTTTAGTATTTTTCAGAATTTACCTATAGAGGTAGAAGGAAAAATCGTAAATCTCGATGTGGAAGTGGTTGATGCCGCTCTTGATTACAACCTTCTCCTGGGTCGTTGTTGGTCTTATGCTATGACTATTGTTTTTTCATCGGTCTTTCGGCTTATCAAGTTTCCACATAAAGGAAAGATCATTACAATAGACCAGCTGACTTATTTTTCATCCGATCCAACCTCTACAGATAATATTCAGCACATCAGTTAAATGGATATCCCTTACGAGGATGTCGGCATAGGTTTGATTAAAGATTTCGGTTTACTGGGAACTTTTTCCTTTCCTCCTCCTAACGTATCACCTCATATCGCAAATATTCATATGATTTCATCAAATACTGTCACTTTTGATGATCTGTTGGGTGTGGAGCTTGATTTTCATCCCGATTGAGATCTTGTTTTGGGCGGATGTATACCCCCGGGAGCGTACGCCCTTGCGGTGGGGGGTGCGGGGACTTGTCCCCATGAGAGTCGAGGCGACCCATTTGAGGCTCCGAGAGACCGATGGTCCCAATGAAAGGTTAGGCTTTAAACTAAACAAATGTAAAATTTCCTTGTAAAAGTATAGTAATTTCTAGTCAATCTGGTCCATTCATTAGGCGGATGATCTGACGGTAGAAGTTATGTTTAGTTTAGGGTTTTTTTCCATAGAAGGCAACCCCTCTCTTTGTATGAGGGTATTGTATTGCGGCTATGTATTACATGTGTATTCTCTGAGCGGGAAATAGATAGGGAGACTGTGAGAGAGAACAAAGGATATTACAGTGGATCTACTGTAGGTTTTGTCTCTTCATTTTTCTGGATAATAGAAAGGAAGGACTGGCTGTTCGGGGTGGACGTAGCCCAAACTGGGTGAACCACGTATATCTGTGTCTCTCTGGTTTTATGTGTTTTGTATGCTTGTATTTTCCGCATATTTTATGTGTTGCATTGCTCCCTAATATATAATTTTCTAACAACTGGTATCAGAGCCGAAGGAATATTTGGCTGATAAACTTGCAAGAAAGAAGGGTTCCTGGTTCGAGTGGGAGCAATGGTGAAAGATGGGAAGTTTAGGGTCAAGAAATTTAACAGCCAAAACTTCATGTTGTGCAAGATGCAGATGGAAGATTATCTGTATCAGAAAGATTTGTACCTACCATTGAGCGGAAAAACAAAGAAGCCGACGGCCATGACAGATGCGGAATGGAATATTCTCGATAGAAAGGCACTCAGAACAGTACGGTTGTGCCTTGCGGGGTCAGTCACCTTCAATATTTCGAAGGAAACAACAACAGAGGGTTTGATGTAGACGTTGGAAAAACTATATGAAAAACCCTCAGCCTCAAACAAGGTATTCCTTATGAAACGACTATTTAATATGAAGATGTCAGAAGGTGGATCTGTTGCAGACCATTTAAATGATTTTAATACAGTTACCAGTCAGTTAAGTTCTGTAGGGGTAAACTTTGATGATGAAGTTAGAGCTCCGTTATTATTGTGCTCATTTCCATAGAGTTGGAATGGTTTAGTAATGCCCATTAGTAACTCTGTCTCTGGATCTAGTACTTTAAAGTTTGATGATGTTGTCGGTGCTATCCTTAGCGAGGAAATGCGACGGAAAAGCTCCGGTGAGACATAGGGTAATGCTTTGAGTGCAGAGTCTAGGGGAAAGAGAATGGAAAGAGGAAAGAGCTCAGGATATCGCGTTAAATCAAGAAAAGGCAGATCCAAGTCCAAATCTGGGATAGTGTGCTGGAAATGCGGAAAGAAAGGACACCTAAAGAAAGACTGTAGATCTCGTAAGGGAAAAGAAGGAGACGCGCAACAAGAAAACAATCATGAAGCAAATGTGACAGGTGATGTGTTACAAGATGCTTTGATTCTTTCTTTCGAAAATGTTATTGATTCCTGGGTAGTAGATTCAGGGGCCTCATTCCATGCTGCACTTGATAAGAAATATTTTCATGACTATGTTCAAGGAGATTTTGGACAAGTCCGTTTGGGTGATGATAAACCTTGTAAAATTTTTGGAATGGGTAAGGTTCTTGTAAAACAAAAGAATGGAAACCAATGGCTATTAAAGGAGGTAAGGCATGTTCCAGATCTAAAGAAAAATATGATTTCAACAAGGTAGTTAGGCGGTGAAGGTTGTGTGACAACTTTCACAGATAAAGCTTGGAAGGTCACCGAAGGAGCCCTGGTAATAGCAAAAGGTGAAAAGGTTGGTACATTGTATTTATGCAATGGTATTTCTAAATTTTTTAATGCTTTAACTTCCAAAGGAGTAGATGCAGCATTATGGCATCATAGGCTTGGACACATGAGTGAGAAGGGGATGAAGATTCTTCACTCAAGAAATTTGTTGCCAGGTTTGAAGAATGTTGATTTGGATTTCTGTGAAAATTGCATTTATGGAAAACAAAAGAGAGTCAGATTTCTCAGAGTTGGGAAAGAAAAGAAGAGCAAAAAATTGGAGCTTGTGCATACAGATGTATGGGGACCTGCTCAGGTATCATCTCTCGGTGGCTCTCACTATTATGTTACGTTTATTGATGATGCAACTAGAAAAATTTGGATTTATTGTATTCAAAATAAATATGATGTATTTGATACTTTCAAGAAATGGAAAGCTTTGGTTGAGATTGAGACAGGAAAGAAGTTGAAGTGTCTCAGATCAGACAATGGAGGTGAATATTGCAGCAAAGAGTTTGATAAGTACTGTTCAGAGCATGGAATTCGTAGAGAGAAGATAGTTCCAAGAACACCACAAGAAAATGGTGTGTCAGAAAGGATGAACAGAAAAATCATGGAGTGTGCAAGGTGCATGAGATTGCATGCAATATTGCCTTTACAATTTTGGGCAGATGCTGTAGATACTGCTGTTTATCTAATAAACAGAGAGCCTTCAAGTTTCTTAGATGGTGGTATTCCAGAGGAAGCATGGACAGGTAAAAAGGTAAACTACTCTTTTTTAAAGCATTTTGGTTGTGAGGCCTTTGTCCATATTAATAAATAAAATAGAACAAAGCTTGAGGCAAAATCAAAGAAATTTACCTTTATTGGATATGGTGTTAATGATTTTGGTTATCGCTTATATTATTATGAAAATCACAAAATCATTAGGAGAAGAGATGTAATATTCAATGAAAAGGTCTTGTATAAGAATCAGTTGCAGGAAAAGAAACAGGAAAAAGAAAGCAAGGAATACACGGTTCTTGATGAGATAAATGAAAAAGTAAAGGTTCCTGAAAATAATAATAATCAACAACCACAGTAGCAGCAACCACCACAACAACAAAAGGCACCTCAAACACCTGAAAGTGGTGTTAGAAGATCTACCAGGATAAGTAGACCCCCTGAATGATTCTCTCCTTCATTATATTATTTATTGCTGACTGATTCTGGTGAACCCAAATTTTATGAAGAAGCAATGCAGGTTGAAAGTAGGAAGAAGTGGCAACTAGCCATGGAAGAAGAGATGGACTCCTTAATTCATAACTAGACTTGGGACTTAGTCAGGTTGCCTGCAGGTAAAACTACATTGCAGAATAAATGGGTTTATAGGCTAAAGGAAGAAGATGGAGGAAAACAGAGGTACAAAGCTAGACTTGTGGTGAAGGGGTTTGCACAGAAGAAAGGTATTGATTTTGATGAAATATTTTCTCATGTTGTTAAGATGACTTCAATCAGAACTATTTTAAGTCTTGTAGCAGCGGAAGATTTACATCTTGAATAGTTAGATGTAAAGACAACATTTCTCCATGGAGATTTGGAGGAAGAGATATACATGCAACAACCAGAAGGATATGAGGTCAAAGGGAAAGAAAAATTGGTGTACAAGTTAAAGAAGAGCTTGTATGGCTTAAAACAGGCTCCAAGGCAGTGGTATCTAAAATTTGACAAGTTTATGTCTGAACAAGGTTATACTAGATGTCACTCTGATCATTGTGTTTATCTGGAAAATCAAAATGATGGCAGCTATATTATATTGTTATTGTATGTAGATGGCATGCTTGTTGCAGGGTCTAACATGCAGGAAATAAATGTGCTCAAACAAAAATTGGCAAATTCATTTGCAATGAAGGATTTGGGAGCTACAAAACAGATCCTTGGTATGAGAATAACCAGAGATAGGAAAAATCGAAAATTAACACTGTCTCAGAATGAGTACATACAAAAGATGTTGAAAAGATTTAATATGCACAATGCAAAACTAGTTAGTACACCTTTTGCTAGCCATTTCAAACTTAGTAAGGAGATGTGCCCAAAGACCCAAGAAGACATGGATTATATGTCTAAAGTTCCATATGCATCAGCAATTGGAAGCTTAATGTATGTAATGGTCTGCACAAGGCCTGATATTGCCCATGCAGTGGGAGTTGTAAGCAGGTACATGAATAATCCAGGAAAAGAACTTTGGATGGCAGTAAAATGGATTCTCAGATATTTGACAGGTACCACAAATCAAGCATTATGCTTTGGTGGTTCAAACATTGCTCTACAGGGATATGTTGATGCAGATATGGCAGGTGACAGAGATAACATGAGGAGCACTATAGGATATGTATTTACTGTAGGTGGAACAGCTATCAGTTGGGTTTCAAAAATCCAAAGTGTTGTTGCACTTTCAACAACAGAAGCAGAGTATGTTGTTGCTATAGAGGCAAGTAAAGAAATGATTTGGTTACAAAGTTTTATGGGTGAATTGGGTAAGAAGCATGATATGGGCACGTTATACAGTGATAGCCAAAGTGTCATTCATATTGCAAAGAAATCAGCATTTCATTCCAGGACTAAACACATACATCTTAATACCATTTCATACGGTCAGTATTGGAAGATGGAGAGTTGAAGCTGGAAAAGATACACAATAGCCAGAATCTTGGAGATATGCTAACAAAAGTTGTAACCAGGGAGAAACTGAGAATGTCTCAGTTTCAATTGGTCTTCAAGGATGATGATGAAGATGAGAAACAACCAAGTCCAAAGAGGAGTCATTGTCCAGCAAATGAAGTAGCGGTGGAGTTGCTACAATCAGTCTCCAAGTGGGAGATTGTTGGGTGTGGAGCCTGATTTTCATCTTGACTCAGAGATCCTTGTTTTAGCTGGATGTATACCCCAGGAAAACTGTACACCCTTGTAGCGGGGGGGTGCGGGGGGGAATTTTTCCCCCGGCGGGGTCCGGGGGCTAGTGGTCCCCCAGTGGGGGTTTCGAGGGCAGCGCCCCCGAAGCTAAAAACAAATGTAAAATTTCCTTATAAAAGTATAGTAATTTCTAGTCAATCTGGGCCGTTCATTAGGCGGATGATCTGACGGTAGAAGTTATGTTTATTTTAGGGTTTTTTTCCCTAGAAGGAAACCCCTCTCTTTGTATGAGGGTATTGTATTGCGGCTGTGTATTACATGTGTATTCTCTGAGAGGGAAATAGATAGGGAGACTGTGAGAGAGAACAAAGGATATTACAATGGATCTAATGTAAGTTTTGTCTCTTCATTTTGCTGGATAATAGAAAGGAAGTACTGGCTGTTCGGGGTGGACGTAGCCCAAACTGGGTGAACCACGTATATCTGTGTCTCTTTGGTAATATGTGTTTTGTATGCTTGTATTTTCCGCATATTTTATGTGTTGCATTGCTCCCTAATATATAAATTTCTAACAGAACCTTGGATTGTACCTTTCGATTCCGAGGTGGATTCATTTGATGGCACGATGCCTTTGAGTCCCTTTTAAATTACATATTAGGCTGTACAGTCATTTTCTGATCCTTCTTCAACCGAAACTGATCCAATGAATTTGATCCATGAGGAATCACTTTCTATATCTAGCTCAACTACAACTAAATTTCTTGATCTTGTTCGTACTGATGAGAAGATTCGTGAACTCTTGTCTATTGATGATTTACCATGTGAAGATCTACATCACCGATCTTCATTTTTACCTAAGCTTGATCATTTTGAAAACGATTTTTCTTCTATTTTTACTACTGATTATGTCAAAGAACCACAAAATCCATTGCAACATTCTGATTCTGAGTTAAATTTGGAAAATATCTCTTGAACGGTTCCTATTGACATTTCAGTTAAGCCAGGAATTGTTGAAAACATTCATATAGGTGCTTCCTGTACGGACGATGAAATCCAAACTTATAAAGCCCTATTTCAAGAATTTTGTGACGTGTTTCCCTGGTCATATGAAGAAATGCCAGGAATCGATTCGTCAATTGTTGTCCGTGAAATTAAGACTTACTGGGATGCTAAACCTGTCCGACAACGTTTACGTCAAATACATCCGAGAAAAGTTGCTGCTATCAAAGCTGAAGTTGAGAAATTACTTCGTGCAGGTTTCATTTATCCAATTCCTTTAACCGATTGGGTATCGAATATTTTTCCTATCAACAAAAAACAAGGAACGATAAGAGTATGTATCAACTATAGGGATATTAATCGAGCTTGTCCTAAAGACAATTATCCAACCCATTATATTGATCAAATTATTGATGATTGTGCCAGTAGTGAAATGTTATCCTTTATGGATGGTTTTTCCGGTTACAATCAAATCAACATACTCCCTGCTGATCAACCTAAAACAACTTTCATTTGTCTGTGGGGAACGTTTGCTTATTGCAAACTACCCTTTGGATTGAAGAATGCTAGGGAAACTTTTCAAAGGGCTATGTCTTACACATTTCACGACATCAAGCACATTGTGTAGCCTTATCTCGATGATTTACCTTCCCATTCATCGCGTAGAGTCGATCATCTCATTCATTTACAAGCTATCTTTATGAGATGTAGGCATTATCGAATTCAGCTGAATCCACACAAATGTGTTTTCTATGTAGAATCGGGTCGCTTACTGGGATTTTTCGTCTCAAAATCAGGCATTCATGTCGATCCATCGAAGGTTGAAGCTATCGTCAATCTACCTCCTCCTTTGACTCTTCACCAACTCCAAAGTTTGCAAGGGAAAGAAAATTTTTACGTCGTTTCATTCCTAACTACGCTGAGTTAACAAAGGGTTTTACCAGGTTGTTAAAACAGAATGTTCCATTATTTTGGGATGAAATTGCTGATCAATCTTTTGATGCACTCAAACACGCATTGACCCATGCACCATTACTGCATCCTCCCAATTACAACCAGGATTATTTTTTGTACCTCACCGCTTCTCATTCCACCATTGGGATGGTTTTAGTTCAGGAAGATGAATTCAACAATGAACATGTGATTTACTATCTTAGTCGAAATCTGCATTCAACTGAGATAAAATATTCGCATGTGAAGAAATTGGCCTTGGCAACTGTCCAAGTTTTCCAAAGATTTCATCACTACATCTTATTATGCAAAACCACAGTGATTTCTGACTGTAACCCCATGATGTATATCTTGACTAAACAATTGCTAGGGGGAAAGTATTCCAAATGGATAGTTATCCTACAAGAATTTGACATGGAATTTGAAAAATCCAGGGCAAAGAAGTCTTTGGTTTTTGCCGAACCAATGTGTGATTTCCCATGTACTCATACTGAAATTGTGGTGGAGCAGCCCATTGCGGACGAATCCTTGTTTCTTATCAGTACTCTTGATCCTTGGTATGGGGATATTATTGTTTATTACCAAACCCAATCTTTTCGGCCTGAAATCTCACGATCTCAGTGACGGAAAATACGTTTCCAATCCCAACAATACAATATTATTGGTGATTCACTCAATCGTCGTGGAGCAGATTCTGTTTTCCGAAGTTGTCTTACTCATGAAGAAGCTGAGAAGGTTTTGAATGACTGTCATTCTAGAGCATGTGGTAGTCATATGTCTGGGTATGCCACAGTCCAAAAGGTATTGCGCGCTGGTTATTTCTGGCCATCCTTATTCAAATATTGTATCTATGCAATCCGGAAATGCCACAATTGTCAGATCTTTGATCATAAAATGTGTGCACCACCCGCTCCTCTTCACCCTATAATTTATATCAGTCCTTTCGCAAAGTGGGGTATTGACTTTATTACATTTAACCCTCACTCGGTCAGGGGGCATGCATATATTATCTTAGCGGTAGATTATTTTACTAAGTGGGCTGAGGCGATGCCTACATTTTCGGCAGACGGCAAGACTACTGCAACTTTCATGTTCAATCATATAATTGATATATTCAGTGTTCCTCAAGCTATCATTATGGATCATGGAAGTCATTTTCGAAATATCATGATGACTGAACTGACAAATCAACTTGGCCTGCGCCATGATAGTTCTACTCCATATTACCTGTAGGCTAATGGTCTAGTTGAAGCTATCAATAAATTTTTAGTCACCATGATCAAACGAATCATTAGTATTCATAAGTTGAATTGGCAGACCATGCTATTTTCAACACTTTGGGCATATCATACCTTAGTAAAAACATCAACTGGTTTCACTCCTTTTCAACTGGTTTACGGTTTGGAAGTTGTGTTACCTATTGAATGCGAAATTCCGTCATTACAATTAGCCATAGAATTACTCCCAGCTACTTCTGAAGAAGAGAAACGTTTTTTGTACTTAGCTCAACTAGATGAGAATCGACGCATTGCTGCATTAGAAAATGAGACTCATGAAAAATGAATGAAAGCTCAGTACGACAGAAATGTTACACCTTGCAATTTTTCAGAAGGAGACCTAGTTTTAGTATATGATCAAGCGAACGATAAGCTAGGGGCTGGAAAATTTGTACCTATGTGGCATGGTCCTTACATTGTTAAGCGAAAGATGGCAAAAGGGGCCTATGAACTGATAGATTTTGACGGGGTCTCTTTAGATAAACCCAGAAATGGGCTTTATCTGAAGAGATATTATGCTTAAATTCTGAGTGGAGATTTTTGTTAGATTAGTTTCTTTATTGTTGGTGTTTATTAGAATAGAAAAGCGTGCCTAGTTTAGAGTGTGCTCTTATCACTATTCATGCTTATTTGGTTTTTACTCTTGATATTGCAGATGTCGACGTCTCTTCAAACATACATTGGTTTTTCTGATGGTGCTTGTCGTAGTACACGGAACATTTCTTCCGCAACTTGGGTTATCTATTCACCCTCTGATGAGTTAGTATCTATGCATGGGGTAAGCCTCGGTCAAACAACGAATAACATTGCAGAGTATAGTGCAGTGATTGAGTTACTATCTGAATCCATATCATTTGGAATTCAGAGTTTGATTGTTAGGTTGGATTCTAAACTCGTTGTATTACAGCTTAACAGAGTTTATGCCATTAGAAATCCAGTATTATTACAGTTATTTTTTAGAGTTTTTCTCTTGGAACGTGAATTTGATTACATTGAATATCAACATATTCCAAGACATTTAAATACATTAGCAGATGCAGTTTCTTCTAGTATGATAAATATACATTTGCAATAATCAAAATAGTAAATTACACAACATTCGATAACATGTTACATAAGATAGCCGATAATAATGATATATCATAGCATAGAAGTGTGTTTCAAAATATACATCGTCTTTGATCATAGGTTGAAAAACACCTTATGATCGGCAAAAGTAATAATACAAAAAGTCAAAAATGTCATGATTCTACAAAATCGATCATCCTATCCCTGGTGATGATCATGATAAGAAACTACTGCTCGGGCCACCCTACACGGGAACCTCCTAAAAGGTCCTAGAACCCCAATCACATATCTCTGTAACCTAAGTGGAATATCATCTATCTCAATTTCTGGAATATCTAGTGTCAAGCGGTCTAGATGATGCTCCATGTCGGTCAGGATCTCTACTGATTGTCCCTGTGGGGCTGGTGCTGCTGCAGCTGGGTGTCTCCTCTCATAAGGCTGGAGAGCAGCTGGTCGTCATGGGCCCACGTCTGCATTTAATGTTTTGATTATTAGTTTTGGACGATTAAAATACAAAAAAAAATTATAACTTAGAAAATGTTGAAAATGGTTTTTACTAGAATCATCCCACTGTTCTCCTGCTGGAAGAGCCATGTCTCAGTAGCCACGGAAGTCCATCTCGGCGTATGGAAAGTCCTCAATCACAAAAATTTGGTTGTTCAACCAACGAAAATATGCAGGTGGAAATCGAACAACCTCTATGCCCTCAGCGTGATGGGCCATCAAAGCTACACATCGAATCATCCGAGGCTCCTGGGCACTGCCTGGATCGATTGGAATGAGTTGCGGAGCCAGTAAGGGAATACTCTCCAAAGTAAATGTAACCACAATGGATCCGTAACCAAAGTTGTTTAACTTCCCATTTTTTTCTCTGGTCAGTTGGCCTTTCACATTGGCCAATACTGTTTCACACTAGTTGAATATGGTGCCTCGGAAACAATCTACTAAAATCCGCATCTGGGACCCAATATCCACATGCAATGCTGCACTCTCGCACATTCTATTAATAGTGAATGAAATAAATTTGAGCTCCGGTCAGATGATAGTTTTAATATCAATCCGTTTATCCTTGGGGTCTGCTCAATCATCGCAAAACTCTAGTCGAAGACTAGCAACAGACTAGCCACCTGGCCTAGTCCCAAACAGAGATATTTGTTCACCCCTCTTGGGAAAACTAGTCAAAAAATATATATCCTCTGGCTCAATTTTGAGCCGGTGGCTGCCAATCACAAAACAATGGTCCTGAGTGTCCCATTTGTTTACCAGCCATGTCAGGAGGTCTACTTGGGCCCTCATGCCCTGTATTGCGCAGAACTTGTACAATCTACATGCTCTCAATGCCTGCAGTGTGGGCATATGATTCATTGCGGCATCTACATCCTCGTGCTCGCGTTCTCGCCAAGTAAGAATTTTGAATGTCCTACAATACACAAAGAGACATATTAGAACAAACTTGTTTGAAAAATTTTGGGTAAAAATTGAAAATTTTAAGTTTTAAAATTCATTGCGCGGGGTCCGCACCCTTTGCTCACACATAGTGCATAGGTACGCACGAGTGTTGTGCAATAGGTGTGAACCCATGAATTTTTTCCTTGTAGGAAAAATTCGGGGTCCGCAGGACCCGCGTGTTGTGCCTGCGGACCCCCGCAAGCGATTTTTTAAACCTATTTTTCCTTAAAAAATGAAATTTCAAGCCTAAAAACAAAATGTAAATGGATGGAATGCAAGTTAAGGAGGATGTGGATTACCTGGAGCTGGCGGTTTTTTATTCCGACGAACGGATTTTCCAAAATTTTCACAGGCACTTTTTACCCAAAAGCTCTCACTTTTCACTCTGAACTCAAATGGTAAAAATGAAGTTAGAAAAGCCATTTTTATAAGTTTTTTTCGAATAAATGAATTTTTAATTTGTTTATTTTTCACTTTAAAAAGGTAATTTTTGAAAACATTTTTATTTCTCTTAAACATGTATGTGTAATGTTTCGCGTTTTTGTGCAGAATATCGGATTTTTCGGGAGAATTAATCATTTTTCGATGAAGAGCATACTTTTATCACTTTTTCAGACTCTTTCAAAAATTTACGAAAAAGCGAAACATTGGAGTCCTCTTTTGAGCCCTTTTCAAACTCTCGAAAATTGAAAAGATTGCAAAGCACTTGATTATTCAAACTCGTTAAAATAAATGAATGATCGTCCTTTCAGTATAAGTTTACCCCTTTTACGGACTGAAATGGACTATTTACGAAAAAGGTATACGTTGACTAATTACGGTCAATAGAGTTCTCTCCCGCATTATTTTATCCTTTTTCAGGCTCGAGAGACTAAATTTATGAAAAAGTACACCCATGGAGTTTTCTTAATTTTTTTCTTCTGACTCCCTAAAATTGAAAAACATCGAGTTTCTCCTATACTGGACTCGTTAAAATTTAACGGTAAAGGACCTGTTCAATTTTAAGTAGGAACGAACCACTCCTTCTTAGGGTTCAAATTTGAAACTAAGTTGGACTCATCTGAAGGATGAGCTTATAAACAAGAAAATGTTATCCTCCTCAAGCTTGTCAAAAATAAAGAGGTACTTGCCAAAAATGGTGGAGGAAAAGGGAGAGAAATGAACCTGTTTGTTACATTTTGATTTTCGGAAAACTATTAACCACTCTTGAACACGACACTTTTGTTCACCTGGGTTGGGAAAATCCTTTGCCTAACAGTTAATCAAACCATATTGAAAGTCTTCAGCTGGTTTCTGGGTATTAGCTTTAGGTCAACTATCACCAAGCCATCTGCAGTGTCATTATGTGTTCAAGAAGACAGTTCAAACAAACCATTCATCTGTGAAATATTTTTCTTCCATTTTGACCATCCCTGAGTCAGTCCTTTCCGATATATTTCTTCAAAACTTGATCTATGATTTCGTGTTGTGGGCTTGCCTACGACAGATCACTTTCTATCGACGACAACTCATTATCTAGGAAGTTGATCTATAAATCGTCAGTACCTTGAAATCCGCATGCCTCAATGGCAGGTTTCTCGCCTTCGACGACAAGTTGCATCATTGACCTTCGATCGAATGATTCCATGACATGTTCGAATTCAGCTCATTCATTCACATTTCATGGATTGTACTGAGTACTTTGAGGGCCATTGAAATTACTAGTGGTTACTCTCACACTTGTTAACAGTTCACATTATTAATTGGTAATCAAGTGGTTTCTACCATGTTTGACTTCAACACATTCATTCACATGGATAGAATCGTACTAGTTCGGGAAGCAGAAATCAAGACCCTGGATCTAGTTTCTACCATCCAGGCTGCAAGGAATTTTGTTATTCACTTATACAGTGGAATATTCATAAACAGATGGCTGTGTCCATACTGTGTCTACACATGTCTATACTGTTGATGTATTGAAAAATCATTCCTGTATCTAAATGCAGAAGTGTCCTCAGGCACATAACTTTATTGATCATGAAAAAATATTACATAGAAAATTACAGTAGTTTACACACGTAAACTTACACTCTCAGATTCTCTCATTACACACTACAATGAAAATAGGAAACTAACCTATTTATAAGCTCTATGTTCTAACTTAATCTAGTTATGGATCACTTGGAAAATAAACAAGTGTCCATTTACAATAAATGAGCTTCTAACCATTCTACTAACTTCGCTCCTAACTTAGAGCCTAGGAAACGACTCTTTTCTAGAGTCCTAATTTTTAGTAACAAATTTCTATTTCTAAATATCTCAAAGATTTATTAAATATTCTAGAATAATAATTATTAATTTAGTATCTTAAATTAATAATTATTTTATTCAAACATTATAACCTATGATAAAATTTATTTTGGATCATCTAACATTCCCCCCTATGATCCAAAGATACATTATAACGGATACCAATTTCATCCCTGAACTTAGTAAAATTTATTCTGCCAAGAGGTTTTGTGAAAATGTTGGAGGTCTGATCTTCTGAAGGACAAAACACTGGCTTGATGACGTCCTTTGCAATGAGAGATCTGATATGATGATACTTGGTGTCCACATGCTTTGTCTTTGAATGGAAAACTGGATTCTTGGCAAGCTTTATTGTTGATTGATTGTCGATGAATAATGAAGTAGCTTCTGCTGGAGGAATTCCCAAGTCCTGTAAAACTCGACGTAACAAAACAATCTCACATGTTGCTTTCCATGCTGAAATGTACTCTGCTTCTACTGAAGAATTTGCCACTGTAGTTTTCTTCTTCAAACTCTAGGAAACTGCAGCTGACCCCATGTTCATTAAGTAACCTGAGGTTGATGCCCTATCATCACTACTGCCAGCAAAGTTAGCATCTGAAAATCCACCAAGTACAAAATTTTTAGTCTTTTTGTAAAGAAGACCAAAACATTTTGTTCCTTGGATATATCGAAGAACTCTTTTGGCTACATTCCAGTGGCTGTCTAGTGATTCTTGCATAAAAAGTGAAATAATACTAACTGCATAAGATAGATCAGGACGAGTGGTTGTCAAATAAATCAAGCTGCGAATCAATTATCGGTAAGTCGTGTTGTCCACTTTCCCCCCCCCCCCCTTCAAATTTTGAAATTTTTAAGTTTTGTTCCATTGTAGGTAAGTGACTAAGCCATCAAGATCATATATGCCATTATTATTATCACTTGTGAACGCTTATTCCACCCATTTCTACCATTCTTCATCACGTCATTTATTATAATTTATTATTTAAATCCATTTTATAATGATTTATGCTTTTATGAATGAATATTATTTATTCTCCTTTATTTCTAATAAATTGATGATTATGAATTATTTTATCAATGATAGTTTTAATAAGTTGGTTATAACATTATTCACCATTTTTAGCTTCCAAGATAATTTCCAGATTGAAGATTTGATCATTAAAAGTGCCAACTCAGAAATGCGCTGGAATAAGGAGTGACAGTTTTGCGGTTGAGATTCTGAGCAAATGAAGACGAATCTGGAAAATCCGGAACATGGGTTTTGTTCAGAACGGACCCAATTAACTTTATCAAAGAATGGTTTGCCCAAATTCGGCTTGTACTGAGAGAAACGCAGGGTTCTTTGAGCACGATTTTCTCAGATCTGTGGTTGCGGCCGTCCTCCAAATCTCAGCTACAAAGCCAAATTCGACTTGCTGTTGTTGAAAGAGGGATGTAAATATATTTTATTGTTGATCAATTGGTTGGAAAAAATTCAATATTATTATTAGAGATCCTATTTGCTATTTAATTTCTACTCCTTCTGATTATAAAAGGAGAAGCATGTATTGTGTATGGGGGGAGGGAGAGACTTTTCTTATTGTAATTTGCAGAATTGTGCATCGGCTCTTGTTAAGAGAGTGTGAGCTGTTTGTAAACATTATTGATGCCTGATTAATAAAAGAGTTCATTGTTGTTCCATTTCTCAAGCGCCTGAGAAGTACACACGCTTCACTGGCTTAGGGTCTACTGTGGAGCGAATTCATTGCTATTTTTATTGGTTTATTTTCATGTAGTGAAGTTCGTTTATTTATTGAGTTATTGATAATTGAATCAAATAATAGTTATCATATTCCATTCTTTATGCTAGCTATTGATTCATGATTCAGAACTGTTGTGAAAATGTTATTTTTCTGTATCTAATTCCAGCTGTTATTCCTTTGTTTAGAATTAATATAATATTGTTGTTAATTGTTTAATAGATTGTGGAGTAGAAATCTAGTTTTCTTGGTTATGAATTGAATTCACTGTTTATTTTACGCTGCTATTCAATTCCTGGTCATTGCTTTTAGATTGTTGTTCCTTTCCAGTTTGCGTTTTAGATTTCATTTCCTTTGAGTTGTTTTCACTTGCTTTGAGATCTCCAAACTGTAGAGGGCAGAGCTAATCATTCCAGCTCCCCAGATTTGGTCATCTCACATCGATTTCTAAGGGAAAGAGTTATTACTCCTGCATCCTTAATCGATGTCTAGCAAGGTCGCTGTAATGTAGTCTTTACATTTCTGTCATTTGTAATTAGATTTCTTTTCAAGCAGATTTCTTTTCAAGCATTTATTATTTCTGCATTTTTATTTCTATACTACATCTTCACAAACATTACTCTTGAGTAAATAGCCGCCTCAGACTGAGTACACTCTTGAAACAAAAAGTCGTCCCTGGGTTGACAATTAATGTGAGGTAATTAGGAGTTACAAAGACACCTTTTATCGCTCCACATTTTGGCGCCGTTGCCGGGGAGAGTGTAGCCATTTCTAAAGAGTAGTGTGAATCTGATGAGTGCCTGCTAGGGAAGAGTTGGATCTTAAAAACGGAAGGTAAGAACCTACGTGCGGAGCATGTAAAGCCATTTTCACTATCCGCTTCCAACATTTTTGTTGCTTTGTTGCAGAAATGTATGTTTGAATTTTCAGTGAGTGACTAGGAAAAAAGGAACACCAAGAAAATAATCATACAGATTTCATTCATGTGTTCAAACACAACGATTTCTCATTAGAAGATGAACAACCTGATTATTAGAATCCTTGGAAGAAGGAGCCTCGAAGAAACACATGAAAAACATCTTATATTATGGTAAGAAATGGCTCACGTTTCTACTTTGAATTTCCTATCAAAGATCTAGGAGGAGTGACACAAATGCACATAATTCCCCCATCTTTACCAAATTTTCATGGTTTAGCAAATGAAGATCCAGATACATTCTTATTTGAGTTCGAAATACTTTGTAGAGGATATGATTATTGTACTAATGATCAAAGATTAAAAGTGTTTCCTCTTACTCTAAAAGGAGCAGCTCTCCGATGGTTCATGAGCCTAGGTGGGAATTGCATCCAATCATGGGAGGACATGAAGAACATATTCTTGAAGAAGTACCAAGACTATTGCAAATCCAATGAAGATATTTTCAGTATGATACAAGGGGAAGATGAAAGTTTTGAGGACTATGTAAATCGATTTCATTATAACCTTCAAAAATCAAAGCATAAGCATTTGGAAAAAGAGATCTTAAAAACACTCCTTCTTAAAGGAATCAAAGATGAATTTTTAGAACTCTTAAATCTGATAGGAAAAGGTGATGTTTTTCAGTTATCATATGATGATGTTTGTGAGTTGTGCATAAGGTATTCAAGAGAAATCTCCAAGGCTGGTAAGAATTCTAGAGATGTTTGTTCTTTCTTTTCCAAATCTGCTACAAGAATAGGAGACATAAGAGCTGAAATCAATGATTTATTTGAAAATTTTAAAGTTTATTTTATTAGCTCTCTAAGCTCAAAATTGGACGTTTTGCAGGTTCATAAAAATGAAGAATTTGATGAAGTGTTTTTCCCTCATGACCGAAAGGAGCAGTCCATAGATACTCACTCTTCCTTATCTAGGATGGAAGTAGCATATCAAAAAGATAAGGAAGCTACAACAAGGTCAACAGGTATGGTTCAAAACACTTCTTCTCCATTCTCTTACTTGCATAATCCATTATGGAATACTCATGTTCTAGGGCAGCCATGTCAATTTCAATATAACCACCAATCTTATCTACAAGTTTGGCATGGTTCACCTTATGATTGCATGACTACTCTCCCTCGTCTTGTAGCACAAGCACATTCTCCATATTCTCCACCAGCTCTTTCACAACATCCTGCTTGCATATCAAATTTATCCACTCAACCCAACCAAACACATCATCACAATTCTCCATTCCATACACAATTTCCTGCTCAACTAATTCCACACCCTCACCACAATAAACCAGTACAACATGCTTACAATGTTGAACTGCCAAATTTACCCACCCTTCCCACCCATTCTATCTCACATGCGCCATTAGAGAAAACTTACAATGAGATTCATAATGTTTCAAATTCAAAAATTGTAGAAGCTATGGAAGAAAATGAGGTTTCTTATAGTATGTATCAACAAGCTATTTTAAAAGCTCAAGAACTTCATGGTATGATGGGAAATCAAGAAAGTAACGGATATATTGAAGATTGGTTTCACTCCATCACGTGTTTGCATCATCACTCTATGCTTCAACAATTTTTGATACCATTTTTTCAAGGG
Source organism: Pinus albicaulis (assembly GCA_034641835.2). Taxonomy (NCBI): domain Eukaryota; kingdom Viridiplantae; phylum Streptophyta; class Pinopsida; order Pinales; family Pinaceae; genus Pinus; species Pinus albicaulis. The sequence goes on from JAXQQM020070739.1 coordinate 107,882, forward strand.
AAGTTGGCTTCTCGTACCCTAATTTTCACTAATATGCATTTTTCAAATTTGGGTATGCGTATACATGAAGCCTTATTTCGAAAATGGCTCCACTGGAAGTACTCATATACGTAGTCATATTCATTTTTCAAATCAAAATAGGTTAGTATAAAACATAAAATAAATAAGGGAATAAATAAATGCATTTTGTTTTTATGTAAAACTAGTTGTTTTTTTGTTGCAACATGCTATGCAAATCAATATTGGTGATAATTTTTTAATTCATTTGTGTATTTAGATGACTTATAATGGAAATAATAGCTCTACAAACACTCATATTCATTTTTTATCACCAATTTGAAAAAATGCTTGAATATCATTTTTTTGGCTTGCGGGCTTGATGAACTTTCTGGAAAAACAGTCGGGACAGTCATGTTTTGAGGGACCCAAAATGAATATTTTTAAAACCTGTTTCTACCCTAGGTAGCCCTTGATGTCTAATTTCTAACCCAATTTGAATCAGTCAATTTGGATTTGAAACGAAAAAGTTAGAACCAAAACATTGACCGGCTGTCTAGTGGGCAGCTCAGGAACAGAGTTGGGACAGTCAGTTTTTGGAGGCCTAAATGAATGAATTTTTAAAACCTGTTTCTATGGTAGATTCTCCTATGAATCTAGTTTCCAATGCAATTGGAATCACTCATTTTCGATATCGTATGGGGAAGTTATGATCAAAATACTGACTGTCTATCGTAAATCAGCACCCTTAAAACTCTGTTTTTCCAGATGTTCCTTACAGTATTTCACCTATCAATTCTTCTTTTCTTCAAAACCTGTTTCTATTGGAGATAAATAAATGAATCTAATTTCATTTCCAATTTGAATAATTCGAATCCGACATCAAACGAAGAATCTATGCTTAAAACATTCACCGTTGTTCTAAGTGGGGTAAGCGAAAATGGCTCTGTTATGCAGGTTGTTCTAAGTAAAATTGACATATCATATCATTGAATTTTTAAAACCTGTTGCTATTGGAGATTAACCTTTGAATTAGCTCTCATTTGGATTTGGAATCACTCAATTTGGACGAAAAACAAAGAAGTTGTGACTAAAACACTGCAGGTTAGCATGATTGGCCACTGCTCTCCCGCAGGTAACAAATATATTTTACTTTGTTATTTTCTCCGTGGATTTGTTTTACAGAGTAACTACTTGTTAGTTTTTTGCATAATTCTTGGATTAGGGGAGCCCGCGCACCTCTCTCTCTCCATGATTTAATGTTTTCTTGCAGGTAGACACTCGTTTTTTGCAGGTCTTGGGAAAATAAAGAAGGTCAATTTATGGACGAGTGATTCTTGAAACAAATTTTAATAAAACAAAGGAATTTCATCCAACTCATTACCCAACGGATTCATAATAGAACAAATGAAGAATTGATTTCCATTTTAAGATTCATGTCATGTCTTTGCTGCCAAAACATTTTTCGAATAAATCATTTTTTTGACATAACATCATAGCTGTTGTAACTTAATTTATTTATTTACATACTGTTTTTTGTTATTTCTTTTCTAATTTCTCTTATATTTTGTGTTTTAGGTGTTGCTTCATTCAAAGTGTAACTCATCCTCAGCATCAATGCCGTGAACAGCTAATTTGTTTTTTTGCATGTTTGCATTTTATGATTGTCCATTTTGCTGTTCATTTTCTAAAGGAACGGCACTTTTAGTTTTTGCTGTTCCTTTTTCCAAAGGAATGACATTTGCATTTTCACACTTTTTTTGTGTGTATTTTTTCTTTTTGGTGTGCATTTCCTTTGTTGTTCCCTACAAGGAACAACACTTTTTTTGAGTGTTTTTGCTGTTCCTTCAAAGAAGCAACACTTTGGGAGCAACCCTTCCTTCCTCTTGTGGGATTATTCCTAGTTCATCTCAACCACATTTTACTGATTTCCTTTCATGGCATGAAGTACACTACTTTTATGAGGACAAGAATTATGGATTCTATTGAGGCAAGTTAATATCATTCATGTTATGATCTTTAACAGGACAACTCCTTGATGATAGATTATTTTCAAAAGCGACACAATTATTTATATACTACTTTACTGCATTGTTTTCTGTTGAACATGATATTGATTGATCATCTTAATACCATGCTGGTTCCACCCTTCTGGATTATAATATTCTCTGTCTGTAATAAATGAGATTATGGGTATATTTTTCTATTGACATGTTCAACTTCTTCCACCATCCTTGCTCTTAAGGAGTACTGAGCCTCCCTCTTTTTATCATAAAAATGTGTAATAATAACAAAATTTTGTTCGCAGATGGAGGATAGGGGGTCTCATTACGAGCCAGCCTACCATGTTCATAAGGCTGTAACAAAGTGACATTCCCATTATGGCCACCACACCAGGGTTATGATCCATTGGATAGCTCAATTATCCTTGGAACAGGAGGTCTCATCACGAGCCGGCCTGATCACTTTTGCTACATCCCAGTGAATGGCAGTGTGGTTATCTGGTTACCACGCCAGCACACTGATCTCTTCTGTAGAACAACAATGTAACTCTCTAGTTATAAATTGAGGATTCTGGCTCATATGGGTTAAAAAGCAACTCTGCCGAGGCTATGGACGCCTGCTGGCAGCAGAGGCTCTGCTTATGGTATTGAAGTTATATCTTATCGTCAATTATTACTATAATACCCTTTTCTTATTTTTTTTTCTTTTTATCAGAGAAGTTATTTCCTTAACTTTTTCCCTATTTTGAACCTTTATGCATGAGAAATTGTTTTATAATCAATCACATCATTTTTCAGCTAGAATACCATCAGCAAAGCATCTTTTTGGCATATTGCTGTCCTTTTTTCTCTTTTTCGTAACTTATCATCAATCCAAAGCGTCCTATCTCTTATTCATAACTATCTTTACACACTCTGCTCTCATTATAATCATAACTCTCGTTGTCCTATCATTGATATGTGTACTTTGCTTTATTTACTGCAATATTGTTCATTCCCTTGCCTTGCTCTCAGCACAACACCTCTCATACGCTTTATGGTCATGGAATTCCTTTTCCAATTGGAGGGGGAATGTATGCATTATGGGATAGCATGCGATATGATTACTACACTCTACCATAACTTTTTGATTTGACAAAAGTTTTTCTGACTGAAAGTTTTGCATGCATCTTATCTATTTCTATTTAAAACTAACACTATGGATTCAAGAACATTGTATGCAAAATAGTGCTTTGTTTACAGGAGAACAACAAGTATGGGCAGAATTCTATTCACAGCATGACCACACTATTGCAACTAACAGAAGAGGCTCGAGCAACTCGCGAACGTGAACAATTCTTCAGCCATGATGTGCTCACCTGGATTCCACCTTTTGCATCACTTTCAGCACCAACTCTGCTTCAACAAATGCCAGTCCATATATGTCATTCCACATTTTTGGAGGTAAAACTTGAGGTAAAATAGCATAATTTTCTGATTTATTACGAATTTAGGAGAATTTCATGAAAAACCATTTTGAGCATTATTTATCATCCTTCATTCCACATCTTTACCACTTTCCCTTTTTCAGCAGCATATCATTTTCGAGTATGGGGGAGTGTTCCTTTCATTCATTTCTTTCTTATGACCATGTCATCCATATTCTTTATCATCCATTGTTATTCTTATTCATTCTCAACACCTCCATTATTCCATGTTGTTTTACACCAAGTATAGAATTCAACAGCTGGTAGCAACCACCTCAATTTTTTTCTAGCATCGCATGAGGGCATGCTAATTTTTCAGAGAGGGGGAGGAATTGCTACGCATGATGGATGTTTTCAATTTTCTTTCTCATTTAAGGCATACAATTTCATTTTTACACAATGCAGAAATTGATTTCCATAATATTTTTAAAAACAACCATGAACTCAATTCTTGTGATTTCTGGAAAACACAGACGTATCATTAATACAAACCCAGATAATTTCAAGATAAATTGGTTCATAAAATTTCGGAAATCATGCACTCTCACCTACAACCATTTTGTTTATATCTCATGATCCGTGCATCAAAACGATCTGATTTTTGGATCATAGTGGCATTCATATATTACAAATCTACTTGCAACATTTCAACAAAATCTGGTTTGTAGTTTTTGGGAAAATGGTTAATGAAGGTTGTTGTTATTTATATCATATTTTGCTGCAACTTAATTGTTATGCCTTCATCAAGATTGTTAAAATTGAATATTCATTAATTGAGGAAGAATTCATTTGTTTTATCCATTTTATGAGCTGAGAGAAACAAATTTTATTGCTTGGTTAACACATGGGTTTTGTCTTTGAGTTGCATGAGGACATGCAACATATTCAGTTTTTGTTGCATGAGGACATGCAATATATTCAGTGTGGGGGTGTGTTGGGCCGTGAATACAACCACTTTGTAACACTTATTTCATCCATTTTTACTCTTCTCTATTATATCATTTGTTATAATTTATCATTTAAATCCATTTTATAAATGATTTATGCTCTTATGAATGAATATTATTTATTCTCCTTTATTTCTAATAAATTGATGATTATGAATTATTTTATCAATGATAGTTTTAATAAGTTGGTTATAACATTATTCACCATTTTTAGCCTCCAAAGTAATTTCCAGATTGAAGATTTGATCATTAAAAGTGCCAACTCAGAAATGCGCTGGAATAAGGAGTGACAGTTTTGCGGTTGATATTCTGAGCAAATGAAGACGAATCTGGAAAATCCGGAACATGGGTTTTGTCCAGAACGGACCCAATTAACTTTAGCAAAGAATGGTTTGCCCAAATTCGGCCTGTGTTGAGAGATTCGCAGGGTTCTTTGAGCACAATTTTCTCAGATCTGTGGTTGCGGTCGTCCTCCAAATCTCAGCTACAAAGCCAAATTCGACTTGCTGTTGTTGAAAGAGGGATGTAAATCTATTTTATTGTTGATCAATTGGTTGGAAGAAATTAAATATTATTATTAGAGATCCTATTTGCTATTTAATTTCTCCACCTTCTGATTATAAAAGGAGAAGCATGTATTGTGTATGGGAGGATGGAGAGACTTTTCTTATTGTAATTTGTAGAATTGTGCATCGGCTCTTGTTAAGAGAGTGTGAGATTTTTGTAAACATTATTAATGCCTGATTAATAAAGGAGTTCATTGTTGTTCCATTTCTCAAGCGCTGGAGTAAAGCACAGCAACGCTTCACCGGTGGTTGAGGGCCCGGCCCTGGTGGAGCGATCTGCTGTTTGTATTTCTATTGGTCGTTGCATGAGGACATGCAACATATTGAGTGTGGGGGTATGTTGGGCCGTTAATTTGCCATTATTATTATCACTTGTGAGCGCTTATTCCACCCATTTCTACCATTCTTCATCACGTCATTTATTATAATTTATTATTTAAATCCATTTTATAATGATTTATGCTCTTATGAATGAATGTTATTTATTCTACTTTATTTCTAATAAATTGATGATTATGAATTATTTTATCAATGATAGTTTTAATAAGTTGGTTATAACATTATTCACCATTTTTAGCCTCCAAGATAATTTCCGGATTGAAGATTTGATCATTAAAAGTGCCAACTCAGAAATGCGCTGGAATAAGGAGTGACAGTTTTGCGGTTGAGATTCTGAGCAAATGAAGACGAATCTGGAAAATCCGGAACATGGGTTTTGTTCAGAACGGACCCAATTAACTTTAGCAAAGAATGGTTTGCCCAAATTCAACTTGTACTGAGAGAAACGCAGGGTTCTTTGAGCACGATTTTCTCAGATCTGTGGTTGCGGCCGTCCTCCAAATCTCAGCTACAAAGCCAAATTCGACTTGCTGTTGTTGAAAGATGGATGTAAATCTATTTTATTGTTGATCAATTGGTTGGAAGAAATTCAATATTATTATTAGAGATCCTATTTGCTATTTAATTTCTCCACCTTCTGATTATAAAAAGAAAAACATGTATTGTGTATTGGATGATTGGGGATGGAGAGACTTTTCTTATTGTAATTTGTAGAATTGTGCATCGGCTCTTGTTAAGAGAGTGTGAGCTGTTTGTAAACATTATTGATGCCTGATTAATAAAAGAGTTCACTGTTGTTCAATTTCTCAAGCGCTGGAGTAAAGCACAGCAACGCTTCACCGGTGGTTGAGGGCCCGACCCTGGTGGAGCGATCTGCTGTTTGTATTTCTATTGGTTTATTTCTGTTGTGTGAAGTTCGTTTATTTATTGAGTTATTGCTAATTGGATCAAATACAGAGTCATTGTTATTCCATTCTTTACAAGAAGCATGATTCAGGATTCAATTGTTATAAAATGTTGTTTTCTGTATCTAATTCCAGTTGTTATTCCTTTTGTTTATGAATTACGATAGTTGATTGTTGCGTGGCTGTCGACAGGATTAAAGAGTAGAAATCTAGTTTTCTTGGTTATGAATTGAATTCACTGTTTATTTTACGCTGCTATTCAATTCCTATTCATTGCTTTTAGATTGTTGTTCCTTTCCAGTTTGCGTTTTAGATTTCATTTCCTTTGAGTTGTTTTCACTTGCTTTGAGATCTCTAAACTGTAGAGGGCAGAGCTAATCATTCCAGGTCCCCAGATTTGGTCATCTCACATCGATTTCTGGGGGAAAGAGTTATTACTACTGCATCCCTAATCGATGTCTAGCAAGGTTGCTATAGTGTAGTCTTTACATTTCTATCATTTGCAATTAGATTTCTTTTCAATGATTTCTTTCAAGCATTTATTATTTACATTTTGTATTTCTATGCTACATCTTCACAAACATTCTCTTGAGTAAATGGTAGCCTCGGTAATTACCTCTTGGAAACAAAAGTAAGATCCACTGAGTTGTGATTAATGTGAGTAGTAGGGATTACACATTGACCTTTTTATCGCTCCACACTTCTTGTTGGCGTTAATATAATCATTATTATTATCGCCTTGTACGCTTATTCCACCCATTTCACCATTCTTCATCACGTCATTTATTATAATTTATTAACTTTAAATCCATTTTATAATGATTTATGCTCTTATGAATGAATATTATTTATTCTCTTTTATTTATAATAAATTGATGATTATGAATTATTTTATCAATGATAGTTTTAATAAGTTGGTTATAACATTATTCACCATTTTTAGCTTCCAAGATAATTTCCAGATTGAAGATTTGATCATTAAAATTACTGCTTCAGGAAATCTTTATTTGGAATAAGAATTATTGATTTGCGAGTTAGAGATTAGGCAAATGAAGATGAATCTGAAAAATCAGGAACATGGGACGGTTCGGAGAGCAGTTAATTAGAATGTAAAAGATAGTTGCCCGAATTAGAAGCCTGAGAGAAACGCAGGGTTCTTTGAGCACGATTTTCTCAGATCTGTGGTTGCGGCCATCCTCCAAATCTCAGCTACAAAGCCAAATTCGACTTGCTGTTGTTGAAAGAGGGATGTAAATCTATTTTATTGTTGATCAATTGGTTGGAAGAAATTCAATATTATTATTAGAGATCCTATTTGCTATTTAATTTCTCCACCTTCTGATTATAAAAGGAGAAGCATGTATTGTGTATGAGGGGATGGAGAGACTTTTCTTATTGTAATTTGCAGAATTGTCTGTCAGCTCTGATGAAAGTGTGAAATTTGATTTATACTTATTATTGATACTGAATGACAGAGAGTTCCTTTGTTGTTCCATTTCTGTGGCTGAGGTAAATATGACAACTTCACCGGTGGTTGAGGGCCCGACCCTGGTGGAGCGATC
>JAXQQM020069861.1:0-11112 GCA_034641835.2 Pinus albicaulis
CTCTCCTGCTATTACATGAATTATGGTTAAATGACCTTATACTGTTTATTCACTACACCCATAAATAAGGAGTAAGCATTGAATATTTTCCAAAAAAATTATGATATATCAAGTTTTCTTTATTTAAAAGCTTTTGTGAGTTAAATTATTCAAAAAACTGTCTTCTAAATTCATCATGTAAATATTTTAGATTTTGACCCATTTCAACTAGCTAATATGATTGATTCTTCATCATTAGAATTATTGCACTCAAATTTGTAATAGAGTCGATCTATTTCTTATTTTCTTAACCAGAAAGGATTTAAATGTGTAAAAAAGAAATGTATTTCATGGAATACAATAGCTAAAGCGTACCTGGTAGCTTTTGCAAGTATGTAGCCAGTTTTGTAGTCACGAACAAGCCAGTCACACCTTAAACTATGCTTCCTCGATCTAGTTATCCAAGTATCAATTTCCACTATATCTCCCCTGTAAAGCATCTTCAAAAGATCATGACTAAAATCAAATAGAAAGTAACCAGGGGGCATTATTTTTATACAATTCAATACAGACACAAGAAGGAGAGCGGAGCTGAATACCAAGAAGGATAACGCTCAACATGAACTTGCATGCGAGTAACCACCCAAATGAGATTGAGATGACTCATCTCGTGGGTATTTCCAAATCCATCCCCATTAAGTCCAGTAACACGAACATGGGTCGTAGCAATTTCCTGCATACAATGAAAATGATAAACAAGACTCTGCAACGTATCATTATAATGCTATATAGCTATAATAAAGTATTATTATTTCTTTAAAGGCTAATTGAACGAATTTTATTGAAAGGCTAATTGAACAAATATGTTATAGGCTAAAAGATGAATATGTGTAATATTCCTTTTCTTGATCCAGTCAAAGTGGATGGAATTGGTCCATGGTATTACCGTGGTATTTTCCCATGGTATCGGCCCATGGTATTTGTTGTTGGTTTTCGAGGAAAATAATAAAATAAGGTCCATCAAGCCTATAAAAATGGATAGAAGCTAGGCATTTAGGATCATTCTAGTATTATCTATCTTATTGTGTTTGGGTTGAGAACTTGGCCTGGTCAGTTTTAGCATTGATCCCGGGACGAAAACCTCGTGGTGAATTTGTCTGGTGGATCCATCCAGGGTCCACGATTGCGCTTCAGTATTGGTCTTCTTTTTTAATGAGTAGTCAAGCATGCCACTGCAAAGGCTCATATATTTTTGGTGTGGGCATGTATCTTTGTTTTCAATTAATAATATAAATAAGGCTTGTATTTCCATCTGCCTATGTTCATGGATTTTATCAAATGTAATTTTATTGAGAACACCAGTAATGTGCTAGATCCGACTACCTGCATGGGCTTTGGGATCTTGCTGGGTGGTATCGTGAGTTTGAGGTCCCGAGGTTGAGACTCGTGGAGCGTGGTGGGGTCAGAATGCCTCCGTGTGCGAGTAGGGCTCGCAACCACGTGTCTCTGGGTCGTGTAATGAGGGGCATCGCGTGAGAGTCCCCGCTCGCATGTCTGGCCTTAAGACTCTACCCTTAACACTCGGGATGACGCTCTCGTGAATGGTCAGTTTTTGTGTAGTGGTTGGGCCTTTGTGGTATCGGGGAAATATGCATCTTAAGTATTCGAGGTTTTATGGGATATTTGTGATTTTCTTACCCTAAGCCTACATCTTTCAGCTCTGATGGTATTTGATATCACCCTAGTTGATTTCCTAATTTTTACGTCTTTTAAGGTTATGAAATACAAAACGTGCTGGAACCGGAGAAGATTATGGATATGGAGTACTCTTTATAGCTATAGTTGTAGCAGCTATTTTGGTCTCAAATTAGTTAGAGAATAGTCATTCCAAATTTGTCCATTGCTATTTGTTATTTGGTCTTAAATAAAGATCGCTCTTAAAAAAAAAAGAAAAAAAAGAATGGAGTGTGAGAAATATTTTGGGAAATATATATATATATATATAGGCTTTGACTTCTTGATTGTTACATTGGATTATTTTCACTACTATTATTATTTGTAGGTGATTGATTTCCTTATGGAGACAGAAGATTCAAGTCGATGTCTCAAAAGGATTTAAATCAGTTTTATTGAAGAAATCCGAGGAGAGAAGAAAAAGTATTGAGATCCATTGATGCCAAACAACAATGTCATCATTTTACTTTTGGAAACACCACAAGAATCAACATAATGATACATCACTCGATTCTATGGGCTACTATACTTCTATGGATCACATATGGAAACAACATACAAATCAGAAGCAAGAGAAAAACAACAGGCCTTTCTCTCGAAAGGTCCATGTTATCCTTCAACAGTCAAAAGATATCCGGAAGGAAGATGTAACAAGCAAGTGTCTCTTCGAACTTGGATCCAAATTGCAGGGTACAAAGTCAAAAGATGTTCTCCTACAGCTAGACACATTAAATGCGGCTTTGAGCTTGATAGATAAATCAGAATGGGAAGGGTCAAGTTGGGCCTTGAAGCCATCCATGCTTGCTTTGATACAACCTAGGTTCTTGGAGCATTCTTGTGAAAATGTTAGACTCACCGTCGCTTCTTGTCTCAGTGAAATCATAGCCTTAACAACACCGCTATTGCCCTACAATGATGACATCATGAGGAGGACTTTTCGGGTAATGGTAGAAGCACTCCAAGGGTTGGACAACACAACACCACCATCCTTACTTTTTTTCCAGAAGCACACAATTTTGGAACGCATGGCGAAATTCAGATTTGGTATGCTTATGCTGGATCTAGAGTGTGATGATTTAATCCTTCAGATGCTCCAATACTTCTGCAATGGAATTACAACGTCTCATCCAAACTTCATCAAAACAGACATGCAAAAGATCATGTCTCTGATCTTAGGAGAAGATAGGGCCATCTGCGAACAATTGAGATCCAAATTGTTGGCCATTTGGAGGAAGGAGCTAATTGCATCACCTGCTGCTTATGAACTAGCTGAGGGGTTGATCAAATAGAGCATCAAACTACTTAGAAAGAAGTTAACCAAGGAGGAACTAACAAAGATTTGTGGAGACAACAAGAATGAACTAAGGAGGAAAGGCTTATGCTTTGTATGCAAGGGAGTTTGGGCACTTGACCATTCATGTCCAGATGATAAGGAGGCGACAAGGATAGAAAAATTAGAGACTTCTTCAGATCATGGGGATTCATCCATAGATGGGTTTGTTGGTTTTCAGAAGAGGACCTATGAAGGATTTGAGCAGTCAAGTACAAATGGTGAGCAGCAACACCATGCTCTTCAGAGAAACTTGCAGGACAAAATGATTAGTCAGCTTGACAAAGTACATGATGAAAGGAAGGATGCAATTCCTCCTGATGATGTGGTATTTGAATCTATAAATACAACGGAGGACATCCATAAAGAGTATGGGCAATCAGGTATAGACAGCAGTCCACTAGTACATCCATGTTTGACAACCAGAGAGGGTGGACAACTTATCCTCACATGTAAAGAGGTCCAGGACGAATACACCCAAGGAGAATCAAATGAGCCAGTAGTAATGAACCGATATGATGGGCATGATCATGCAAGCCAACATGACAAACATAATGTGCAAAATGAACCATTCCTAGAGAGTTGGTCAAAGGTTCAAGTTGAAGCTGTGGTCATGGGGCATCCGGTGCAATCAAATACAACGACATTCAGTAGGGCACTAGAATTGCCAGTGAAAGACTTTTGGGAAAGGATCATGCATTTCAAGACAGAACTTATGTTGTTGAAGCAAAGAGTTTGGACAGTCCAAGACACTGTCTTACAGGAGAATAGAAAAATTGAGGAACTCATTGGGGTATGTGTCAAATGATCGACCAAGCTGTCTAGTATTGAGGAACAACTCAAGTCCCTCACAAGGCCGCATGAGGAGTACAATTGGGAGTTTCATAGCAGCACTCTACAGGAATACATAGATAAGGCTTGCAACACCAAAAACCCACCTTTATACATTGAGAAGAGCAGGGCAGAGTTCTCCAAATACATCATGTTGGGTAACCAAGTAGAGCAACATGAATCGAGCATCGAACAACATCAACATAGTAGATTTGCAGATATTCATTCTTTCCCAAGTATAGATTGGCGAGAGATTATGAGTTGGTATTCTATTGATGGGTTGATTATTTGGAGGATACCCATAGCCAAGAGAAAATTACAGCTTGGACCATTTGGTGTGGGCAGCGATGGAGAGTTGAAATGGTACCATAACCCACAAGTCCTAGGATTTAGGTGGCATTGGGATCCAGGAGAATCCATTGGGGGTAGTATTGGCCAAAGGATTGTTTGGGATCTAGGTAAATCTATTGAAGGAAGGATTGGTCAAAGGGTTGTTTGGGATCCAGGTATCGAAGGATCCATTCAGGACCATTCAACATCGAGGGTTGGAACAATACATCAAGTTGTATGGGATCCTAGTATCAATGTACAAATGCTTCTTTTGTGGATAGAAGTGGATCGCTTAAGGACAAGCAGTCTTTGGGAGGGAGGATTTTTAACATTCCTTTTCTTGATCCGTTCAAAGTGGACGGAATCAATCCATGGTATTACTGTGGTATTTTCCCATGGTATCGGTCCATGGTATTTGTTGTTGGTTTTCGAGGAAAATAACAAAATAAGGTCCATCAAGCCTAAAAAAGGGATAGAAGCTAGGAATTTAGGATCATTATGGTATTATCTATCTTATTGTGTTTGGGTTGAGAACTTGACCTGGCCAGTTCTAGCATTAATCCCAGGACAAAAACCTCGTGGTGAATTTGTCTAGTGGATCCATTCAGGGTCCACGATTGTGCTTCAGTATTGGTTTTCTATTTTAATGAGTAGCCGAGCATGCCACTGCAAAGGCTCAAATATTTTTGGTGCAGGCATGTATCTTTGTTTTCTGTTAATAATATAAATAAAAGGCTGCATTTCCAAATCCCATCTATGTTCATGGTTTTTACTGAATGAATTTTTATTGAGAACACTAGAATGTGCTAGATCTGACTAAATTATTAAGGTTTGGGATCTTACACATGTTAGTATCATGTCAAAAGTTTACTGGCCAAGTTGTTAAACGTTAAGTTCATTTGGATTATATGTCGAACTCTATGATGAGATACCTATTTCCACACATGCAAATGACCTACAACCATAACCTACAACCATCTTATATTTGAAACTCCATTGGTTTACATTTATGCTTAAACTAGATTGTAAAATGGCTCCCACATGGTGAGATACTTATTTACACTTAAATGGAGTGGTAAATGTCGTATTCTTTTGAATAAAATAGAATACGCTTCTATTAAAATAATTTGTATTATTCTCTTATTTAAAGGCTAATCGAACGAATTCCATATGTGTGTTAAAAGATAAATATGTTAGTATCATGACAAATGAATGTCAAGTTGTTAAAGGTTAAGTTCATTTCGATTATATACTGAACTCTTGGTGACATACCTATTTCCACACATGCAATGACCTACAACCATCTTATATTTCAACCCATGGTTTACATTTACGCTTAAACTGGATCGTAAAACTTATTTACACTTAAACTGGTTTGTAAATGGCCTCACATTCTTTTGAATAAAACAGAATACAGTTTCTATTATTGTGGTATATTATGCAATGCAAGTGTATGTCAAGTATCTATAACAATGAAAGAGGCTTCGTGGTCAGAAAAACACATAAAGATGTTTATATGATTTTACAATTAATATTAATCTGATTAATATTAATCTAATTATTGGGAAAAGATGTATTGGAAAATACCAATACAAATATGTTTTTTAAGCACACAATAAGGTTTTATTAATAACTAGGTACAAAAAAGTATTTAGCAATTATAGAAAAAAGAAATTCTCATAGTAAAACATTTTTCCCCAAAAGAGAAAAAGATGCTACTTTTGAAGAGGGAATTGAAGCTTAAATTTTTGATGAGTAGGTATGGCTAAAACTTTGACCTTAGTGAACTTGGTTGAATCTAAAGTAGAAGAGACTCGATTATAAAATCAGGAAAATCAAACACTAATAACCACCACATAAAGATGAAATAAAGTTGAACATTAACAACCACCACATAAATGCTTTGAAAAATAGGCGAGGAACTAGAACAAATGCTTTGAACATAAACAACCACCACCAACCGTGAAATGAACAATGAGGCCTAAAAGGTCGAAATAGAAAGTATGAAAAAATATCTAAAGATATCCATGTGACTCCAAGCTATCAACATCATCAAAGGTCCATGTAGAAATCCAAATAACAAATTTTAAACTTCTTAGGAGAAGAGATCCTCTAAAATGAGTCCCCACTCAAAATGTTCTAATAGGTACTCATGTACAATCAACAAAATAATCATAAAATGAGTGTACTTATGAATTACAATACATCTTACCCAGACTGCATAGTCCCTAGTTGCTGCAACCACCTAGCCAAAATAGGGAAGTGTGTGCTCAATACAATATTCACTGTTAAAAAACAGTTGATGTTGAATAAAATGGGTAAGCATAAAGAATCACAGGAGGAAGAATGGTACACCATCCTCCACAATGCTAAACTAGGTGGTCATATATGATGACAATAGATGATGGTAATACATTTTACAATTGACAACAAAGTATGGAGGTGCTAGTTAAACCATGCAAAAAAAATTCCAAAGTGGCTACCTCTAAGTCTTGCAAAACATGACTATTCATGGAGATAAATTCCATGTGATACTCTAAGAATATTTGAACTAGCAAGACAAAAAAACACTATTCAAGATGCAAAAAGAGAAGTACCAAAAATAAATTCCATCATGGACAACAATCGTAGATATGGGTGCTAGTAAAAAATGTCATTATAGGTATTTATGTACATGTGAGGAAGTAATTCTCTTAATTTAATATAGGAAAACAAAAATGTTTTAAAAAAGAATAAGTATAGCATGCCACCAACTATCAGAAAGACAATGAAATGATTTTCTGAACCTCTCTAACAATGCAAAAAATGGAAACTTCATAGCAAAAATAGTGTACATAACCTCCAAAAATACAATAAATTATCAAACAAAAATACCAATGAGCCCCCCAATATAGATTCAAGGAAATTAAATCCTTGATCTCATGATTCATACACAACCAACTAATCAATCCAACAAGCAACTCATAAGAGCCAAACACTAAGGTCACAAACCTTAACTTGCACAAAATAAACAAATGTTGAGTTAAAAAAAAACCAAAAAGACACAAATCTTTCCACTTGTTATTAGAAAGAGATAAATACACTATACAAAAATAATAATAATAATAATACATTAACCTCCTTATTTTTTGATAGATAGAAAAATGGAAAAGCACTACTAAATTTACAAAAAAAAAACTTGGAAATTTTTTGGGAAAACTAGCTCCAAATAATAGATCCACTATTATGGGCGGAATGGCTATTAATAATGGAATCATCATGCTTTTAAATAGACTACATTTCATTAGAATACCATGGACAAAACCATGGGTTACCAAAACTACTAGCCCTTAAACTACCAACAACGAATTGACTCTCTGACCAAGTCAAGTTTAGTTGAACAACCCTAACAATCCCATTCTTAAACTTGTTGGGTAATATTAACATGGTCCAAATAACTTTGTTGAAGTCCATATAAAAAAGTCATATCTACCAAAATACATGGATAATCAACCCTTGTATCCACGAGTTTTCTAGGAAATTTTTTCTCATACACGGTTCATCAACCATCTCACACCTTCAAATTTCACATTCCCCAACTTAAGCCAACATACAAGTACACAGTCCACACTTGTACCTATTGAAGTGGTCAATTACACAACTTGATTATACATAAATCAATGAACCAACAGATGCCAACATGTATGCTTGAATAATAGCCCTTTCAACAAACTAACCTCAAGCTAGCATAAGAGTAAACATGTCACTCTCATACCTATTCAAGTGGTTCATTCCACAACTTACACATGTATGCCTAAAAAACAAGTCTTATAAAAAAACCTTGGGAAATACAATCTACTTATAGTTAGATTTACAACTTAAACCAAAAACCTTTAGAATGTTCATAAACTATTGTAACTCTCCATAACATGTTATCTCCTTCAATCATTCTTAGCACCATTAATTCTATCTACTTTCTTTTATCTATGCAACTATTCAACCTATCTCAATAAATCTCTCTTCCACATTTCACTCAACACACCACTCAAAATTTGTATTTCACAATATAAAACAAACCACAAACAATACACTTTTCACCTTAACCTAGCCTTCCACTATCATTTATACTTCCCAAATCCATATAATTTCACATTAACCCAAATCTCAAATCTAATCTTAAACTAATCCCTCATCATTCAACATCCTCATTAATTATCAACTCCGTCCATCCATCGAAGCCCTAGCCTTCTTAACCACGCCACAAAACCCAATGAGAACAAGTACGCAATGAGAACGAGTCTTCTTGACTTGCTTTCTTACGAAAGCCATATACTCTTGCACCTCACTTTTCCGACAAAGCCACTTTAATCATCATCATATCCTGGAGACGTTGCTTCCCACAAAAGTAGACACAAGCATACCCCTCTCTGCCGTACACCAAAAGTTCCAATCACAATGATGTCCAGAAATAAGGAATAAACTCGCGAAGCCTTCATGTTATTTCCAGACTAGTATGCACCTCTTATAATCCTCGTTCAAATCATGTGCTAACAGTGGTTACAAACAGCTGAGAGATAAATACATGATAAATATATGAAAATAATAAGTTATTAAGAATTGACTTTATAACCAGTCAAATTTATCCAAACCTCTTTAATTAAGAATTGACTTTATAACCAAAGTATTTATCCCAACCACTTTAATTAACTAGCAAGTAAACAAGCAACAATATAGCTAAATCTTAAAAATGCATTATAGTTTTTTTGGTGTATTAATGTAGTTAAAAAGAAAGGAGTTGTTTACTAATGCAACAAAATAGTCAGGATTACAGTATTTTTGGTAATGAGGTAAAAATAAAATAAAATTAAAAACAAGTAATTGGAGTGTTTGAATCATTTTTTTTATAATGGAAATGGATTCAGCGCCATTAAAAATCCTCGACACCCAAAATCTTAATGTTTGACATCCTTAACCTAGCTTTTCAATAAAATTTACTGAAATTTTTTATAATCTTACAAAATTCCTAAATTATTTTGTGAATTTTTTTAGACTACTCAAAATTCAAATCACAAAGATCCCAAACCAGTGTCCTTTATCAGATCTTAAAATCAAATCTATTGTCAAAGCACCAGATCTGCAACCAGAAAGTGACAGATCTCACACATATTTGCAAATCAAAAGAAAAAAAAAACCTGTCGACAAAACTACTTGAATATGTTGTCACGCCCCTTGCTATGATGATGCATTATAGTTGCTAAACTTATTTCTATCCTAGATTCTAGGAATTACTTGGACTTTGAAAAATAACAATGAGCCTAACAACTACTTGGAATTTGATAAATAACAATTGAGCTAAACAATGTACGACTTTGTTGTTTTTAATACAATTTCAAAATTTTTGAGAATCTCTAATCTGGATAAAAGAAAAAATTATATTATTAAAAATTTTAGATATATAAATTTGATAGTAAATCATTCATCCAAGTTCAATTTTAGTTAGTTTAATTTAGTCGATTTTTACTCTAGACATTTATAATTTATGTTTCAAACTTCTGTCATTTATCACTAATGTTTCCAATGTAATCTTATTTAACTAATTAGTAATAGTGAGAAGATAAAATTGCTGATCTATTACTCTTTAAGATAGGCTTTCTTGTATTAAAGTTGAAGAGAAAAATATTGTCTCTGCATACCTAATATCTATTATGTTCCACATTTGAAAATCCGAAACAAAATGTAGGTCAATTGATGAAACATGGTAGGCCAATTAATATAACATGGTTATGATGTGATATTTCAAAGAAACACATGTTATATTTATAACAAACCTCCCAATACAAAAATGATAAAAAAAAAAAAAAAAAAAAAAAACAATGAAATTTCCATTATCAAAATCTATTCTCCATTTTTTGTCTTCATTCTTTGTCAATTTACACAATGAAATGATAAATAATTTATTGGAAAATATCAAAACTAACATATAAATATGATAATTTAACAAGAAGTTGAAAAATGATAAAATTAAAAAAAACCAAACATATGAGGTTTCCATTAACTCTTAAAAGTCAAAATCTATGCTCCACTATTGGAAAATATCAAAACTAACCTATGAATATAATAATTTAACAACAAAGTTGAAATTTCATTTAACAAACAAAGAAAGGACTAAATAAATTTATAACCAACATTAATTTGTTAAATGAAAAATAATTCATTCGAAAATATCGACACTAACATATCCATCATAATTTAGCAATAATGAAATATATCTATGCACCTGAAGATGATTCATAATAGTCTCAAGCGATTCATTCATTTCTCCTCCCACCTCGTAGGATCTGATAGCAAAATGCTACCTACAAACTAAATTCCCTTGCACAAGCCTCCCCAATATGAATACATCTTCTGACAATACCACACCATTATTACTACTGGCTATGTCATTATTTTGCAGTTTAGAGCCATTGATAACACCAGGGGCTCCTTCATCACTGGCAATCACTTTCAAGGTCTTGCTTCTTCCAGAAAGAGATTTGACACTGTGCTAGAATTTTTAAAAATGTTAAATTTATATATACATTCAAATCCTATTTTAAAAAATAAAAATCCAAATTTAATAAAAAAAAAATCTGATGATTTAAAAAAAACCTTTAAAACTTATAATGATTAAACAACACCTAGTACTCTTCTTCAAAGTCATTGTAGTTCACACAACAATCAGGATATATAGAAGCATTCATGACACTCAATGATAACTCCACACGCAAGCCGACACTCTTTTTGTCAAAATTTCTGTACAGAATAATGAAAATGAAAGGTGCTCGAAGTTGTTAAATCCTTATGCTAGAAAAACAGAATACACTGGGTATAGACTCTCCAGATTCATTGCAATATATAATGATAAAATAGATTCATTGCAATATATAACT
>JAXQQM020075551.1:0-13266 GCA_034641835.2 Pinus albicaulis
GAGACAGAGAAACATAATGTTTTGTTGTGAATCGGGACCATATGAGAAACAGAGGAAGGTTGATATTTGCAGAGGCCAAATTCTCTTGAACACATAAACGACACGACAATGGATTTGGCAGTATTTGACATCAACATATCAGAGGTCATGGTGACGAGGCAGTGAACAGATGAGAGGTCAAAAGAGATTACCCAAACCCATGGAGGCAAAGTGAAGCAACGAGATGAGATGTCCCCAACCCGACACGAATGCAGACAAGTGCCATGTTCAGGAGCGACATACTGCCGACGACAACGACGATGGTTCCATTTTTCCCCCACCATTTCTGGCGAGTACCCCAATTATTTTTGATAACAAGCTTGAAGGGGATAGCATATGCTTGTGATATAAGTCCGCCCTTCGGGTGAATCCATCCTAGTGCATTTAACGAGTCTTAGGAAGGAGAAACTCGGAGAACGTCATTTCGACGAAATCCAATGTCATCAGGGTTTAACGAGTCTGACAAAGGAAGAACTCGGCGTCTTTTCATGTTTAGAGAGTTTGAAAAGACAGCGGAAAAGAAAACTCCACGGGTCCCTTTTCGTAAATAGTTCCCCAGATCCGAAAAGGTAGAAAACAATATCCGGGAAAACCTCCTAGTCGCGATAGGCTAGGGTATTCCTTTTTCGTAATCGATCCAGCCCAGCCCGAAAAAGGGTTAAACTTATATTGGGTGAATGTCGATTCGTGTCCATTTTAACGAGATCTAAACGACAAGGGCCTCGGCAATCTTTTCATATTTAGAGAGTCAGAAAAGAGCTGAAAGATGACTCCAGAGTGACTTTTTCGTGTATTTACCAAGTCCGAAAAAGTATAAAATACAACTCGTCTCCATCATTTAAGTCGCAAAGACCTGTCGCTGCACATACCAAGCAAACGTAAAATCCATTTTCGACATAACATATGCAAATATATGATAAAAATAACTTTTAAAACTCATTTAACGTCGAAAAAGTTATAAATATGTCAAATTGGTAAAAACAAAATTACTTTTACTATTTACCTTGGTAGAAAGCAACAGTGGTCCATTTGGAGCAGAAACTTTTGTCGACGATTGCGACCAATCCAGGCAACCATTCAGCTTCTCGTCTGTCACAGGCAAGAGGCGCTCCTTTGCTCTTCCTTTCCATACATTTTTTAATGATTTTCCTTTAGAAATCGACTTTGTGTGGCCACTTTTAAAATTTTAGGGCCGGGCCCATTGGCGCGGGTATCGGGCATGGACCCGCGCCACTGAGCTCTTTTTACTAAAGGGCTCACGCCACCTGGTGCGACTGTTAGCAAAACAGCCGCGCCAGCGGCCGAACCTAAATTTTCGCCTAAAATTCCGGTATTTAAACCAAATTTGAAGCTCACCAAAGATCTAATCAGGGGTTTTTGACCATATGAATGCAGATAACCACTCAAAATGACAATCGAATGGAAGGAACGAGAGCACGGAGATGAGGATGAAGAGGCCATGCAAAGCCAAGCTTGCATGAATGCACTTAGAGACTGTGGCTTAAAAAAGTTCTTCCTCACGCCATGTTTACGAGCTCAGCCCGAGCTCCTCCAATATCTAATCAGCATCTGGGATGAAAATGAACAGGTGTTCAAGCTACGAGACCAGGTGTTAGAACTGGAGGTCACTGACATTTATTTCATCACTGGATTGTCCCGCAGGGGTCCAATCTCGGTATTGACCGGAAGCAGACCATCTGGGGAAAAAATGGAAGAAGTAATGGCACGGGTGTGCCGAGGGGCACAAACAGGATCAGGAAGTAAGAAGGTATACATCTCCACCATCCCTGATCTAGCACTGAGAGTAGTACTCCATACCATTACGCGGGCTGCTGGATCGCAGGCACCGCATGAGGCTACAAAGGCCCAACTCTTGCTGGCCTCAGAATGCATGGGTCCCCGACTGTATGATTGGGCAACAGCTGTAACGATCAACATGAAAAGGCAGCTCACCAAGTGCAAACAGGGGAGACTGAAAACAGTTCGGCTATGGTTCCATCTTGGTATCGTTCATTCTGGAACGCATACCAACCTTCCAGGGCCAAGAGGCCCATGTGGCGAGTCCGATACCACGAGAGCCGAGAATGGCTCGTTGGGCAGCACTGATGCCCAGATCTGGAGGTGGCCAACAGATGTCCTGGAAGCCAGAGTTCTTTAGGTGGCTACGGCGCCAGCTGATCGTCGTGGAAGATTGGCCCTACTCGGGAACTGAATTTACAGGGGACCCAGATCTCCCACTACCAGAAGGAGACGACTGGGATGAAGAGCTGGGTAAGACCTCATATTTTGATTTTATGTTTATATATTTTTTGTAAACACACATTCGTCTTAACACAATTATATATGCATGCAGATGTAGGACCTGAGAGACCAGCCGGGATGTCTCCAATCTCCCGGAGGACACAACTCGCCCTTGAGATCTAGGGGGAAGGCACCGGAGGAGAGGCAATGGTCCAGAACCTCGAGGGGATTGCCCATGGGATCCTAGACTATGCCCGGCTATCAGACGTACCGATGGCATACCAGCGCCATACGGTGGGAGTCCCGAATTGGATCCACCGAATCTTGAGGCGCCTAGTGCGTGCAGTGACGTGCTATCATGAGCACCATGCGGACTAGCCCTTAGGATTTATGCTACACCTATTTTTTGAGAGACATAGCGTCTCCGGATGTACTAAGACGACTATGTATATTTTTTGAGTTTTATGTGACACACTCTTATGTAAACATTTCGATATCTATATATATATGCATATCTATTTCTGGATGAGTCTTTCTTTACATATGATGATGATTTATAAATTGCGCAAATGTCTGTCTAATACCAAATTTTCTACTGCATCTGTTAATGTATTCAAATGCTTGGGTATGTGATGATATGTAATGTAGTCAAAATTCCTTTCCAGTAATTGAATACGCAAATACAGGCGTAAGATGGACAGGTTCCTTACCGAATAGTGTTCGTTCAGTTGTAACACTACAAGCTGTGAATCTAGATACACGAGCAATTCACGGATACCAAGGTTTACTGCCTCGGTTAATAATTCCAATATGGCACTATATTCCGTGATATTGTTCGTGGTACGTCCTAGAAACACTCCTTGTAGGTCAATCAACTCACCAGCAGGATCGTAGATTACCCAGGCTGCTGAAGACAGATTCCTGGTACTGCGGGAGGCACCATCCGCGAAACCAACAAATGGATGAATAGACATACGCCTGACCGGGAAGACCAAATCGAAAGGTGTTTCATGCACCACCATGCACAAATGACAATCACACACCTATGTACACACACCACACGAAATCCAATTGACATAATGTTTTAAAGTTTAGCCCATTCTGGGTTCACACTTGATGGAACTCCTTAAACTCAGTCATAAGTTAGTGACATTTTTCAACTAACAGCTTTACTACCATAGGGCCCGTGCCTTAGGTAAAGACTTCCAGCACCAAGCTTATCATGTGCCTGATCGTACAAGAGGACGAGGTCTCCTTCGATGAAAGAACGGGGAGAAGCAGATTGATCAAAATGAGTTTTGACCCTCTTATTTTGTACTTCGATGATAAAAGCAGCTAGACGACGGGTTTCATCCAACCATTCGAGATATAGAAGACGTTCTTCCTCAGGAGAAGTATCCGGTAAGAGCTCCACAGCTAATTTAAGCGAAAGAATTTCACATTCAACCGGCAGGGTAGCTTCCAGACCGTACACCAATTGGAATGGTGTGAATCCGGTTAAAGATGTTCGTGCCTTGAAGGTAAGAACGATTGGAGATGCCAACTTGATTTATGAATCCCAACTGTTCGCTGAAGCATAGTGACCAAAACTTTGTTCACCGCTTCAACCTGACCATTCGCTTGAGGGTAGTATGGTGTTGAGCTGTCGTGACGCAGGCCCAACGCTGAAGTCAGCTCCGCCATCATGTAATCGCGGAAATGAGTACCGTGATCAGTGACGATAGCTTGAGGAACCCCGAATCGTGAAATAACATGGTTGAATAAAAATGAAGCAGCCGTTTTCCCGTCAGCAGCTACTGTAGGCATCGCCTCGGCCCACTTAGTGAAGTAGTCGACGGCGACAATGATATACGCATGCCCCCCGGCCGAGTGAGGGTTACACGTCATAAAATCCACGCCCCATTTCGCAAAAGGGCCGACGGTAATAACGGGATGCAATGGCAACGGCGGCGCGCGCATCTTGCGTTGAAAAATCTGGCATGGATGACATTTACGGACCGCAGTGATACAATCCTTGAATATGGAAGGCCAGAAATACCCTGCTCGCAGAATCTTCTGGGCAGTAGCATACCCGGACATATGCCCGCCACAGGCGCCACTGTGACAGTCATTTAAGACTTTCTCAGCCTTTTCCAAGGTAAGGCATCGTCGGAGCACCGAATCTACTCCAATGCGATATAAGGTATCTCCTACTATACGGTAGGGTTGGGACTGGTGCCGAATCCGACGGCGGGCAGTTTTATCCAACTCAGACCAAAATGTCGCGGTCTGAAGATACACTATAATGTCACCGTACCAAGGATCGCGAGTATCGATGAGAAAAAGTGTTTCGTCCGGTATATGGTCTTCAGAGTGTGAGGGAACAGAGTCTGTAGGGAGAGAACATATCAAATCCGCGAAGACCAGTGATTTAGTTGACTTGGCAGTGGTGAAATCCAAGTCAAACTCCTGCAGGATGACGATCCATTTGGAGTACTTGCCCCCTAGTAATTGCCTAGAAAGAATATATGTCATAGGGTTGCAGTCTGAAACCACTGTTATCGTGCGCAAAAGGATGTAATGGCGAAAGCGTTGTACGGCGTGTACGGCTGCTAAGGCCAACTTCTCAACATGTGCATAACGCGTTTCCGGGTCGAGAAGGTTCCGAGAGAGGTAATAAACAACATGTTCATCACCGTTCTCGTCATCCTGCACCAAGACCATGGCGATGGTGCTTAATGCGGCGACTAGATACAAAGTAAAGTCGCGGTGGTAGTCCGGAGGACGAAGCAACGGAGCATTGACGAGCAATGTCTTCAGCTTCTCAAAGGATTCCTGAGCAATTTCGTCCCAATGAAAGGGAACATTCTGCTTTAACAAACGAGTGAATCCTTTGGCCACCTCGGCGTAATTCGGGATAAAGCGCCTAAGAAAATTCGCTTTCCCTTGCAGACTCTGTAGTTGATACAAAGAGGAGGGTGACGGGAGATTTATAATGGCCTCAACCTTCAAAGGGTCGAGGCGAATTCCGTCTTTCGAGACTATAAAGCCTAAAAGACGGCCAGAATCGACGCAGAAGACGCACTTATGAGGATTGAGCCTAATATTGTAGCGTCTGCAACGAAGAAATATCTGGCGAAGATGCTCAGGATGATCCTCTCGCTTACCCGAATGGGCAGGCAAGTCGTCCAGATAAGGCTGGACAATATGGCGAATATCATGAAAAGCATATGACATGGCACGTTGAAACGTGGCGCCAACGTTCTTTAAGCCGAACGGGAGTTTTTTATATGCAAAAGTGTTCCACGGACAGATGAATGTGGTCTTATGTTGATCCTCAGGTGCAATGTTAATCTGGTTTTAACCTGAGAAACCGTCCATTAAGGAGTAGATCTCACTCCCGGCGCAATCGTCGATAATCTGATCGATAAACGGAGTGGGATAATTGTCCTTCGGACAGGCGCGATTGATATCGCGATAATCTACACAGACTCGAATGGTACCCTGCTTTTTATCGACAGGGACGATATTGGACACCCATTCTGTAAGGGGGATAGGATAAATAAACCCCGCGTTCAGAAGTTTTTCAACTTCTGCCTTGATAACAGCGGCTTTCCGAGGATGCATGGGACGCAAGCGTTGGCGCACGGGTTTCGCACCTGGATAGGTTGGAATCTCGTGGATGACAATACTAGGATCAATTCCCGGCATTTCCTCGTAGGACCATGCAAAAACATCTCTGAATTCTTTGAAAAGTTCCGTATAGACCTGAATCTCCTCGGGAGAACAAGTCACACCCACATGAATGTTCTCAACAATCCCTGGTTTAACAGAGATGTTGATAGGAACAGTTTGAGTAATGTTACTCAGATTTCCCTCCGAAAAGACCTCGTGCGTCAAGATCGGTGTTTGAAGAGGAGGGGAAGGAACCTGAGTAGCATAGCGCTCCAGACAATCAGCCATTGCCCCCAAGCTGGGCATAAACGAGGAGCGATGATGCCCATCGCCCCAGGGCAGCTCCTCAAGAGACATAGTTTCAATGATAGCCTCATCTGAAGGAAAAGTCTCTCTAAGAGGATCAGGTGAATCAGCCTGACCAAGCCAGGGGGATTGTGAGTAGACATCGAGAGCCATGCTCATCGGAGCATGCTGAGGAGGTGGAGGATCCGATGCGGCAACAATCTCACAGTAGCTGATCTCTACTGGCGTCAAAGGCATGGATTCTCCAAACTCATATACCTGCTCAGGTGTAGGAATGAGCCAGGGGTCATCAGTCCTGGACATCATGTTGACTTGAGCGGTATTCGGTGGTGGCGCGGGGAAAACACCCATGAGGACTGGGTCTTTGAAAAGACCAGGTCCTATGCTGTCTGGGGGATTCGGAATTTGATCCACGTACGACATGTTGTTCTCAGAGCTCGAGGTAAAAAATGACAACTGATCTACCGTGACAATCTTGCCCTCATGAGGGAACTTGATGAATCGAAAGACGGTAGACGGCACGCAGAGCATGGCATGGGTCCAGCTGCGGCCAAGAAGTATATTGTAGTTGAACTTAGCATCAACCACTTCCACTTCCACGTTGACAGTTTTTCCCTGTAATGTGATCGCAAGACTCTCGAGAACTCCCAGGGGTTTAGATTCCCGACCATCAAATGCCTCAAGGGAATTAGGAGATGATGACAAGGCTGGAGAGCCGATGGCCTTCCAGCAAGCGGAGGAAATAACGCAGGTAGATGCACCCTCATCTACAACGGCCCTATGAACGTTTAGACCGTTAATCCCGACTTGAATGACCAAAGCGATTTGATGTGGAAGCCGGCGAGTAAAATTCTCCAGATCGAAGGTGAGAAGGCTCGAGTCGGCGGGGTCGATACCACCGATTGCAGACAGTAAAGCCTTTCGTTGTGAAGGACAACTTTGAAGAACCTCTAGTGCAGACATGGCACATGGCGCCTGTGCCAGATCCTCAACAATACTGTAATGTTGAGCGGCACGAGCGTTTGGATTATAAGAGGATCTCCGAAGAACACCCTTGGGAGGTGGTTTCACAACGGGTTCGAGAGTCGGCTTCTCGATTTCCAATGGACCAGAGGCAGGTGGAGGAGGCGGCCCATCCGCAACTGCCTTCCCGGGCACCTGCCGTGATTCATTGTAGTCCTTCGACCGCGTAGCGATAGTGATAGGTGCATTAGTCTTCATCATGAAAACCTGAGACCCAAATGGTGCAGATGGTGACGCCTGTTTGACCATCTGGGTCTGCTGAGATGGAAATGGCTCTTTTAAAACAGCCGGAGTCCCTTTTGAGCCTTTAAGAAGTTGACTAACTTCGGACCGTCGAGGACAATCCTTAGTATAATGGTCACCTTCACAGATGAGGCAAGGGAATTTCGGCTTCCGTTGGGAGCCATCCTGAGTTCGAGATTTGGATTCCGGTTTCGGGGCATCAGATTTTGATTTGCCTTTGCCCTTATTTTTCCCCTTGGAGGATTTGTCCGCAGGATTGGCCTGGACGGCATTCACCTCCGCGGTTTTACCATAATCGGATGAGGCGGGATTAGCAGAGGTATTATTGGAAGAATTAGCCTTCTGCTTCCCATTCGAAGACTTCTTCGAATTTTGAGAAACGGAACCAATGACACCATCCACCGTAGGGGTAGGCGGGGCCTTTGTGGCTCCGGGCCGTGGAGCATCAGGCAGGATGTCATAAAGCGTGCCAGATTGCGAATAAACAAGATCCAGGTACTGGGCATGCGCGATAGCTTGTTCCTCCGTCACACACGCTCCCATCGCGATATCCTGAGCGATTTTATTGACAAAGGAGGTGGTGAACCAGTGAGTCAAAATCTGATCAGGTATATGAAACTTGATCAGTCGACGACGGCGCCGCCACTCATGGATGTGATCCGAGATGTGAGTGGACGAGTCCTGCTTCAAGGAAGAGAGGAGGTGCGTCCCGGTCTCATACCGGACTGGTAACTGGAAATGCGTGAGGAAATCCATAGCTAACGAGTTGAAATCCTGAAAAATACCACGGGATAGCTCTATGTACCACTTAGCAGCAGCTCCTGTTAAAGTACGCTGGAAAAGACGCAGACGAATCGAATCGTCGGTCCAAGAGTTAGACGAACACCATAGGTGGTACGTCAACACATGCGCCTGGGGGTCTTCGCCAGCTTTGCCCTCAAACTTGGGACAATCTCCTGGTATCTTGGTGGGAACCGGAGGCCAATATGGATTATGTGAAATCGGATCATTGGTCAACTTTGAAACGTCCGGCAGATCCAAGGTAGCCAGGAACGGCAATGGAGGGTTAACTCCCATGCCAGTCCCAGAATAAGGTCCGGTACCCATGCTCCACGATGGTTGTGAATATCCCTGCCCCCATGGGTTCTGTCCCGTAGGATTCTGACCGTGAGGGGCATAATTCGTATAGCCAGACTGATTTGGATTCTGGTAACCATAGTGCGGGGCTTGATAACCAGAGTTCGTGCCCTGATTAGGCATTTGCCCCATATAAGCAGCGTTTGGATTTGGCTGCTGAGCGTAGGTAGAACCGGGTGGAGGAGGTTGATACTGAGAGCCTCCAGGGTGGTTATAGTTTGGTTGAGACTGACCATGAGGATAATAACCACTTTGAGGATGAGTAGACTGCTGATAAGTGGAACCCTGCGGAGCCTGGTACGTAGGGCGCAACTGTTGATTTGGCTGCGACATTGAATGAACAGGCTGTTGAGCAGAGTGAACGGAATGAGAGGGCTGCCCTGAATGAACAGGTTGACCGAGTAGTGGTGCCCGAATGAACAAAGACCTGATAAACAAAGGCTGTCATGCAGTTGACTCGGGGTTGTAAGTGGGCCCCAGGTTGTACCGGATGGGCCGGCTGGCCTGGAGGCGGGACACCAGGTTGTACCGGATGAGCCGGTTGGCCTGGTGGTGGAACAGGACCAGGTGCTTGCTGGAAACTAGTTTGACCTGAAGCAGAACCATAGGGTGGTCCTGGCTGATATGCAACGTTAGAGACAACAGGATACTGCGGTTGCATCGGTAAAGAAGGCTGGATTTGCCCCCCAGGACCATAGGCCGGTCCCTGTTGATACCCCGGCTGAGGCTGAGCAGGTTGACCAGCAGGGTTATAATATGATCCTTGCGGATTATAGAATGGCCCTTGCTGGCCCGCAGAGTAGCCCTGATTGGGCTGTCCCTGCGGGTCGTACAGATAGCCAGGTTGGCCTGCAGGTTGGCCTTGGAAAGGCTGTCCCTGCAGGTTGTGAGCTCCGTTACCAGAACCTTGAGCATGGCTTGAAAGCAAGCCTGTGAGCAGGAAGACGCAAAATGTCCCCATGCTCGTCAAGCTGACCCGGAAAACCATACACGTGAGTGCTGTCCTGTGCATAGTGCGAAAAGAAAGATCGATATGACCTTGGGAACAACTAGGTCGGCGTTTCTATCACAGTGTAAAAACAACCGATACTCCTCCGGAGAGATATTCTCCGGTATAGCAGTAGCTAGATAAACATCTTCAGGAGTTGGCCCAGCCCTGGTAGCTGAGACAACAGCAGAAGAGGTAGCTACACAAACAGTGGGCCGCACGGGAACAGAAGTGACGGGCGTCGAAGGAGACACCCCGGGTGTAGTGGCAGCTGGCCTCGAAGCAGGAGATGATATTCCCATAGAGGCAGTAGCTGAAATGATCTGACCCAGAGATCTGTATCCCTGTGGTAAAGAAGGACCAGCTGACGATGTGGTAGCCAGCTCAGAATCGTCTCCCTCAAACAATCTACGAGGGATGCGCTGATAGTCATCAGACCCCGGAATTTCCTCACTGGAATCACTCATGGTTGATACTGCCGTTAAATCACGCAGAAGACGGCGAGGACTAGGAGGAAAAACAGCAGCAACAAACGGTGAACCCGATGTAAGAGAAAGGAAATCAGCTCCTAATCTCAATTCAGACACAGGGTCCGAAAAGGGCTAGTTGAACTCAACTGGTTCTCCAAAGGGTTGCTCGGCGAGGACCGGTCCCCCGTTAGGGAACTCGGAAACAACAGGCTGTTGTGGTTCAACAGAGGGCTGAGAAGCCTCTGAAGAATCGTCCGTGTAAGGACTACCAGTAGACGAAACCCAAGGTTCCGCCACCGTGGCAAAAGACCAGAAGAAAAGAGCAAACACACACGCGGGCTGAAAACGAGTTAAGACACACGATCAAACAGTCAACAAGCAATGTCTAAACGGGTGTGTAATCGTGGGCGATTAATTTTACCACATTGGAAAATAAGAAATTCTACCGTTTCATGTTTTAAGAGTCGAGAAACGATAAAAAGATGACTCTATCTCTTTCAGAGTTGATACAAGCGTGAAAGGACAAGCGCTTGACGGTCTTTTCAAGTTTAGGGAGTTAGAAAAGACCAAATGACTGCTCAGGAAAAAACTAGGCACAAAGGGTGTACCAAATATCCGTGAACTGCAATATACACCTTGGTTTCAAATAATGAAACAGAAATCGACCAAGGACTTTCCATACGTGCAGGTAGTCTCCCCGAATGCTGTGTTCGGTGTATCACGGGTATAGGGCGGCAGACTCGGCTTCCTGTGGATAAAGGATTGAAAACCTAGAGGGGTCTCCCTTTATACACGCGACGGTACGGGGAGCGCAAGTCCGTACTAGCGCTGTCTAAAGCCAACAGGCGAACGACAGCTGCTAGGTTTAACGACGCCGGAACACGTCTCTAGCCTAGACCTTATAAATGTGTTTCGTTAAGTTCCAATGTTGCCTTAGGTTAATTGAATAAATTTTACAGTTGATCTTCAATTAAGTTTCAATTTCCAGGCCCTATCGTATGTAGTGTCTCGAAAGACTCCTAAATGCAAGCTATATGCCACAGTGCAACATTTCGTTCGATGAAAACTAGTTAAATAAGAGTTGAGAGCTTTTATACAAATGAAATGAACGGAATACAAACAACGATGCCTCTAATGCAACTAATGCAACTGAAAGCTTTTCATTCAAACACTAATCACTAGCGATATGGAAAAGATCACAATTTGCACTAATTTATAAAAGCAAAAGAGAGATTTTTTTTTTTTTTTTTTTTTGATTTTCAATGTCTAATGGCTAGTGTGCACTGAAAACAAAAGGAACAATTTGAGAAATGATATCGAAGAGAGCGAAACAAACAAAATTCACTCAACAATGCAATCAATCAGATCCCTAAATCGACCCAAAGTCTCTCGAATCAAAGAAAGACTCAAAAGCTTCCGATGGACCGTGTGATCTAGGTCCAAAACAAGGCAAACGATTTTCGAATGAAGGAAGGAACAATCACCCAAAAAACGCAACAAAACGATCAAAGACTGTTAAGAGAGTGTGGAGAATCAATCAACAAGTTGACAGGACAATCAAGACACCAAAACTCCCGAGGAGGGCTCGATACACTAAGCCACTAGATGCCCTAGGGCTCAAAACGTGAAATCGGTAGATAGAAGCAAACAACCCAAGGACAGAGGTGAATTCCAGTCAAACTAGACTCCAACAGACTCAGACAGTCAGAAAATCAAGAAGAAAAGTATTGATCAAATCCAGAGAGCCAAAAAATGAAGAAACTCAAACAACTCACAGGGGTGGCGCGACTGTGAGCTTGAAACTAGCGCCAGAAGCCAATTGGCGCGGGCTGGACAAAAGCAACGTGCGCCAAGTGGCGCGACTGTCGGGTTAAAAACCGCGCCAGTCGAGTTCCTCAATAAAAATTAAAAAACAAGCTACTCTAGAAGCGGACCAATACAAGCTAAGCAAACCAAGAAGCTAAAACAATGAAAGAATCCAACCCAGAAGGTTCATCAAGCAAGGAGAAACAACCAAAGCGAAACAATCATAAACGAGTCAAGGAAAATTGGACGATCTCCCCAGCGGAGTCGCCAATTTGTTGAGGAGGTAAATCCCCTCTGCGGACAGAGGCGATCCCTACTAGCCCAGCAGGGGTCTAGCAACAAACAAACAATGCTATGACGCAAGCTCCTAGTTACGAATGAAAGACTTGGAATAGAAGCCTACCTGGATTCCAACGCTATGATCTGAAGAAGAAGTGTCCCCGTCCTTCAGCCCTAGCAGATCACAATCCTTCCACGATCTCCGCGGATGAACACCTGCACATAGAAGAAACGAAAAGATACAAGCATAGAAACCAGCATACGTAACTAAACATCGGTCAGAAAAGATATTACTCGCATTAACATGATGGAAAACGGAGTGGAACCATAATCATAGTCATCTATTAAATAATAAACGAATAGAAGTTACAACCAAGTTCTGACGTCGCAGCCTCCTTCTAACGGGTCTCCGGTCGTCCACGTCTCGCAAAGCTCGCCAAGGAAAGGGAAAACCTCTCCAGAGTCTCGTAACAATGGTCTCCTCACTTGAGTTGGCCTTAAGGGAAAGAAGGGATTCTTTACAGCACAAAGGCACTTGAGAATAGGGAGATGCAAAGCTTTAGCACTTCAAGACTAGCTTGCCATGGATTTGAGCAGGCTTTTATAGATGGGGAAGGAGGGAGTTGGGGTCCCTATTATTATGGGATTGGCCCTATCAACAAGGAAGGTTCCATGGAAGGTGGAAAAACCACTTCCCTTCCATAGAATTCCCGCAGCCAAACCTCCCAACTCAAGATAGGCAATGGTTGTGAGTTTGTTTGAACTCAACTTCTGCCATCCATATTTAAAAAAAATCCCTAAAATGGGTGGCGCGATTGCTGCTCTATGACAGAGCGCCAAGTGGCGCGAATTCCCATGATTTCCTAATCAAGGAAAGCACCTAACCTGCCTACCCATACACGTAAAAGAGTCGCTTTTCTGAGTTTGCAAGGAGATGTCTCAAGGGAAAATAAAGCTCATGCTCAGAGGGATGCATTGATGATGTTTTCAAAGCATGACAATGTTCACAGGTCACGGAATGGGTCCTCCATTGTGCGGGATGGGGAATGGTAAGGACGGTGACAAATTACTGTGTAACAA
>JAXQQM020091487.1:0-38497 GCA_034641835.2 Pinus albicaulis
TTACTTATTACTTACTAAGATTTTTAAGTATAATCTATTACTGTAGTTTATCGTTAGTGTAAAATTTATTACTTATTACTTACTAAGATTTTTGACAAACCATATTAGATTAGGTTAATCAAAAAAATAAATCCAAAATTTTTATAATTGAACATTGGAAATTATTTTTTTAAGATAATTTAATTTATTGATGTTCAATTTGATTGACTGTCAAATTAAACATGTTATTTTTTCAATACTTTGGAAACCCTGTGATACATATAAAACATTTTTGTTAAATTGTCAATTAGGTTGATGGCTTTCCCAAATCGACAAGCTTTCCCAAATTGACTAAATTTTATATATAAGTTTATGCTATATTCTCGTTCCGTTCTCTAAGGTGTCTGCAATGCACTATGTGAATGCATCGTTTACTATAAAGCTTTGGAGCCTAAGCTAATTTGGTGAAATAATAGATAATACGAGATAACAGTGACATGTTTGTACAACGAAAGTGAAAATGGATGGCATCTTCCGCACGTAATGAAGCCTGTGATCATTGAGGAGACATCGTACCATGAGTTTATTTATAAATATTTTGTACTCAACTCAAAATTACCTAACTCAAAATTTTTATTTATAAATATTTGGAATAATAATGACCATAATCAACTATTTCTTTTACATTAATATTTAAAAAAATGCAATTTTTTTTTTTTTGCAAATTCTTCAGATCTAAGTGAATAATAATAACTTAGTTGTTGTGTTAAAGTTTTAATTATTATCATGCAATAAGGTATTGATTGATTTATTATCCTTCTATTTTTTTAATATTTAATTTATTTTTATCTAATAGATAAAGAATCAATATCATGACTTATCAATACCACATGTCCAAAAACCGTAATTCATTTCAAAATAAAAATATTTTATAAATAACTTAATAGTTACAATACAACAAGTTTCTTAACCATGGATATGTACCCCATTTTAACAACAAGTTTCTTAACTATGGATATGTACCCCATTTTAACATAGATACTATTAATTTGTAGATAGACTTGATTACAATACCATTGGCTAGTAAACATTATTTCTTAACTTGTCATTAGTAAGACCTCTATTCAAACCCTATGAGACATCAATGTAATAGTATGCGGCTCACTAACCATATCATCGTCGAAGTAATAAGGCCCCATGATATATTTGGGAGATAGTATAATAATATTGTGTTTAATGAATGCTTAGCACAAACAATATTTAATTTATTATGCTTGTATTATTTAGCTTTCATCAAATTTGTGATATACCTATTTAACTAAATTATGAAAGGTTTATTTCTTTATTGCTAATTTACAAAATTTAATAATACATTTAATTATAATTTAAAATTAATTTTATCAAAACATTTTAAAATTTTAATTCTTTATATTTTTATAATTTTCTACTTTAATTTACTTATATTTAAACTAAAAGACAGAGACTAGCTACTATGTAGCAAATTGTTTTTAGCAACTTATTTATGTTTATTTCTTTATTGATAATTTACAAAATTTAATAATACATTTAATTATAATTTAAAATTAATCTTATCAAAACATTTTAAAATTTTAATTCTTTATATTTTTATAATTTTCTACTTTAATTTACCTATATTTTAACTAAGCCTATGTAGCAACTTGTTTTATAGATCCTTGATAAATTGATTTTTAAAATAAATGATGAAATCATATTTAACTAAGCCTACGCAGCAAATTGTTTTTAGCAACTTGTTTTATAGATCCTTGATAAATTGATTTTTAAAATAAATGATGAAATCATATTTTATTATTATTTTTAATTATATAATTATATTTTGTTGTTTTCCACATCATATTATTGTATTTTTTTTTAATATAATTTTCTTATATATTTGGAAATTTTGTTTCCAAAACATATTATATTAATTATGAAAATTACTAATAACAAATTTAGTCTCTGATTGGAAAATAGAAAATGTTAAATGTTGTTTATAATATTACACAGTGAGGAGAGACACGAGAATGGATAAATGATTTTTCATCCTATATCTTTCATTCCTTTGACATTGCAATGGTTGGATGTTGTTGGATTGATCACTGAACACTATTGTAATCATACTTTTGACAAGTAATAACAGATTGAGTTGCAGCTATTTTGATGGAATTATTGTGGTTAAGTGATTTGACATTGTTTCTTCTTATTTTTTACAAATGTGTGAATGTATTGTGATTTCATATCCATGCCATCTCTGTATGTGATTATTTCCTAAGCCAGAAAGACATAACTCATTAACCTTATGATCTGTTTTGGAGGAATAGTTACAATTTGTTTCATCTTATTCTTATTAGAAAAGAATTCATATCCCTTATGCTCTTTTCTCAAACCCTAGTAGTATAAACCACTTCATCAGATATCCTCTTGCGTTGAATTGCTTAATTACCTTGCTCCATCAGATCCATACAATTCTGATCCTTGTTTGCTCTGACCTAATTTCTTCCCTAACCTATTCACCATCCAACACCTCAAATTCAATAAATAAGACCCCTGTGCTACTATACCTAGCCTAATATCTCATTGATCCAGAAATATTTACTGAGATCATTTTTAGAGATCCCTCTCTTTCCTAGTCGGGCTAGCTACTTGGAAAAATATTAGTCTGTCGTTACCTTTGCTGATCTCTTCTCAGCCTCAGAGATATGGTGGAATGATAACACCACACACATGGGATGAAAGCATACCCTATGTCCAACACAACTACAATAGAGATCTCAATAGATCAACTGGCCACAACCCATTTTAGGTGGGGTTGGTATTCCAGCCACTATGCCCCATTGATATGGCCATACCATTTGCAGCTACTTACGAAAATTAGGCTCATGTCCAGTCCGAAGATGACAGGGCTAATAAACTCATTGAGTGCATTAAGGTCATCCACCTACAGGTCCATGAAATATTAGAAAAATCTAATGCTAAGTACAAAAAATGTCATGACCAACATTGAGTGTCATACAAGTTTCAGGTGGGCGACAATTTTTGGTTACATTTGCAGAAGGAGTGCCTTGTTGGGGCCTACTGCAAGATTTTCCCATTCTGATATGGGCCTTACACTATCATCAAGATTTTCAGGGACAATTATTTCGAGCTCAACATTCGACTATTCATTGGCATGCACCCAATATTTAATGTGGACTGGCTACGACCATATTTTCCCCATTGCTGGACACATCAGACATTACACAACAGTTGACACCAACAAATCTCAACCCAAGATGCATCGAGCATGCAAAAATTGATAAGATCATGGATACACATATAAATAACACTCACCATTAGAAGATCCAACTCTATCAGATTTTCAAAATTTTCCAACTCCTGAACCAGGCAAGTGGCTCACGAGGGGCCAAGTTGACAAGAAGTTTCCCCATCTCATGGAGGCACTCAACACAATGGGGACCATTGCTTCCTAAGGGGAGAGGACTGATCCTGGTTGATATTGGTGGCCACCCGCCTATTCCACTTGGACCCGCACCACTGTTTCTTTCATTTTTTTAGTTTCCTTAATTGTAGCACAATTTTCTATTTTTGGCAGTTTTTCAGGTCATGAACTTCCGGAGCCATTTTGAGGCCCTAAATGAATTTTTTTTGAAAATTAGAAAACATGGGTAATTGAATTATGTTTGTAGTTTAAAGTGGCAGTACTTGGATAGATATTTCTAACAAGGTATCGTGTGTGTCAAATGAATATCATATGCTAAAGTTACGACTCCGGGAAGTTGATGTACCAATTTACCCCAACGAGGTCCACAATTTTGGTGCTTCATCTCCTAGGGTTAAGTTTTTGGATGTTTAGGGTTTTTAATTATTTCCCAATCATAAATAGGCCCTTGAGCCTCATTGTAACACAGTTCAGAGACATGTAGCCACCACATCTCTTCTCAAAGATAAGTTATCATCCCTCTAGCTAGTTTATTTCCATTCTGTATGTAA
Source organism: Pinus albicaulis (assembly GCA_034641835.2). Classification (NCBI taxonomy): domain Eukaryota; kingdom Viridiplantae; phylum Streptophyta; class Pinopsida; order Pinales; family Pinaceae; genus Pinus; species Pinus albicaulis. The sequence goes on from JAXQQM020091487.1 coordinate 3,988, forward strand.
GCATATTTTAGTTATTTGATATTAATGAAATGAATTTTTACTTTGATTTTATCTCTGTGTTCATTCTTAGTTATGTATTATGTTGTGTTCTTGTATAATTCCGGATCAGTTACTCCCATTCCCTAGAGATAAATCATCTCAGTTGGGAAAAGAAGCAAAGAGGGTACGAGAGGAACTTGAGGCAACTAAAAAGAGAGAGAAATAAAATTAATCCCTTTAACATGAAATTATTAAGGGAAGGAAGGAATCTTCCAGTTAGGGAATTCTTGAGCTGGTTGGGGCCAGTGGAATCCCTAAGTCTGGCTTGTGAGTCTGTGAGTTCCTGGGATGGACTTGTACAATCTTTATGCCTTTGGATAGACCTTGTTAGGTCACTATCAAGAAATTTTTCTGGGAGTGAAAAACAAGCTCGAGGGGAGAATTGGATGTAGCTTCCAATCTTAGTGCTTGGGAGAATTGGTATTTCTCCTCTATGGATTCTACTGACAACTTATACTAATAGATAAGTACTTCGTAAATTAGTAAATTTTCTTTTAGAATGGAAGAGGTTGATATATTTGATACTCCATATATATAGGAATAATTAATGGAAATTTCTTATACAACCCTTTTATAAGAGATTGATTGAACTCTTTGAAAAATCAGTAGAGTTTGAACTATATGCATAGTATTGAGTAATTACAATGATTCTATGGCTGGACCAGGTTCAATAACAATAAGAATTTGAGCTAATACTTTTATGAATTGTTTCTGTCTTATGCATGTGAGTAAATATTTATTATGATAAATATGTGCATTTTGCGTATGAAATATTAATTGTAATCTACTACATAGAAGAACTGGAAAAAAAGGTTAGTTCTAGTCCAATTGAACAAAAAAAGCCCAAAAAATCGTGGCTTCATGACTAACATGACAAGAAAATTAGAGTAGGCCCCAAGGAAACATGTCCCGCTTGAGGAAATTCCAAACCCATTATGAAATAAATTAATAGAACTATAATAACACAATTAATAATTGCATAATGTAAAGATACAAATTATTATAAAGGTTATTATAAAATAAGAATAGTATTGGTGTAACCCACGACTATAACTAATTACAAAATAGTACATGTGTATACAACTTCTATACAAAAATGTGTAAAGCTAAGTCTTATAACAATATACACGATAATAAGGAATTGAGATTGTTAGCTCCTAGCCCTTCTATAATCCAACATTGTATATGAAACCTAGCAATAAACAATAAAAAATATATAGTTCAACAGCATGTCGATACAACTCAGATATAAACCGAGAACACCATGTTCATATTTAAAGTTTAGTAAATTCATAAACTCATGGTGTGGATACCTTGTAAACAAAGGATATTTCTTCCTTATTAAGTGTTGGGTCGCTGTTTTTTCATCATTTTCACTTGTCTTTGTCATTCATTAAGCCATTATTTCTAACCATCCATTGCACCATTTCACTCACTTGCCACCATTTTTACCATAATTCTTCAGAATGCTTCACTCACTTGCTACCATTTTTACCATAATTCTTGAAAATGTGTCTCTGTATGTCTAAGTTGTTAATTAACATCGTTTTCCTTTATTTTTCGTAGATTAAGAAGATTTTTGCATGGTTTTAACTAATAGTAGTTTAGCAAGTTCAAATGGCTGCATATTTGTCAAGTTTTCGTAGCTACCTCCATGGTTGAGGTAGTGGCACCACTCTAGAATGAAATCTGACACATGGAAATTGTTTCTAGAAACTCCAATATGGATTGTTGTTGGTCAAATTCCACCCAACTCACACATGTGAAACTCTAGGAAAAGATCAAGTTTACCAACTCCTTTTGATCATTTATGTAACCAATTTAAGACAATTAAATTGACGAACATAAAGAAAGGAAATTTCTTTCCCTATTCAATGCAAAATTCATTATTGTAGTTTATTGTTAATGCAAAATTTATTACTCATTACTTATTGAGGGTTTTGGTCAAATCATACTAGTTTAGTCAACCAAAAAAATAAATCAAATATTTATATAGTTAAACATTGGAAATTAAAATTTATTTATTTATGTTCAATTTGATTGGATATCAAATTAAACATGTTATTTCTCATCCAATATTTCTATAGTTGAACATTGAAAATTAAAATTTATTTAGTTATGTTCAATTTAATTGGATATCAAATTAAACATGTTATTGCTCAATACTTTAGAAACCCTGTGACGCATTTAAAGCATTTTTGTTGGATTGTCAAATACGTTGTTGGCTTTCCCAAATCGACTAAATTATATATATAAGTTTATTCTATATTCTCGTTCCGTTCTATAAAGTGCCTTGCATTGCAATGTGTGAATGCATCATTTACTATAAATATTTGGAGCCTAAGCTAATTTGGTGAAATAATAGATAATATGAGATAACAATGACATGTTGTACAATGAAGTGAAAATGGATGACATCTTCCGCACCTAATGAAGCCATCTTGGTAAGTGGCCTGTGACCATTGGGAAGACATGGTACCATGACTTCATTTACAAACATTTTGTAGTCAACTCAAAATTAATGATAACATTTTGTACCCAACTCAAAGTTTCTAAATTCAAAGTTAATGACAACATTTTGTACCTAAGTCAAAGTTTCTAAATTAATGGTAACATTTTGTTTTGTATTCTTGTAAATGACATATTGCTAATTGATTTAAAGAGTATGCAACCAACTGTATTGGTATATCGAGGTTTGGAATCTCCATCTTTTGGAGTTTTATTTTTTTTAGGTTATATTTGTCAGAGATTAAAAAATGTAATGGTAATACATAATTTTTATTTTAATAAATTTCTATTTATAAATATTTGGAATAATAATGATTATAATCAACTATTCTTTTTACATTAATATTAAAAAAAATTGCAAAATGGTTTATATCCAAGTGAACAATCATAACTTAGTTATTGTGTTTAAGTTTTAATTATTATCATGCTATTGTGTTTAAGTTTTAATTATTGTCATGCAATATGATATTGATTGATTTACTATCTTTCTATTTTTTTTTAATATTTGATTTATTTTTATCTTATAGATAAAAAATCAATATCATGGCTTATCAATACCACATGCCCAAAAACCATAATTCATTTCAAAATAAAAATATTTTATAAATAACTTAATAGTTACAATACAACAAGTTTCTTAACCATGGATATTTACCCCATTTTACCATAAATACTATTAATTTGTAGATAAACTTGATTACAATACCATGGGCTAGTAGACATCTTTTTTAACTTGTCATTAGTAAGACCTCTATTCAAACCCTATGAGACATTAATATAATAGTATGCGGCTCACTAACCATATCATCCTCGAAGTAATAAGGCCCCATGGGAGATAGTGTAATAATATTGTGTTTAATGAATGCTTAGCACAAACAATATTTAATTTATTATGCTTGTATTAATTAAATTTCATCAAATTTGTGATATACCTATCTAACTATTATTTTTTTATTGTTAATTTACAAAATTTAATAATACATTTAATTATAATTTAAAATCAATCTTATCAAAACATTTTAAAATTTTATTTCTTTATATTTTTATTATTTTCTACTTTAATTTACCTATATTTAAACTAAGCAGGAAAGACTTAGCAAAAACTCATTACTATGTAACAACTTGTTTTTATGAATTTTTGATAAATTAATTTTAAAATAAATAATAAATTCATATTTTTATTTTATATTTTTAATTATATAATTATATTTTGTTGTATTCCACATAACATTATTGTATTTTTTTTTAATAATTTTTTTATATATATTTGGAATTTTTGTGTACAAAACATATTATATTAATTATGAAAATTACTCATAACAAATTTAATTATACAATTAGAAAATAGAAAATGTTAAATGTTAATTTTATAATACTAATGAAATAAAATGTACGCTAATGCTATATTTCATTATATAATTTATTTATAAAATTGGAAAATAGAAAATGTTAAATGTTAATTTTATAATACCAATGAAATAAAATGTATACTAATGCCATATTTCTTTATATATTTCCAAAAATATGAAATATTTTCCAAATAATAGGATTTTTTATTTTAATTTTTAATAAAATATATTGTAAATTGACATGTTTTTAATAGAAAAATAAAAATAAAATCAAAATTATATATCAATTTTTTTTTTAAATATTTTTGGTTTCATAAATTTTAAGATTCTCTTAGCTTATATTATGTTTTAATATTTAGTATAGTTGTATAAATGAAATTCACCTATAAATATTGATAGTTATTAATTTATTAGGCATCAAGGCACTTCACATGAAAAAAATCATAAAATTCAATTAAATTATCTATATATATATATATATATATATATATATTTTGTAATTTTGGAAAAATTATATGTTTATCATGTTCAATATATCACCTTGATATAGTGGGGAATTGAACATAACACTTTTTCATTGTCTATCGAAAAAACTCTGTGGACAAATTATACTTTTATTTTAAATTATTATTATTAATTATAAAATAAGAGTAATTTATATTTTTTTTAAATTACAACCATATAACAAAAAAATAATTGTAAAACAACAAGTTCAATAACATTTATATTATAACTTGTTTTTAAATTAAATTGAAAAAAAATAGAAATAAATCTCAATGTTTTATTTTCATTACCATAAAAAATATTCTACTTTTTATTTTTACAATTATTAAAATATTCCAAAAATTAAATCCATACCATCTACCGAATACTTAAATTTAAAATGTTAAAATACACATTCCAAAATAAATACAATCATCTAATAATAATTATATAATTGTTTTATTCTATTTCCAACTAAAATAAATGTTAACATTGTCTCCAACAATGGATTCCACAGCAACAAAACCAACCATTTCACAGTTTCTAAAATAAATTTTAACATTATAGGATTCCACACAAACCATTTCACAGTTTCTATATCTCGCGTGACACACTTTTCACGGGCCCATTTGATTGGTTTGGAACTGTACAGAGCACCCCTCATTTCTTTTTCTTTATCTTGCTTGCTACGCTCAAGATTATGAACTAGCTTCAAAGTTTAGTGAATTGATTAAAAAAATAAAAGAAAACTATACCCAACTCAGAATTTCATCACATCGAATGTTTTCCTTTGTTATTTAAAAAAAATAAAATTGTTTTTTTAATAATTTTCTTTCTACTATGGGCAAAATTCTAAAAAAGTAGAGGGCGGAGTGAAAATAGATAACAGTCGTTGAATCCCACTGTGGCTTACAAGTATACCAACACCCTGAAAAAACTTATAAACAACACAAAATTCTGATTCAGGTCGCCTCTCTAGTGGTGGACGCGACTATGAAAATTTGATATGAAAGGAGCACCTGTAGGCGACGTTCTAACAATTACAAGTAGCAGATTTAACAGAAGAGAAGAGACAAACAACACATCCTTTAGTCTGGACCTTAATCGGCCATTAGAATATCTATAGATCAGATGACCAGCATCTGAATTAAGCAATAATTGCTTTTGTTGATGATCCATCCTAAGGATTTCTCTGGTTTGAGATTCCTTCGACCCGGAGTTGGAACTTAAACCTCATTTGTGTAGCGTGGAATCTTTTCATTGCTGGATGTAACGAAATATATTCTTAGCACTGATAAGCTCGTCCAATTCATTCCCAACTAAAACACTTAAAGTGATCCGCTTTTGTTTTACCTATTGTCGTTTTGTCATTGTGTAGATAAAATATTGGAACCTTTTTTAATTTCACTTTCGTTGGTGTATGATTGTTGGAATTTCTGAGTATTCCAATACACAGAGGAATAAAAATAATTTCTTCTCTCAACACAGAGATTAAAAAAAACTTGCTGAATAGAGATAGCACACAATAAACTATTTTATTAAACTTAAAAATCTATTACAGAAAATGCCACAGAACTATTGTTCTGGCATTTACAAAACAAATTCCAACTGTTGCTCACACAGTGTTTTTCTTCACAAATCTATCATCTGTCTCAAAATGCACACAGTAATAAAAAACTTTGTTTCTCAGCATTCTAGCATTCACAACACAGTCAACTCACTTTTTGTTTCAGCCTTCTGGAAATTACAAAAAAAAAAATCAAGCACAGTCACTGTGCTCTGTATTTTTACGTACATAGTCTCACTCTCTGTTCCTTTCTTTTTAATACAGTCAACACTCTATTTTTTTTTTTACTACTGTATATTTAAAAAATACACAACAGTTTACTTGCCTTCGGGCTTTCTCTTTTTAAGAAAAATACACAATCCATTTTCTTTTTGTTTATTACAATGTATATTAAATATATATTGTAAATAGGATATTTACAATATATTATATATAACATATATATTTCAAAGAGTCAAAACATATGCTGCCGCATTACAAAAAAACATTAACCCACAAAAAAAACTTAACCTATGGTTTGAAACCTTTATTGTGGACATGAAAACACTAAATTAAACTCCATTGCAAATAAATATCGCATACCAAATGCCCTTGATGATGTAGGGCATCAATTTCGCGCGATCGGCCTCCCATTCGCTGGAGGTGGAGCCCGTCGGATCTCAAACAAGGTTTAAGCGGTTTTGATAAAGATTTATCGGATCCAAAATGAGGTTGTGCTGACTATACCTCATTTCTACATATTCGAAATTTGATTGGTTTAAACTTTGACGTGGATTTGTGGGCTCCCCTAACGTTGATGCGGCCTCGTTTGAATTTTAAATCAAAAAATCAACCAGCGGTAAGGACTATGGTTGCTGGTGGAGTTTGAATGCAGGTATGGCGCATTGTAATGTCGGGGCATGGCAGAGTTTAATGCATGGGATGGCGTGGTTAAAAAACAAAACACATAATTTAATTGTTGAGCATGGCTACTTCCTTTGTCTAAATTTTAACTTGCAGGTACAACAAAACTAGAATTTAGGTTGGAGGGGTTGTGTGCAAGTTTTAAGAAAATTTGTGAGCGGCTGCTTCTGTCCTTCTGCTACTGCAGTTGAAGTTAATATTTCAACTCTCCCCCTTAAATTCAACTGTTGGGTTTTCTTCCATACCCAAACACTTCCTCAGATAATTAAAACTCTTTTGCCCCAATGGATTTGTTAATATGTCTGCAAACTGTTCCTCTGTTATGCAATGTTTCAAAATAATTTCATCATTGTTCACTAGTTCCTTGATATAGTGATACTTGGCATTGATGTGTTTCGTTCTCTTATGAAACACTGAATTATTTGACAATGCCATTGCTGAGCTATTATCACAATAATTTGTTGTGCCTTTTATCTGTTCATGATACAAACTCCTCAACATTCTCCTCATCCAAACTGCTTGACATGCTGCTGTTGTAGCTACCACATACTCTGATTTTTCTCTAGATAAAGCCACAATTGGTTGTTTCTTAGAAGCCCATGAAATGACTCCTGAACCCATATGAAAAACATAACCAGAGGTGCTTTTCCGGTCATCTATACTTCCAGCCCAATCACTGTCAGTATATCCAATCAATTCATAATTTTCTGAAGTGGTGTATAAAATTCCATACATCTTTGTTCCTTTCACATACCTCAGAATTATTTTTGTTGGTTGTCAATGTGCCTCCTTTGGCCTTTCCATAAATCTAGAAATTAAACTCACAGCATGCATAATATCCGGCCTAGTTGCAGTCAAATACATGAGGCTGTCAACTATGCTCTTGTACAAAATTGGATCAAAATCCTTGTTGCTATTTTCTCTACTTAATTTCAATCCCATCATTGTAGGAGTAATTGCTGCCTTACAATCCTGCGTATTAAATCTTTCCAAAACTTCATCTATATATTTAGCTTGAGATATAAAAAATTTATTTTCATTTTTCTCTACTTCTATTCCTAAGAAGTATTTAGGCAATCCCATATTAGTCATCTCAAATTCATCCTTCATGACTGATTTAAAATTCTCAATGAGGTAAGCATCATTAGTTGTAAAGATCACATCATCAACATAAAAAACAACAATCAACATCTTACCATATTTCTCCTTGATGTATAATGTGGGTTCTCCTTCACATTTCTCAAACCAATTTTCCAGTAGATAGGCATCTATCCTACTGTACCATGCGCTTGGTGCTTGTTTCAGCCCATACAAAGTTTTCTTCAATTTGCAAACTTTGTGCTTTTGGCCTTCTTTCTCATAGCCCAGAGGTTGTTCAAGATAAACCTCTTCCATTAATACTCCATTTATGAATATTGATTTCACATCCATTTGGTAAAATTTCCACTTATTTTGTGTTGTTATGGATAACACTGCTCTTATTGTTTCCATTCTTGCAACTGGTGCAAAATTTTCTTCATAATCTCTTCCTTGTTGCTGCTTGTAGCTTTTGACAACAAGTTTGGCCTTGTGCCTTGCAATCTTACCTTCAACATTGCTTTTGGTTTTATAAACCCATTTTACTCCAATCACTTCTTTACCTTTTGGGAGATCAGCTAGTTCCCATGTCTTATTCTTCTCTATGGCATTCATTTCTTAATCCATAGCATCTATCCATTTCTTATCTTTTATAGCTTCTTCAAAATGAATAGGATCATCTACATGACAATACAATGCAAATAAAGAGTTCATACCTTCATTTGTTGCCTCTTGCTCATAAATCTCATTCAAACTTCTGAATTTGGTTCCTCTTTCACTTGGTGTACTTGTGCTTGTAGAAGCACTCAAATCTGCTCCTTGTGGTGTGCTTGGAGAAGCACTTTCATCACTTCTCAAGTTTTCTCATACCTGCTTGTGGTGTCCCTTGATGTCCTTGTGTTGGTGGAGGTGGTGCTGCTAATGAGGGATGTATTTGAGCCATCTCTTCCTCATTATCATCATGAGACAAACAACTTTTAACATTCACTATTTTCTCAATGCTTCCATCCCATGCTTCTTCCTCAATAAATTGCACATCTTTGCTTATAACAAACTTCTTGGTCGATGGGTTATACAACCTGTATGCCTTGTATTCTTCACTGTATCCAATAAATATGCACTTCTCTGCCTTACTTTCCAACTTCTTCCTCATTTGATCTGGAATGTGTGCATAAGCCACACAACCAAAAAATCTCATGTAAGTGACACCTTGTTTTATGCCACTCCATGCTTCTTCTGGAACTCTATTCATTACTACTTCGGTTGGGCATCTATTCAAGATGTGTGCTGCACAATGTACAACTTCAACCCAATATTCATTTGGCAAATGTTTTGCCTTCAACATACTTCTTACCATATCCATGATGGTCATATTTTTCCTTTCAACAACTCCATTTTGTTGCGGTGTGTACCTTGTTGTAGATTGCTTGTGTATGCCATTTTTTCTGAAAAAACGCAGAAATTATTTTGAGATATACTCACCTCCTCTATCAGTTCTTAATATCTTAATATGCTGCCCACTTTGTTTCTCTACAAGAGCCTTAAAGTGGCAGAATTTCTCAAACACTTCACTTTTATATTTTAAGAAATAAACCCAAGTTTTTCTTGTGTAATCATCAATAAAAGTTAGCATATAGTGGCTTCTTGCTAATGATGGTGTTTGCATTGGTCCACACAAATCTTAATGGACAATTTCTAAGGGTGCCTTTGCTCTTATGCTCTTTCCTGATGGAAATCTTTCTCTGTGTTGTTTGCCCAAGATGCAGCCTTCACATAGGTTGTCCAATTTCTCAATCAATGGTAATCCCTTTACCATTCCTTTCCTATGCAACAAATTTAGACCTCTAAAGTTGAGATGTCCAAATCTTAAGTGCCATAACCAGTTTTCATCCTTTGTTTGTCTTTGATAAGTCTCTTGTGTCACTGCTGCCATTTCAACTCATTTCTTCAAATCTGCTCTCATCTTGAGAGGGAACATTATGTTCTATGTCATCTTCACTTGTGCAATGCATTGCTTGCTTGGTGGTTTATCCATGATGGTGCATACATCATCTTCAAAGAAAAAAATGTATCCCTTTTGAATGAGTTGTCCAATTCTCAAGAGGTTACAGTTCATACTAGACACATAGTATTCATCTGATATGGATCTTCCTTCTCCTTTCTTTGTCAAAACACTTACTCTGCCTTTTTCCGTGACACAGATCTTACTGTCTGTCCCCAATGTTACTTGAAACTTTACATTTTCATCTAACATGGAAAACATGGAAATGTTTCCAGTCATATAGTTGCTACATCCTGAATCTAGAAACCATATATCTTCATTCTTTTCTTCAGCTATATTACATGCTAAAAAAAACTTCTCTTGACTGATATTTTCCTTAGTAAAATTAGGACTGGGTCTATTACCCATGTCACTTTGTTTCTTCCTAAATTCATTGGCATAATGGCCATACTTCTTATAGTAATGACATTGGACTTGGGATTTATCATACCTTTGTCCATGTGTTTGATTTTTTCCACCTTGTTGGCTATTGCCTTGGCCTTGGTTCTGATTTTGATTGCTGCCCCTTCCACTTGCATTTGCACGACTGTTTTTTCCTCCTTTGTTTTGGCTTCTACTTCTTCCTTTTCCTCTATAGTTTCCTCTGCCTTGACCTTTTCCTCTTCCAAAGGACCTTTGGGTCTTGAAGGCATGCTCCAAAGATGAGTTTGTTGTTCTTCTCAATCTTTGTTCATGAGTCATCAATGATGCATGAAGCTCATCAACAATAAACTTTGAGAGATCCTTTGTCTCTTCAATGGTTGTGACTATCACATCAAACCTTGAAGGTAAGCTCCTCAATACTTTCTCCACTATCCTTCTTTATTCAAGTGTATCTTCATGAGGCCTTATCTAGGTAACCATCCCAATCACATGTGTGAAGAATGAGTCTATGTTATCAGACTCTTTCATACAGAGAGTTTCAAAGTCTCTCTGCAGCAATTGTAGCTTTGTTGTCTTCACCTTATCCATACCTTGATAGACAGTCTGGAGGGTATCCCATGTATCCTTGGACCTCTTAGCTGCCGCTATCCTTGGAAACACATTTTCATGCACTACTTGATAGAGATAGAAGAGGGATTTTGAGTCATTCTTCCTATTTCTCTTCAAAAAATCCTTCTCTGCTTATGTCAAGGCATTAAAATAATTTTCATCTGCTGGTTCTTCAAAACCATCTTAAAAAAACTCCCATAAATCCTGAGAGGAAAATAGGGAGAGGCAAACAGGACTCTCATGGTGATTCCCCAATAGTCATAGTTCTTCCCATTAAACTGTGGGAGTTGAGTATTTCCAATACTCGTGCTTGTGCTGGCTCCTACCATGGCTAGCACACTGGACTATGTTTTTAAACTTGATTGTGTTTTTAAACAAACTGTCTCTCTACTTAGGAGACAAACTCTGTCTTCAAAAAGACTTCTCTGGACTGCACTTTTTAAACACAAAACTAAAAATATGTTTTGTAAATACCTAGTCTTTGCTGAGCCTTTAGACTGTTGGTAAAAAGTTGCAACAAAACTCCTTCCTTTAGCTTCTTTGACAATCCTTCAAAGAGCCTCGACTAGCTCTGATACCATGTTGGAATTTTCTGAGTATTCCAATACACAAAGTGGAATAAAAATAATTCCTCCTCTCAACACAGAGATTAAAAAAAACTTGCTGGACAGAGATGGCACATAAGAAATTATTTCATTAAACTTAAAAATCTATTACAGGGGATGCCATAGAACTGTTGTTCTGGCATTTACAAAAAAAATTCCAACTGCTGCTCACATAGTGTTTTTCTTCACAAATTTGTCCTCTATCTAAAAATGCACACAGTAATAAAAAACTCTATTTCTCAGCCTTTCGGCATTCACAACAAAGTCAACTCACTTTTTGTTTCAGCCTTCTGGCAATTACAAAAAACATTCAAGCACAATCACTGTGCTCTCTGTTTTTACGTACATAGTCTCATTCTCTGTTCCTTTCTTTTTAATACAGTCAACACTCTTTTTTTTTTTTACTCACTTTATATTTAAAAAATACACAACAGTTTACTTGCCTTCTGGCTTTCTCTTTTTAAGAAAAATACACAATCCATTTTATTTTTGTTTATTACAATGTAAATTATATATATATATATATATATATATATATATATATATTGTAAATAGGATATTTACAATATATTATATATAACATATATATTTCAAAGAGTCAAAACATATGTTGCCGCATTATAAAAAAACTTAACCTATGGTCTGAAACATTTATCGCGGACATGAAAACACTAAATTAGACTCCATTGCAAATAAATATCGCATACCAAATGCCCCTGATGACGTAGGGCATAAATTCCGTGCGATCGACCTCCCATTGGCTAGAGGTGGAGCTTGCCGAATCTCAAACAAGGTTTAAGCGGTTTTGATAAAGATTTATCAGGCCCAAAATGAGGTTGTGTTGACTGTACCTCATTTCTACGTGATCGGCATTTGATTGATTTAAACTTTGGCGTGGATTTGTGGGCTCCCCTAACGTTGATGTGGCCTCGTTTGAATTTTAAATCAAAAAATCAAGCGGCGGTAAGGACTGTGGTTGTTGGTGGAGTTTGAATGCAGGTATGGCACATTGTAATGGTGGGGCATGGTAGAGTTTAATGCATGAGACGACATGGTTAAAAAACAAAACACATAATTTAATTACTGAGCATGGTTACTGCCTTTGTCTAAATTTTAACTTGCAGGTACAACAAAAGTAGAATTTAGGTTGCAGGGGTTGTGTGCACGTTTTAAAAAAAATGTGAACGACTGCTTTTGTCCTTCTGCTACTGCAGTTGAAGTTAATATTTCAACATAAACCTCCTCTGTGTAGCATGGAATCTTTTCACCGCTGGATGTAACGAAACAGATTCTTAGAACTGATACGCTTGTCCAATTCATTCCCAACTAAAACACTTAAAGTGATCCGCTTTTGTTTTATCTATTGTCATTTTGTCATTGTGTAGATAAAATATTGGAACCTTTTTTAATTTCACTTTCGTTGGTGTATGATTTGACATCCTCCTTCCCTCCACGCAGAGAGAAGAAATTTCCCTGTAGAGTTTTGTTCGAAACACTAAGACGCCATTAAGGGGAAAGTTGGAACGATGGTATTTTGCAGGTTTAAGGAAAAATTCCCGCAGTGGATCAACACCGTATGGGCGTAAGAAAGTTTTTAAAAAAGGTATTGGTATGATACCCCATATCTGGAATCCAAATTTAAACTTATATAGTGTATGTGTTCTTTTTACAAAAGGAAAAACATATTTTCATATTTGTAGAATAGAAATTAATAAAATTATATTTTTTTCGCTCCATCGTTAACTTATTAGTCCCAGCCTCACTGTTGGGACTATAGTAATTGAAATGGATGCTTAGCATTACTTTAAACTGTTTAACATTACGACTACTGCAAATAACCAGTGCCTTTATTTTATATTCCAAGGAACATTCTCTGTCATTCAATGAAATATTTTACGGTCTTATTGGCCTTATATCTAGGCGATAAGAATATATTTCATAAATTCTATATCTTAATTAATATCACTTTACAAAAAAAGGTAATGCTAGATTAATGCTAGCATTAATCATCAAGCATTTAATGTTTACAAATATTTCACTCAATTTGTCTAGACAGACCAATATGAAACAAATGATGAAAAAACAAGTGTGAACTTCATGATGAAAACACCTGCATGAAGAAAACACGTGTGACCAACATCCATGAAATTGAAAACAGGTGGCCTCGATAGGGATGCAAGTGGCAGTTAGGTCTTTTATCAGATTTGTTTAGACCTGTCTCACAATTCAGTGTCATAATCAAGCAATGAAATATTTTATGGTCTTATTGGCCTCATAGCTAAGTGATAAGAATATATTTCATAAATTATATATCTTAATCAATATCACTTTACAAAGAAAGGTAATGCTAGATTAATGCTAGCATTAATCATCAAGCATTTAATGTTTACAAATATTTCACTCAATTTGTCTAGACAAACCAATATGAAACAAATGACGAAAAAACAAGTGTGAACTGCATGAAGAAAACACGTGTGACCAACATCCATGCAATTGAAAATAGGTGGCCTCGATGGGGATGCAAGTGGAAGTCAGGGCTTTTATCAGAGTTGTTTAGACTTGTCTCACAATTCAGTTTCATAATCAAGCGACCACATTCACAATTCAGTTTCGAGACGTAATCAAACAACCACATTCACAATTTAGTTTCATAATCAAGCAAACATACCTCAAACAAATGTGATCCCTATTACTTGTTAATACAACCTATTACCAATTAATGCTGGTTGTATGGAAGAATGGCTATATGGAAGCAGAGCATGTGTTTTTTGTATAGAACCTTGGTTGTATGGAAACACAACAAATCCTAAATGTTGAGTAGCTCGCAGCTAAAGCACCAACAGATTTCACTTATTCTTGCAATACTTATTCCTCACGCGAGTTGCAATGGAGTTGGAGGGATCTTGGTAAGTACCCGGATTAAATTTCCCTTGCAAAGCAATTTAATGTCAATTTCAAATTAAAAGAATCAAGGGAAGGAAAGAAACACAAAACAATGCCATTAATTGGATTATAGCAAGCGACGTTGGTCTTACATTTCATTCCTCTACGTTTTTTGGAAATAGTGTAGTGGATAGGATCTTTCTGGTGCATTTTTTCGTTGCTTGAAATTTCTAGATTTTTATGTCCTTTTACAATTCCAACAAAGTATTAAATAGGGATACCATCTTAATTTTCAATGGAGCATTTAATAGCTTGTTCTTAGTTCTAAATGTGAACGGTTGTTTGAGTATTAGGGTTTGAGAAATCATTTTGTGCATAGTTATGGAATTCGAACTCCATTCCATACATGAAAAAATTGACAAATTTGAGAGTATACATCTTATTGATGTATAAATCAATTATTTTTTTCCAAAATTTTCAAAATTGACAAAAAAGGTGGCTTTGTTATCTATAATGGGTTTAAAAGTCGCTAGTCTAATTTTTCCTTTTTTCTTCGCTGGAAGTTTCGAAATGGAGGGAAGATTCAGATTGGAAGTCAGGTAATTTTTGGTAATTCGGAGATCTTTCATTGTAGTAGTTCATTGATGAGGTTTTTAAATGGAAAGGGTTTCTTCTTCATTAGTCAAATCATCAAGGCAGTTGACAGGGGTAACCCAATCAGGAAATCAGATTTGGAGATGGAATTGTCGAGAGAATTATCTGGGGATTCGGCAGAATACATTGGATCTTTAAGTAGTATGGGAATTACTATGAACAACAGGGACGACTGTCTGATCTGGAAGGGCCAATTAAAGCAGGGTATGGTAGAGGTGAAAGAGACTTATGGAGCTCTCTTCAAGAATAATATTTTGATTTATAATCCTAGAATTTTTCAGGGGATATGGGAGAACACAACTCCTTTGAAAATGAAAATTTTCCTTTGGTTGGTTTTAATGGATAAGAATTTAACCTGGGAAAACCTAAAAAGGAAAGGAAAAATTGGTCTGGGCATATGTAAGATGTGTATGATGGAGAATGAGGACAATTTTCATTTGTTTTACAACTATTGTTTTGCAAGGGAAGTGCTGAAGCTGATTAGTGGGTTTTTCAAAATGGAGTTGCCATATTTAGAAAGCACTGAAGTGTTCATTTCATGGCGGGGAAAAAAAAAAAAACACTACAAAAACTTACCGGCACTTTATCACTGGAACATTAGGGGAGAAAGGAAGAGATGGACTTTTGAGGATATCAGGAGCTGTCCCATGAAAACTGCACAGAATATTTATCAGCACTTGTCATTACTAAAGAGGGAGATGGATCCTCTAACTGACCTGTCAAAGAGAATGAGACCGTTTCAAATAAACTTCCCAACTAGTTTTTTTTACGGATTCGAAGTGTGGATGTGGTGCCTGGCTGAGGCTTACACCTCAGTGTCACTACAAGATATATTGGTATGGCGGGACAGATTCTAATATGAGAGCAGAGATACTAGCATTATGGGGGCTGCTATGGTTTGCATCACATCTATGCATGGAGGATTTATGGGTATATGGGGATTCGAAAGTTCTAATTCACCATGTCAACGGATTCACCATACTTTCTCCAGAACATATGGGGAATTGGCTGGAACATGTAGATTATATAAAAAAATCTTTCAGTTGTGTTAATTTTAATCACTTTTTTCGTGAAAAGAATATTCAAGGGGACAGGTTATCTAAACAGGGTTTAATGGGGGCCTTCGGTCAGATGCATTATGAGTTTGTTATCGAGGGTGGAGACAGAGCTGTGGGTATGGTATAGTTTAATTAATCCCCTTCAGAGAGTTTTTTGTCTCGGTGCATTTTTGGAATCTTCTGGGAAGCTATTACTGTTTTTGATCTTTTTGTTTTAAAAGGTACATGATTTATTCTTGTTATAAGTTACAGCTACAGTGTTTACTGGAACTTATGGTTACTGTGTTATTACAAGAGTGACTTTTCACATAAGTCTTTGGTCAAGAAGAATTCGATGCTTTTGGTTTATATTTTGTAATTCCAGAAAATTTCCTGTTTGAGGACGATAAGTAAGGAATCTCGTCTATGATATGACTTGATGGAAAATTGTACTAGTGCTTAATACAAACCAAAATTTTTCTACCTGAAAAAAATCTCTACATTTAAAACACAAAACACCTTTCAAATATGGTTTTTAAGCCGACTGTGATTTGAAGAGAGCAATGAAGAACATTTTTACATCAATATTGAAACTGGTTAAACCAGAAATACAAAAGAAGAAGAAGCCAGAAACATGTATTTATTCCATGTCACGGCCTGCAGGTTGCAATATACAAGCTTTTGAGCCAAAAAAATAAGCAAATAATTAAATAAATGGCTTGCCTGGTTTACCTTCAGAAGCGGCTGAGGGTTGAACGTCTTCCTCAAATATTTAGACGCAGGTTGCAGGTTGAACGTCTTACTCCTTCCTCAAACAACAGGTTCACAGGATATTTAAGGCTCAAATATTGGCCTCAACCGATTCTCCGATTCACGGGATGAAAACACCAAGAAATTGACAAGATTTTCCCCTGCGGATGATAAATTTGATAGATTCTATTTAGGCTCGACTCTTATGCATTAACCACCAAAAAGATACTGTCTTTCTGAAGCTAAAGAGACAAAAGCCTCACCTATTGGCATCTCGACATCGCTGAATTTCTGGTACTTGGCTCGAACTTCATTCTAAGCATCCATAGACACCGTTGGGGTCCAATTGGGTATATGAAGACAACCTTGCCATCATTTTACGACTCTGGAGAGCTTCGAGAGTCCTTCTAATGTGCAGGTGCATTGGCAGAGAATGAAACAAAAGCAATCGTGCTATCATTTTTAACGAAATGCAATCCAACAATCCTGGGCAAATGTAATACATGGGCAAACCTGGACAGTGTAATACATGCAGATTTTTTAAAATTACTTTTCATTCGATATCTCAAATAAACATTTTGTTTCAACAAACTAAAAACACATATGATAAGTGGCTATATAGTTTTTTTCACATAATGCTATTTTCATTTTTCCTATACACCTACAACTAAAAGATCCCAAAAGATCCCAAAACATTCTTTTAGCTTTATTTTTAATTGTTTATATCATATAAAACATTCTAGCTTCATTTGTAATTATTTATATCACATTTAATATTTAATTTGCACTATATGTTTTATTAGTTAATTACTTTTAAAATCCTAATAGGGGTATACAATTAATTATCTTATTTAAATTTAATGGTTTTATTTTTCTGTTATTGCCAATAATTTCCCAGAATTGTGTTATCGCTATTGTTTTAAACAATTTTGGCATTATGTTTAGAGTTGATTTTCATGGTTGTACAACATTGGGTTTGCCTCTTGAATTTTAATATATATATTTCAGAACAAAGTCCTCATTCATAGAGAAGGAAATTCAATATAAATATTCCATAACAAAGTCCTCATTCATAGAGAATGAAAAATATGTTTTCTAACTAGTAATAGGATAGCCATTATTGTCGAGCATCATCTTTATGCATGAAAATTAACAGGCTATTTGTGGATTGGATCTTCAAAGCTATTAACAGGCCGAAACCCTGCCCTCATTTTATTGGATTACAATATGCCCAGGACCAAGATCTTCACACCTTTTATCTCAAAAAATCAAATCTATAGAAATCTACTGCCAGACTCTTCTTTACAAACATTGTGTCTACGAGTTGGGTGTATTCAACAAAGACACCACATATCTCAGAGAATGCAGGATCAAAACTACTCATACGTCCTTGTAGACGGGTATTTTTTTATATGTTTTAAGATTATTACCCTAGATATATTTTGGAATGCGTTAATCTGAACTGGAAACAAACCATCAATTCAACAAGCCGTTTGTCATATGTCAAAGTACTAAAAGTTTTCGCCACTGTAGACATTTTCGAAAGAGGTGAAAACGTTTGTGTTAGACAAGCCTTGAAATCTGAATATCGGCAAATCCTAAGCCTAGTAGGGCGTGGCTCCTATTGTTAAAGTTGATTAGAACTGAATATAATGGAAAGGAGTGGGTTCTGGCTAATTTTGTTTTTCAAATTTCTGGTTTTCCAACTCCCTATTGTCTAGTTTCTTAGTTCACTCATTACCTTATCTTTCATTAACTTAGATTTCAATTTTTAGTATGCTTTTAGTACTGAATTTGGGTCTCCAATATTTTTGTATGTGTCAACCACTAAACTTCTATTTGTATGCTTTTACCACTAAACTAACCTTATGTGTCACCATTTTCAAAATTTTAGTATACATCATGATTTTATAAATTTGATTAATGATCGGTAAGATAATTTTTTATTTCAAAACTGAATTCATTTTGTAAGCATTTGTTTTTAAAGATTTATGTTTCCTGACCACAATCAATAAATAAGAAAGGCAATTCAACACACAATAAAGCTTAAGACAACCAGCCATTTATCATTCCGTTTGAGGCATCTCCCTAGTCACTGCCTTGTCGTGCCTAGGATCAGTTTGGATTGTATCTTCAAAGCAGAGCTAGGCTATTTGTGGATCGTATCTTCAAAGCAGAGCTAGAAAATTTTGACTGGCTTCATAGTCTCTAGCTCCATACCTTGTTTTCTGTTTACTCTACTGGCGGGGACTTGCTGCTTAGCAGTCTCCCTTGTTAATATACATTTTATTTTTTATTCAAAATGGGTTCCAAACCTATTTAAAGAACAAAGATTAACTTGTTATTGAGAAAAATAAAAAATAAAGGAAAAAATATTGACGGTAAAACATTATTGAAGAATTTTAAACAATCGAAATGTCAATAAACGTTGCAAATATTGACGGTAAAACATTATTGAAGAATTTTAAACAATCGAAATGTCAATAAACATAAAGCAACATTTTATTAGTCCCTGCCCCTTCAAGGCTGCATGGACTATTGTAACCGGTTTTGTCTATCTTATTAATTAGTCCCTGCAAACCTAATGTTTTCGCCTCGTATTTTAGAAGCACCTTTTTCTCAACCTATGAACTTCTTCCCGCCACTATTTCAGCCAATAAAACAATTTAACATCTTATTTGGCGTCATGTCGAGGCAAGATGTAAAGAAACTTATGGTAAATAACCACTGATATCCAGCATTTTTGTTTCAATAAACTAATACTTGCATTACTTCGTAAACATTTTATGTCTAACTTATAATACCCTACAGGCCTTGCAATATTTGCGCTCATTTCTCAAGTTTGGCCACGAGAGAAAGAAGTTGTTGATGGTATTTGCGCTCATTTATACAAAATGCATGATGCAGGAAGCGCAGGAGGAGACAGATCCAGAAATCAATGACATGGCCGGGTGTTCATGAGCAATGGACATTTTCTTCGTAAGCGTTGTATAAATCCTTTCTATTAGTGGTTATGAATATCTCTTTCATGCCGCTTTTGGGTGTGTTTTCTACAGCTTATTGAGGACTGCTCATGTGTATTTGTGGAATACTCCATTCTCATGTTTAGAATCTCTCTTTCTCGCTGGAATGGTTTTGTTTTCCCCCATTCGTGCCATGTTCTTATTTGGTTGTTCTGGATTATGTAGCTGTGTTTTGGGATGATTATCTATTATTATGGGATGTATATGGGATCATTCTACGTTGTTAGCTACTCGCTTCAATGATTTATGATCCTAATGGTACTACTGCATAGTGGTGGTAATATTATGTATTATTCCGGGCCGCCAAGTCTATGGGACTTGTTTGAACTTGCTTCGCTGTTCCTTATGCTCGTGATTGCTCTTATCATTCTCAGATCCATTTATCATATACACTTCACAGATGGTCGGAATAGGCGGTGAAGTCTCTATTCCTTCTCCTGCCTCGCAACCATTTTCTTCTGACTCTTCTCAACTTCAAATTGGTTTCATAGATATTTGGCATATCTTTTGGAACAAATCGACTTCTCTCTTTTCTATTTCAAGGCCATGCAAAAGTTTTAGCTTCAGACTCCGTAAACATTGGTGGACTTTGCCGGGATGCTAGTGCTGCTGCTGTTGTCAACCATAATCTGAGACCCTTTGCTCTGGTCTTTCCGGTAGGCCTCCCATAATTGTCGTCTTCTTCCTAGCCGGAAATTTTGAATTTTGAACCGTTACTCCGAATGTCATTACTGCCTTATCTTTTCCAACCTAACACCTATCCTAGCCGTGATCTACCTTCTGCCTCTATTAGTGTAGAGGGGATATTTATGGATGAATTATGCCTCTTCAGATATGATCAGTCCTTGGTTTTCTTTAAATATCTTTTTATGGCATGATGTGATGCTATCTGTCTCCTTGGGATGTCAAAAGAATGTGTTTTGGAGGCGGGTATTATCCCATTACTCTGTCAATTTCATTTTTCGAGTCCATTTCTGACGATTCTCCTTTAAACTCTGCTACTTTTCCTGACAATACATGCTGACTACGATCTTTGACAACCCTGCTGACATCAAACCTATCATTTCTCTGGTTTTTCTTTCTCTCATCCGGCTATCCAAAGGCATTTTCCTAAGTACAAGTAATCTTTCTGCTCGATCCTAAGGTACCGCCGGTGCTAGTTCTTTATTAATTATCTGATTGCTTGCCTATGACGCTTGATTCTCTCGTTGAACACATGATTCTGCCAGCTATCTACGTCCTTTGCTAGATCCCGCCACCTTTCGTGCATGTGTGTTGAAGGGCTATTGAGGTCATATGGCGGGGACAGTTGGCTCAGCTGAACACATTATTCCCCCTCATAGGTTTGGAGAGAGATTACAGCGTCACGAGGTTGACGAGAATATTATTAGACAAGCTCTTCATGGAACTGGTTCTGTGGCGCATCAGCCTATAGGTGGATTTTTTCAGAAGCGTGGTGGCTGGCGTAAGAAGCGTAAAACCTGCTACAAACACAATATGGAAATTAAGGAGGTCAAGTTGGATTTCGATGATCTCTGCAAGAGGGTGACCAGTCTACAGAAGAGGGAGGTGATTGGCCGATGGTTATTCCCGGAGAACTGTGAATTTGACACGGCTTCATGGATTAAAAAACATTGGAAGTCTATATTAGGATACACGCCTATTGTTTCTATTCTCATAAATGGTTGGTTCAGTGTTCATTTCATTGATGCCAAGCATGTCCATAAAATCACTTGTCGCACCTGGGTTCGTGGTCGTAGTTTCTTGCAGCTTATCCCATGGTACGTTGGCTTCAATCCGGTGCTAGAAGCCCCACGCAATCGCATCATATGGATGAAACTGCCGGGTCTTCCCCTGGAATTCTGGACTATGAAGGCGCTTCAGGCGATAGGCAACTCCGTAGGCGTCACAAAATACATCGATCCAAGTATTATTGGGGCCTGTGACAAAAGTATAGCTTGGATTCTTGTTGAGATCGAGTATACTGGTGGTCTGCCTGGCGACATCGATTTGGTATGGGGGAATAGAAAGCATCGACAGCGCATCGATTTCTGGGGTATTCCCTTTCGATGTCTTATTTGCCACCATACTGGCCACCTCAGGGAGAATTGCCCCTATCGTTTTCGCATGCAACGCGCAGATGTTGTTACTCAGGCTAGACGTGTTGACAAGAATAAGCTTCCAGGTACTGAGAGCGTATTGGATGGATGTACAGGTAATCCTTGTCCCCATGTCTCTGAAGATGATGATTTTTACACTGCTCAGGATCATTCGGATGGTGTGCTAAATAATCACCGTGTCCTGCCCCCTGAATCAAATCTTTCTCCTGTATCTGTCGCTCCTTCGCCGGTTGACTCTTCCCAGTTGGTAGATAATATTTCACCAAACCCGGTTCCATCTGCTACCGTAAACTACAAAGATGACTCTGGTCCTGTAGCTCCTACTTACTCTTATGTTGATGATTTTGTTAGAGGCATTAGCACAGCTTCTCAGCGCCCGTCCATGAGTGATCCTCCACTGTACCCCTCCTCGAATTTCCAGGTTGGCGAGTCTTCCAACTCGCAATCTACTCCTTCCTGTTATCCCCATACCATTCTAGATATGCCTCCTGATTCAACAGATCCCATTAATATACAGGACTCTCCCAGGAATACCATAGAATCAGACCTCGAAGCCATTTTGGCGGACCCTAACATTGACATAGCTGCCCTTACTGTCTTCGACAGGCCGCCCTCTTCTGATATAAAAAATTCCTCCGATAGGGCCTTGCCAAAAGGTTCCAGTAGACTTACCAAAGGAAAATTTAAAGCTATCTCTCTTTTTACTGATAATGAAGATAACCTCACTGAGATTCCAATATTGATTTGTGATGGACCTATGGATGATTCTCGGGTGCTTAGAGCACGCAACCCGGAACCTGAATCAAGATGAATCACATCATCTCTATGAACATTCGGGGGTTGGACGATGCCCCCAAGTCTCATTGCCTTCGTGAGATTCTGCAATCGGGTGATCCTATTATTTTCCTCGCTCAGGAGACTTTATGTACAAGGGATAAGGCCATTAAGTTGTTTCTCTGTATCAAACCAGGTTGGAAAGCTGCTGCGGTGGACGCCGTTGGTCACTCGGGTGGTCTTATTGCTGTTTGGAATCCAGTGATGGCCTCTTTCATGGCCTACAAGTTCATTGGGGGCATTATGCTGGCTGGACATATTAGGGGGTATAAGGAGACTGTCTATATTATAAACTTATATGCTCCCTATCGCAACAGACTGTCTTTCTGGCAGCGTTTGGCAGCTTCTGGTATTCTTGCTCTACACAACCTAATCCTGATGGGTGACTTTAATTCTACCATGCGTTCAGATGAAGTTTGGGGCACAAATGCTAGGCTAGATCCTCTTTCTCCTTTTTTATGTGACCTGTTATATGGTTTTAATCTGACTGACATTTGTCCTCTCCCTTTGATGCCGACATGGACAAACAAGCGTGCCAATGACCAATACATTGCCAAAAGACTGGACAGGGCTATGGTTCATGTCGATATTGTGGATCGATGGTGTCAGATTCGTTCTGAGGTTATTATTTCAGACGTTTCTGATCATATGCCTATTAGGCTTTCATGGAAGTCTGATTCTGTGGTATGTGGCCGACCCTTCAAATTCAACAGGGTCTGGCTTGAAGATTTGAATTACTCCAAATTGGTGCATAGGATCTGGTCACAAAGCATTGTTGATGTCGGCCTCTCGGGATGGGATCGTTTTCATTACAAGATTCAGTGTGTCAAAAAAGCTTCAAAGGCTTGGGAGATCCAGAAAAAATCGTGCCTTAAAAAGGAGTTGTCAGAAATTTCTGCCAAAATGGATGATTTATTCTTCTCTTTTGCTGCACACTCTCCATATGATGATACTTTGCGGCTCCTGCATGATCTCGGTTCAAGGAAACGTGAGATCCTTCGTATTGAAGAGGTCTCTTGGCGATTAAAAAGCAGAATGCTATGGTTAAAGGAAGGCGATCTAAACACTCAATATTTCCACAAATCGGCCAATGCTAGACGCAATCAAAATGCCATATGGCGCATAAGGAAGGATGATGGTGATTTTGTCTTCTCTACATCAGATATTCAAGATGAGGCTTTCTCATATTTTTCCAAGTTTTTCTCATCTGACCAGGCTATTGATGTTGCGAATCAAGCTTGGGTTCTTGAACAATTTCCCAGGTTTTTTGCAGAGGATGACATCGTTGTTCTTGATAGTGTTATCACAAGGGAAGAAGCCTATAAGGTCCTGAAGTCTTTTAAACATGATAAGTGCCCGGGCCCGGATGGCTGGCCCTCTGAGTTCTTTGTACATTTTTTTGATCTCATGGGTGATGAGATCGTTGATATTCTGGAGCTATTTCGATGCAAGGGCTTCATGCCAGCAAATCTTAATTCATCCTTTATAGCACTCATCCCCAAAGTCTCGGACCCACAGAGTTTTGCAGATTTTCGACCCATTGCTTTGTGCAATTTGCTGTACAAGCTATCCTCAAAAATTATTGCTGATCGCATCAAGGCGGTTCTATCTGCCAATATTTCAAGAGAACAATATGGATTCTTAAGTGGTAGATCCATCCACGACGCGATTGCTATCGCCCAGGAGGTTGCTCACTCCATTCATTCTCCAAAGAAAGAAGCTTTAATCATGAAGGTGGACTTGTTCAAAGCTTATGATTCAGTGGACTGGGCTTTTATCCGGTTGTTGTTGCTCAAGATCGGCTTTCCAATTCGGATCATGCGATGGATTTTGTCTTGTGTTTCTAATGTCCGATTTTCGGTTATTATTAATGGGTATCCATCGCGTTTTTTCAAAGCTGGTCGGGGGCTGAGGCAGAGATGCGCCCTCTCTCCTCTTATTTTTCTTCTGGTGATGGATGGATTTAGTAGACTTATGCATTTTGCTGAACAGAGAGGATATATTAAGGGTTTTGCTTTCTCAAACACTGTCTCCACCTCTCATTCATTATTTGTGGATGACTTATTGCTTTTCGGCTATGTGTGACGGAACCACTGGTTCTATATTCACATTATGTTCTCACGTTTCAAAAGTGCTACAGGTCTAAGCATCAATTGCGGTAAGTCCTTCCTTCTATATGAATTTGGTGATGTACATGAGATTACTTTCATTGCGGAGTTCATGGGAATCTCCATGCGTCATTTATCAGATGGATTCAAATACCTGGGCTACTTTATTAAGCCATGTGGTTACAAAAACAGGGATTTGTTCTGGATTATTGATAGGTTAAGGGATAGGATCCAACGATGGAATCATCGATGGTTATCGATGGGGGGCAGGTATATTCTTATCCAATCAGTGCTATCTCAGATGATTGTCTTTTGGGCTCATCTTCTTTTTATCCCTGCAGGTATTATTTCCAGGATTAAGGGTATTATTTCTAATTTTCTATGGGGAGGTGCCAACCTCGAGAAGAAATATCATCTCTGCAGTTTGAATGATATTTGCAAACCCAAAGGTCTAGATGGATGGGGGATACTTGACCCCAGGGTTTTTAATTGTGCGCTTTTATCTAAATCTTTCTGGAGAGCCATTACATATCCGAGCTTATGGAGCGACATTGTTAAAGTCAAGTATATTCCGGAGAATGCTTTACATATGATCAGTTGCAATTCTCTACCCTTTCCTCGTTTCATTTCATGTATATGGCGCAGTTTCAGAAAGATTATCCCTCTTGTTGTTCCTCGTCTCAGATGGAACTTTAGAGATGGTAGTCTTATTCCCATTGGAACGGCTACCCTCCTTCAGCTGGCCCCCGAGTGTGGTCCATCTCAGAACCTTATACACGCTCTTGCTTTCCGCGGATTTCATTTCTACTCTCAGATTATTCTATGTTGGTCTCATTCTGCACCTGTCATCAAATCGGCAAACCAACTCGGCTTGGATGGTGCTGTGACAGACGAGTGGAATAGTTTTCGGGACTCTCTTCGCTGGGCGGGATTATGCTATGCTACAGGCGGTGATAAAATTGTTTGGGGTGGCCCGATGCGAAATGGCTCTCCCATTGTGAAAGACGTCTATCAGACTTTTATTGCTTCTGTTCACGTAATGCAGGACCAAAGCCCGTTTTGCGTTTTTTGGAAAAGGAAAATTCCAAATAAAATTACAATTTTCGGATGGCTTTCTTGGAAGGATCGTGTCCTCACGTGGGACAATTTAAGGAGAAGGGGTCATCATGGTCCCGGATGGTGTGTTTTCTGTTTAGAGGCGGAAGATTCAATCTCTCACATTTTCTTTACTTGCCCCTCTGTTATTCATATATGGAATTTATTCAGTTTCTTCTTTCCGGACCAGTCATGGCGACCTGTGGACTTCATGTCCACAGCTATAGTATGGGACAAATTGCACAGCCCTTTTAGATCTCTGCCTTTCTTCTTCATTTGGGAGATCTGGCTGGCTAGAAATAGGCGGATTTTTTACCAAGTCCCCATTCAGATCCATAAAATCTACTTCGCCATCAAGTCTTGGATGGATGCTTCCCCTTCAAATTCGCCTGATATCATTGACGGATCTCGTCGAATTAGACCACATGTCATCTCCATTCCTGCTGTTTACTTTGATGGTGCTGCTGCAAATGATTCCACTGGTTGTGGGGCATGGATAAAGATCTCCGATCATGAACATTTTCATATCCACTGGAATGGTGGCCCAGGTTCCAATAACAAGGCAGAAATCATGGCGTTGTGGGGTGGTTTGCTCATTGCTCTTGACCTCCAGATTCAGGTTGTTGGAATCTATGGGGATTCTAAACTGGTGATTGGATGGTTATCAAATGAGGCTCATATGGATTCTCTGTATCTTCAAGGGTGGTTAGACAGGACCAGAGCGCTTTGGAATCGGTTGGACTGTCCTCCTATTCACCATATCTATCGCGAGAACAATACCAGAGCAGACCGACTTTCCAAGAGGGGTCTACTGGTGGAGTTTGGTTTTTTGCGGGTTGCACATATCCAAAATGGGCTACAGATGGACATTCGGGACATTCCCCTTCCTTAATATTATATATCTGTATCCTGTTATCATTTTGCAAGTGGATGGTTTCTGTTTT
The DNA here is from genome assembly GCA_034641835.2 of Pinus albicaulis. Taxonomy (NCBI): domain Eukaryota; kingdom Viridiplantae; phylum Streptophyta; class Pinopsida; order Pinales; family Pinaceae; genus Pinus; species Pinus albicaulis. The sequence continues at coordinate 31,001 of JAXQQM020091487.1, forward strand.
TTTGGATCTACAGGTTCTAGTAGTGTTAGTACTGCCACCTTTATATATTGGCACTTTTCATTTTTGTTCACACATGAAGGTTCTTGCCTTCGGTTATCTCTACATCAGGCGAGCGTGACAATTGACATGGCCAGCGTTTCTATGATTACCATTCCTCGGCCGTCTTGTGCATCATTATCATTGCTGGTCCTATCAGATCTATGCATATCTTCTCTCGGGCATGTGAACTGCGGCAAGCGAGCGGGCAACTATGGCAAGCGAGCGTGATTTATTTCTTTCAGGCGAGCGTGATTATATATTATTTTGGCAGCCCAAATGACGTATTACACCCGAACCTTCATCATGTTCATCATTTTCCGGATCGGGCTGGCATCATATACTCTTCATTTCTAATTTGCTATCTCAAGAGCATCCTCATTTTTCTCTTTTAATCATATCTGTTGCCTATTCCAGTTGTGTCTCCCTTTTCGATATGAATCAGGTAGCTGGAATGTTTTTGATCCTTCCCATAATTTTCCTGTTTTTCATACATGACTGTATATGTAACCGGGTCGGATCATGACCTGTTCATGAGGTTGCCCACTCATTTGAGCTTGCTCTAGTATGAGCAGAATTACTTGGGGCAAATTATGGTTGATTTCTCGCTGTTTCTCTACACAACTGAGATTATATGAACATGTACTGTATATATATTATCAATATATTCAGCGTTTTTTTCTTTCTAAAAAAAAAAAAGAACATGTGGCAAGCATGAGGATGCGCGGTAGTTACAAATTGGTCTTTGTACAGATAACACTCTCTTTGTATAGATAACGCTTCCCAGCCTCCATAAGTTTATGACCAGGAAAGCAACCTCTCAACATACAGGAAGTATGCACAAGAAGTATGCAGACGAACTTAGGATGATATCCTCTGTCTAGGCTTGGCGTTGCGACAAGGGTACGGCGCTTACCTTTCATGGATTTTGGATGGCTCCTCTTGCCCTACTGATCTATGCTACCTTGTATGGTGCTGTCTTTCTCGTTGCGTGCTTTTCTACAAGAAGCATCCCAACCAGCAGCTTAAAAAGGTTTCCTGAGTTCACCATAGAGAAGTATCAAAAGTGGCAAGACGACTGGGTGAAGATCCTGTGCTTTTGACTAGTATGAACTAATCCCATTCCTTCTCTTATAGGTATTAGATAAAAATGTACTAATTCCATGACATTCATAGAATAGTAGTAACTAGTGCAGGAATCATACATGGAGAGAAGCTGTAATCACCCATTAGATGCAATAGAGGGAGCACGCTACATGGAGTCAGTTAACAACAATCTCTGAGGTAAGACCCCCTCTATATGCAATTCTCTTCTATTTCTTTGTCTACAGGGTTATGTGTCTGGACCTGCATGTAATATATATAATAACAATAGCTAGAAATACATACTTGTGATGAATTGAACATTCAACAATCCCTGCACTATTCCTGCACTAACAGTGGACATTCAAATTACAAAATACTTGTAAATTCCGCCTTACTATTTTATATCTTGCTTTAGGAACGAAGTGGTTGTATATTACGGAGGGGATTTCATCCTGCCTGAGCCAGATCTAGAGCTCTTCTCTGAAGGACCTCTAGGCTTGCCTGAGCTCTTCGTTGAGCACCCACAACTGAGCCAGATCGAGAGGAACATCAGTTGAAGCATAATTCTTAGCAGCATTTGAATTATTACAGAATTTACCTCGGCTTTTACCCTTACAAAGCTTGAGGGTACCGACGCCCTGACATCGTGCATTGCCGCACGTTCGCCGGGCTTCGCCACCGGTGACATGAACCTCCACCTGCGGGCTGCAACTACTTGTCTTTCCTGCAACATCTTCAGTACAATACAGTCTACCTTATTCTGTTTTTGAACACGACAATAGAGATGTGAGTACCAATTGATCTATCTGAACAACAACTGTTAAAGGAGCTGTTGAAAGTCTATAGTCTCAGCAGTTGATGACCCAACATTTTCAGCTGAAGCATTCCTAGCAGTAGAAGCAGTAGTTAATGAACCAACAACAACTGAGCCAGATCCAAAGATCCAGTGCTAGTCTCTGAAGGCTTGTTTGAGATCTTCATTGACCACCCAAAACAACTCTTCGCTCTTCTCTAAATGTCCTTTCGACTTGCCTGAGCACCCACAGCATATAACTACGAGGGTGGTATGTGGCAACAGAAACACCATTAATGGCAGGTGGCAACAGATCCATCAACTTCCTTTAGAGACGGCAACAACCTCAACAATAAGTGTATATTTTATTCAACAGAAGGAAAAGTACATACACTTGTTCAACAGCAGGCAAAGTACATACGAGAATTTTGGCCATGCTACTATGTTCAAATTTTATAGGTTTGTGATTTGTTTTTCTAATGTATTTGCAAACAAAATGTTTTGGGCCATGATATTATTTAAAATATTAACTATTATATACATTCAATTAAATATTATATATGTATTCATTTAATTACTATCCAACCATCTTGTTGTGTACTGACTTTCACAGTGAAACTTTGATTAAGTGCCATCCAGCACTCTGATTAAAAGATCAGAGAAGCTTGCCAGTCTTGATGTGTATTGGCTTTCACAGTGAAACTTTGATTAAGTGCCATCCAACACTCTGATTTAAAGATCAGAGAATCTTGCCAGATAGACTGGAAGCTTTCGGCCCATCTATCCTAATTTACTATTGTATTACAGCCCCATTTGTATTTCAATTGGTTATTAGGCCCCTCTTCTGAATAACTTGAGTTTCAGAATATTTCTTAACGATGAAAACCTACCTGAAAGCACCATTCTTATCCAAATGTAATCAAATTATCTTCTGAATATAGAAACGGCTCAATTCTTCAAAGCTCAATAAAGCCACGTCAATGAATAGATTGTTTTACTAGTGTCTTACAACCCCGTTTGCATTTCAATTGGTTATTAGTTCCCTCTTCAGAATAACTTGAGTTTCAGAATATTTATTAACGATGCAAACCTACTTGAAAGCACCATTCTTATATTAGTTCCCTCTTCGGAATAACTTGAGTTTCAGAATATTTATTAACTATGCAAACCTACCTGAAAGCACCATTCCTATCCAAACATAATCAAATTATTTTCTGAATATAGAAACGGCTGAATTCTTAAAATCCTAATAAAACCACGTAAATGAATAGATTGTTTTTAGTGAAAATAAGAAAACAATAGGGAGTAAGCTATAATGCGACTTTTTGGGAGATTCCGATCCCCGAAAAAGTCCATTATTCCGGCATCGGGTATAGTGGGCCCCGAGAGCCGTTATCCTGCTGGTCACCGCAACGTCTACGCTCCGTTAGTGCCCCACCGTTCCTCCGTTCATCAACACTTCGTCCATCAACAGGCTGGCTGCATGCATGCATTAATGGCGCTGCCAACTCTGCCACCCTTCTCAGCTCCCACTGCCTGCGAAATCAATTTCGAAATTGATTTTCAAATCTCTAAAACATTCTCTGAAGCCCAGTGACATTCTCTTAAGCCCATAGCACGAGCAGAACAACAGAACAACAGCTTGAAACCTTAATCGATCCCTGCCCAGGTACGTGATCTGTGTGTACGAAATCCTTGGATAATTTGACAAACCTCTAACACATCAAACTTTTTGGGTGTTAGAGTTTGGAAAAGTGGATAGAGTCCTTTGGTTATATGATAAACCTCCAAGGTTATTTGATAAATCTCCAACATGCCCAACTATCTAGCTATGGGTGTTTGGAATGTCTGCAAAAGTTTTTTTTATTTATTTTTATTTGACAAAGCTCCAACACATAGAACTGTCATTTGGTTATATGAGAAACCTCCTAAAATATGAAGTTGTCATAACTCTTTGGTAACTTGACTAACCTCCAATTTATGGACCTGTCTGGGTGTAGAGTATGAAGATGCTGCTAGTGTTCATTGATGACTTGAGAAACCTCACATATGGACACATGGTAACTCGGTAACTTGACTAAAGTCCCACACATGGGGCTGTCTGAGTGCAAGAGTGTTTTTAGAGTCTGCTAGAGTGTTTAAGTAACTTGACAAACCTCCAACACATGGAGCTGTCTGGGTACCAGATTTTGGAGAGTCATCAGGAGTCCTTTGGTAACTTGAACAACACATGGAGTTTTTTGGATGCCAGAGTTTGGAAAGTTTGTCAATTTCTTTTAACAACTTGACTAAACTCCTAGCGCCAACCCATCGAGCTGCTACCTTGGTCATAGTGCGGGGTTTGGAAAGACTACCAGATCCATTTGGTAACTTGACAAACCTCCAACATATCCACCTAGTAATTAGAATGCAAGAATTTGCAGAAGCTGCCTAGTGTAAAGACAATGGTATCTTTGGAATACTTGTAGGCATCAGATCGTGTGAATTTGAAGAGCATACTGTAAAAACATTGGTGTCTTGTAGGCATCAGATCGTGTGAATGTGAAGACCATTGGAACACTTGCATACTTATTTATATAATTGGTGAATCTTCATGCCTCAAGTTGTAAGCTGAGGTGTGATGAGCAAGTACTAAACACGCTGTCCCAACCAAAAGGCTACTGAAATAAATTTCTAGACAGTAAATTCAATACAAGTTTTTCCATGTCCAATTTAGGACAGGAATTATGAGAACAGTGATTTGATTTGGTATGTTTAATTGTATTGAATGAGAATGGTGATATACGTTTCATTATTGTTTCTGGTGGTGGTTCATCGGATTATTTATTATTTAAGATAATAATCATTTTTTTTCTTTCAGAATGATGTAAACAGTTTTTCCATTTCTAACTTAGGGCAGGAATTATGAAAACCAGTGATTTCTTTTTCTATGTTTAATTATATTGAATGAATCTAATTATATTGAATGGGAATGGTTATATAATTTTCATTATTGTTTCTGCTTCTAGTGGTTGTTCATGGGATTTAGGAACCATTTGTGCATTCAACTGTTCTAATCTTTTATTTATCTGGATTGAATCTTAATTTTCAATTTTCCGAACTCCCAGCTACAAGGAGGAAGAGAGGGATTCCAAGTATTGAATGCTCAAATTCGATGCAAAAATTAGGTTTTTCAATTCTTCTACAGTGCTATGCAAAACCAATTTATTGCTATGATAAATTGTTCAAATTAGTTTACCAATAAGATCCATCATCCTCCCCTGTTATCCAAAAAAAAATGTTCAGTGAAATTGTACAACCATAGTTGAAAGGAGAATGTATAATTTGTCAAAAAGCTAATCCTAATTTAACTGTTCAGAAAATATCCATAATTTCTTTAATCTTATAGCTGAAAAGAGATTTTATTTATTTAGATCTCAAGCTCAGAACTAAGGGGGGAAAATTGAAACCACAAAATCTAACATTTTGATAGTTAAAACTCACCATACATGTGGCTTGGATTTTGATTTGGTGACCCATATGTATAATATTACCATGAATTCGATTCACCCACTGCCCAAATTCACAAGCAATTACATATGATCTCACAGTAATTGTTGCATTTGAACATTTTGGATCTTCTTCATAGTGTTGGGATTTAGGAACCATTTGTGCATTCAGCTGTTCTAATATTTTATTTATCTGTATTGAATATTAATTTTCAATTTTCCCAACTCCCAGCTACAAGGAGGAAGAGAGGGATTCCAAGTATTGAATGCTCAAATTCGATGCAAAAATTAGGTTTTTCAATTCTTCTACAGTGCTATGCAAAACCAATTTATTGCTATGATAAATTGTTCAAATTAGTTTACCAATAAGATCCATCATCCTCCCCTGTTATCCAAACAAAAATGTTCAGTGAAATTGTATAACCATAGCTGAAAGGAGAATGTAGAATTTGTCAAAAAGCTAATCCTAATTTAACTGTTAAAAAAATATCCATAATTTCTTTAATCTGATAGCTGAAAAGAGATTTTATTTATTTAGATCTCAAGCTCAGAACTAAGGGGGGCAGATTGAAACCACAAAATCTAAAATTTTGATAGTTACAACTCACCATACATGTGGCTTGGATTTTGATTTGGTGGCACATATGTATAATATTACCATGAATTCGATTCACCCACTGCCCAAATTCACAAGCAATTACATATGATCTCACAGTAATTGCTGCATTTGAACATTTTGGATCTTCTTCACAGTGCTGGGATTTAGGAAGCATTTGTGCATTCAGTTGTTCTAACTTTTATTTATCTGTATTGAATCTTAATTTTCAATTTTCCCAACTCCCAGCTACAAGGAGGAAGAGAGGGATTCCAAGTATTGAATGCTCAAATTCGATGCAAAAATTAGGTTTTTCAATTCTTCTACAGTGCTATGCAAAACCAATTTATTGCTATGATAAATTGTTCAAATTAGTTTACCAATAAGATCCATCATCCTCCTCTGTTATCCAAACAAAAATGTTCAGTGAAATTGTATAACCATAGCTGAAAGGAGAATGCAGAATTTGTCAAAACGCTAATCCTAATTTAACTGTTCAAAAAATATCCATAATTTCTTTAATCTGATAGCTGAAAAGATATTTTATTTATTTAGATCTCAAGCTTAGAACTAAGGGGGGAAAATTGAAACCACAAAATCTAACATTTTGATAGTTACAACTCACCATACATGTGGCTTGGATTTTGATTTGGTGACCCATATGTATAATATTACCATGAATTCGATTCACCCACTGCCCAAATTCACAAGCAATTACATATGATATCATAGTAATTGCTGCATTTGAACGTTTTGGATCTTCTTCACAGTGCTGGGATTTAGGAACCATTTGTGCATTCAATTGTTCTAATCTTTTATTTATCTGTATTGAATCTTAATTTTCAATTTTCCCAACTCCCAGCTACAAGGAGGAAGAGAGGGATTCCAAGTATTGAATGCTCAAATTTGATCCAAAAATTAGGTTTTCAATTCTTCTACAATGCTATGCAAAACCAATGTATTGCTATGATAAATTGTTCAAATTAGTTTACCAATAAGATCCATCATCCTCCCCTGTTATCCAAACAAAAATGTTCAGTGAAATTGTATAACCATAGCTGAAAGGAGAATGTAGAATTTGTCAAAAAGCTAATCATAATTTAACTGTTCAAAAAATATCCATAATTTCTTTAATCTGATAGCTGAAAAGAGATTTTATTTATTTAGATCTCAAGCTCAGAACTAAGGGGGGGAAATTGAAACCACAAAATATAACATTTTGATAGTTACAAATCACCATACATGTGGCTTGGATTTTGATTTGGTGACCCATATGTATAATATTACCATGAATTCGATTCACCCACTGCCCAAATTCACAAGAAATTACATATTATCTCACAGTAATTGTTGCATTTGAACATTTTGGATCTTCTTCACAGTGCTGGGATTTAGGAACCATTTGTGCATTCAGCTGTTCTAATATTTTATTTATTTGTATTGAATCTTAATTTTCAATTTTCCCAACTCCCAGCTACAAGGAGTAAGAGAGGGATTCC
>JAXQQM020077206.1:0-14509 GCA_034641835.2 Pinus albicaulis
AGGATATGGAGAAAATCCTCCAAAAGGTAATGGGAATGGTGAAAAACAACCTTTGACACCACGATTATCTTCACCTCCATCCTCACCACCATATTCACCATCATCTTCTTCCACAACAAGCGCTTCACAAACACCTCCACATTCTTCAAAAGATCATAGTAAAAATCCATTTCGAAAGCTTGACATAAAGTTTGATTTGACTATGTATGATGGAGAGGTAAACTATGAAAGAATATATAATTCGGTATGTCATCTTGAAGTGTATTACAGGATACAAATGTTCAAGGATGATGACACCATGAATCAGCTTGCTTCACTAAGATTGGGAAGTGCAACTCTTATTTGGTTGGAAGCAAAAACTCAAGATGACATGAAGAAATATGGTAAGGTATTAACCTCTTAGAATTATTTTTTTGCTTCCTTGAGAAGACAATTTTATCCATTAGCATACATACAAAATGCTATAATGGATTGGCAAAAATTTAGGTAAGGTAAAGGACAAAGTTTGCAAAGATATAATCAAGAGTTTAGGAGAAGAGCACTAAGATTGGGTGTAGATTTGACATCTCAAGAAACTTTTTTGAAATAAATTGGAGGTTTGCATAGTTACCTAAGATATACTATTCTCATGTTTAATCCTTCACTTTTAGATGAATTTTTTGTACAGGCTACACATCTAGAGGCAAGAGGGAAACATGTTTCATATGATACAAGTGAGAATACCATTGAGTCTCAAGAGAAAGGAAATGGTAAGTTCAAGGGTAAAGGTAAGAAGAATGTTTCCATCAAGTTGGAGAAACATAAAGTCACATGAAAACATTGTTCCAAATATGGAAATAATGAAGATCATTTCTGGAAAATTCATCTAGAAATGTGACCCAAGAAATTGAAAAAGAAGGAGAAGGAGAAGACAATTGCAATAATACAACATGATTTAGGTTATAATTATGGAGACAAAAGAAATATCACAACGATGGGTTTGAAATGTAACGAGATTGCAAGTACTATTTCTTAATTTTTTCCTTATAGTACTTGAGATGATGAAACAAGAATTGAGCTTTTCCATGTTAGATTTATTTCAAAGCATACCAATATTGCCACCCTATTTGATAGTGGTTCAAAAGAAAATCTTATTTCAAAAGACCTAGTCAAGAAGTTAAATTTAGAGACCATTCTTCATCCAAGACCTTATCATTTTGGTTGGATATGTAAGAATGGAAATTTTCAGGTGATGAGGAAGCACATACTTAGATTTGCAATCACTGCAAACTTTCTTGATGATGTTGAACTTGATGTAGTTCTGCTTGATATTTCTGTTATTGTTTTGGGAAGCCCATATCTTTATGATAAGCAAGAAATATTTCATCACCATGAGAATAAACTTGTATCACTTTTTAAAGAATAGTATTGAGTACATTTTTAGAGAGAATAGTAAGAAGGTGAGTTTATCTCTTATGCATTCTTGAAAAATGAAGAAAATTGTCAATGCTAATCAAAATGTTTCTTTGTTAATATTCAATCATGAAGATGTTGTGAATGAGACCTTTCAAGGAGATGCATAAAATGAAAAATATGATTTCATTGAGGTTGTTAACTATTGTGATAAGATGTTTCAAGAGCCTAAAATTTTTCCTCCTAAAATAAGAAAGATGAGGTAAATTTGGAGCAGTATGCATCATTGTTGAGTAGTGATGTGAACAAGAGGCCAATGCAAGAGAGTGCAAAGGTCAAAGAGAATGTTGTGAAATAGCTCCAAATATAAGAAAGAGATATCAACGCCTTAGAAATAAGCCACTTCGAGGGGGCAACCTCCAATACATTAAATGAATGAACAATTCTTGGATGATACAATTCACAAAACCTCCTTTCTATATATAGGAGTCCATGGGGCCATAATGTAATCCTAGTGGGCCACAATGTAATCCTAGCCGACCTAACAATAATAATTTAAGGGCACAATAATAACAATATGGGGGTTACAGGGGTACAATAATAACAATAAGGGGGGCTACATTAACATAATAAGGGGCTACACTATTAATATAGGGACTTAACATGCCCCTCTCCTTCAAACAAGTGTTGTCCTCAACGCTTGATTATTTCTTGATGCTTCTGTATAAAATTCTCATCCTCCCATGTGAAATATTTTACAGGAAAGTTATTCCACTTGCTGAGATACTCTGAAATTGATCGTACTTGTCTAGTTCTTGTTTCTATGACTGCTTCATAAATTCTTTCGATGTGATGTTGATCTTCCTGTTGTTTCATTAGATTCTGCACCAAAGTTGGGTTATCCTTTGAGAGTTGGAGAACTTGTTGTTGATGCTCGATGTGATATTCCACTAATTTATCAACCATATTTGCTATTATTTTATCCTTCAAACCATCCAACTTAGCCTCCATTTCTGCTTTTAAACCATCTATTTCATCTTCGGTTGCTCTTCGTAAGATCGAAATTTGTTGCACTTGGTACCGTAATTTTGATATCTCATATTGCAATTCTTCCTCCTCATGCGTCATAGTATAGCTTTCTGAGGGCTTAATGGGTATGGAATTATTTTTAGGGGCCATTTTAGAATCCAATACTGATATCTATCTCGGTAGGCGTTGGAATCAGCCTGCTTGATTTTCAAACAAGACTTATGCAATTTGAAAAAAAAATACACACTTTTTTCTTGATTTTGAGGAGCTTGATATTGGAACTGAATTATCTCGATGATTTCAGATCTTAAATATCTAAAATTTAGCCCTGAATTCACCCTCTGAATCTTCTTTTGAATGCCACACGTATGACCTAATTTGGATTCTTCAAGGCAAAGTTATGTCCAATCTCCCACAATAACCCAATTATGGAATGGTTCAATATAGAAAACTTGTACGACTTGCCACATGTCACTGTTTCCCCCTTTCCCTCTAAAATTGATAGACAATAAACTACAGTCTGTGTGCTTGTGGAAACTTTTTATAGAATTCCAATCCGATGCTCAAAGAGAGAGTTATGAAGGTTTTCCCACGATAACCTCTTTGAGATGAAATTAGCGAGTCTGAAAAAGACCTAACTTCCATAGATCATATCTCCAAAAATATTGCAAACAAAACTTTGAAATTTTGTGATGTTCCTCAAGTTTTCTCTTCGCTCTCTAAAATTTCAGCTTACGAAACTTGAGAACAAAATTTATAGCACGATACTAGTACAACATGCTTTAGGTTAAGTCGGGGCACACGAAAAGCCTAACTTCCATAGATCATATCTCCGAAAAATATTGCCAAAATGAACAACCGAGCTTTTTGAAATTTTGCGAAAGTGTTCCTCAAGATTTTGTACACTCTCTCAAAATCTCAGCTTTTGAACCTTCATAAAAAAAGTTATAGATAAAATTCCCGATGAACCTGTTTGGGTCAACGAAACCCTAGAATCAAACCTCGTGCAAATATTTGTAAAGAAGCTAGCTCCAAAATAGAAGAAAAGAGATATCCTTGCTTAGAAATAAGCCACTTTGAGGGGGGCAACCTCATTACATTACATGAATGAAAAATTCTTGGATGATACAAATTACAAAACCTCCTTTCTATATATAGGAGTCCATGGGGCCATAATGTAATCCTAGTGGGGCCACAATGTAATCCTAGCCGACCTAACAATAATAATTTAAGGGCACAATAATAACAATATGGGGGTTACGGGGTACAACAATAACAATAAGGGGGTTACACTAACATCAATAAGAGCCTATACTAGTAATGGGGACTTAGCAGAGAAAATGCCAAAATACATTTGACAAAGCCTTGGAGTACGTAGATTGTTATGAGACTTACCTACGTTCTTTGCTAGAATACGGGTAATGTAGAGGAACTATGTTCTAGAGCATGTAACTTAATGTTATGCTTGCCGGACTTCTAAATTTGCATTAAGCGCGAAATCCAAAGTGAAAAAGTTGCTTTTTGGTCAATTACGGAAGGTTCTAGATGAGATTTTTTGGGGATGAGTATGCTTTAGTAAGGTGCATGTATCCCACACCTTAAGGAACTAATCCCTTGATGTGAGGAGTCTATCCCTTTGAAGGAGGATTCTATCACTTTAAAGGTGGAATCCTAACCTTCTCATCTGCTCTATAAAAGGAGGCATTGGGTAGCCTAAAAGGGGTTAAGTGAAGATTTTGATATTAAGAAAACTAATGGAGGATTGAAGAATATTTTGATGGGTAGAATATTTGAGTTGAAGTGTTGTTGAGATTTAGACTTCCTTCTGCTGAGATTTTGAGAGGAAAGATCACATACCTCTTTATGCTTCTGGAGGAAGAGTGCAAGACTTATCAGAGTAGAGGAGACTCCTGCTTCGGACCCCGGGAAGGCCTTTCGAACATCAAGGCTAAGGTTGTAAGGTTCTTCTGTATATTTTAAGATTAATACAATCAAGTTCTATTTTTCTCAATAAATTGTCGTTCGATTGTTTATTTCAATAAGTTGTCGTTTGATCGTTTATTTCATAAATTCCTTGATCACTATGATAGGTATGTTTTATAATTATTTGTTATACAGGTGCTATTGATATTTTCTTGTTTGTGATTGCAGATCAACGAAAGATGATACTTTCTTGCGACAAAAGAGCTCTTGTTGCGACGAAGGATTATTGATACGACGGAAGCACTACGACCGCAAATAAGCATTAGGATCTAAGGTAGTATCGACACCTTCATAGCATTTATTTGTAAAACGAATATATTTAGAGAAAGACAAACTTAGTTGTTCGTTTGTTGCTAGATTGTCTTCTGACACTAGGGAGATCGGACTTGTCCGCAAGAACGATTTATCGGGCCAACAAATTGGCGAAGACTCCTTTGAAGTTAGTTCCTTAAGGTGTGGGATACATGCACCTTACTAAAGCGTACTCATCCCCAAAAAATCTCATCTAGAACCTTCCAGAATTGACCAAAAATCAACTTTTTCACTTTGATTTCGCGCTTTTTTCACTTTACAGGAAGTCCGCAGGCATAACACTGGAAAATTGCATTCTAGAACGTAGTTCCTCTTCACATTACCTACGTACCCTAGCTAAGAACGCAGGTAAGTCTCATATTAACTGCGTACCCAAGGCTTTTTTGAGTTTTAAGGGTTTTTCCTCAATTTTTAGGGCTTGGAATGAGGAACAAAGGTTGTAATACTTGCAGAGGAGGTAATTATGAGTGTCAATGAGCCCATACAGTTAGAAGAATGTCAAGGTGACAATTTTTAGTGTATGAGGGGCTATACCCCAACATAATAAGGGACTACACTATTAATATAGGGACTTAACTTGAAAAATGCCAAATAAATTTGAAAAAGAGGGAATTGGGTTCAAAATTCCATATTGTGGGTTTCACAAAGAGTTTCATTTGAAATGGGATGATGCATGGCAATGGTGATCACATTTGGTCAAGAGTCAAGCCAAGCACAAGGTGAAACATGTCAAGTATTGTTGTGTCGACAATATTCAAGGTGAGAAGAATTTGAATTTGTTTAAGCTTTATTGAATTGAAGACTAAGGAGGGAATGCATTTGATCCTTGAAGGATAGGTTGTTGTTCTATAAATTCTTAGAAATTAGAACAAGATGGTATCTACAATGTCAAGTCAAGGTCTTCAAAGTCAGGGAAAATGATCAGTTTTCATGAAAAGCTCAAAAATGTCGCATTCAAGCAATATCTAATGGATAGAGACTGGAAGGGTAAGGGATTTGAGACCTCATCTATTTGCTGACAGATAAGGAGATTTTGGAGGTCCAAAAGCTTCCGATGGGGAGGAATGATCCGGTGGATCAAATTTATGCTAAGAAATCAATGTTGTCAGAATGTTGTGGAACCTGAATGACCATGTAGATCTTTTCGTTTTGAATCTGGTGCAACTCGTTTCGTGAAAAACCAACTATGTATGCTCTTGCAATCATGATCTGTTCATTTGGGGGAACAACAATTTTTTTTAGCTTTTGGGTGCAGGGTTGCACAGTCAATACCCATACTACTGACTAGACCTTGACTGTACCTGTTGATTTGTCCTCTCCATCCTATCTATGTTTGCCATTTTTCATATGATTATTGGTTCATTTATCGTTTGATTTTATTGGTTGTTGGTTTTACAATGAGGGAGTGCCACATTGGCCAATCAGTGGTGGCCATGTGACCTCCACTCACTGGTCCAAATTTTTTGCATAGGGTCGAAAGCACCCCACTGGAGTCAAATACGGGACCTCCAAACAACAATACGAACACCCAACCATTATGACAAAACATGTTTCTTAACCATATGGTTCGTTGTAGCTATTTAAGGTTTACACAAAATGTATGTGGGGGTTTGCCCGGGGTTAACCCTCGATCCCATTCCGAAGACTAGGGTTAGGGGCTAACCCTGGCCCAAAAAATGTTTATGTCAAACCATATTAGAAACCATGCACTCATATCCAATGAAGTTTCATAATCCATACAACATAACCATTATACCAAATTTTGAACATGTATTAGTCTCGACAGTTATGTCTTGGGTCAAAGTAGTGTTCATATGTGCAGTGCATGGCTAGCTAGTTCATGCCATGGTTCATGGTGGCAGTTACAGATCTGGAGTAGCAGTATTAATGATGGTCAGGAAAATGGTTAGAGTGGTGTTCACATGCAAAGAAGGTTAACATTATATTCCACACCGTCAGTGCTCCACAACCTATCTTGACCAATGTTGAACTTTAGGTCAAGCACCAGAACCCAGGTGGATTGCCACCGATGGGAAACCTCTAAAGTCAACGACCGACATTGTGCCTCTTGTCGCATTTTATTTAAAATAGTGGGGCTCAACAGTGCGATTAAAGAGGCCACAATTTGAGTCGAAATTTTGCTAAAAATTCATCCTGTTAGCGATTTGTGGGGCAGATTTGTAGGACGGTTAGCAGAGAGGTCAAAATTGTTGGACAAATTGCATAAAAACATAGGAAACTCATAACTTCTTGATTTTTTGGCCTTTTTGGGAGCAGAAAAATGCTTGACATGGGTTTTTTACAGTTCTGAATCCATTCAAGCTATTAGTACAACCATTTGAGCATTGGAACTTGATGTAAACAACATTTTTGAGCATAATGAAAGGGGCCCAACCATTGGAAGCTAGACTAGGAGATGTAGCTCAAGAGGGCTGAACTACACCATTTATTGTTTTATGTTTGTTGTTATGTTGATATTTTCTTATGTTTACTGCAAATATTGAGTTTTAATTTCATGTTTATGTGTTTATGAATTTGAAAAAGAGTCTTAAAACCATAATTTTATCACTTGCAAAATTTACATAAACCTCAAGCAATTTCACATACAGATCACTGAACCACCAAGTCAGCCAACAACACCCTGCCAAAATATAGCTTCAATAGTATCCATGCCAATCTATTGTCTAATTGACCGAAACACTCATTGTCCCGAAAAGATAACTTTCCTATGCGGTTGGCGATCTCTTTAATCACAATTCTCTTCCACAGCTCCAAAGGTAAACCTGCTAACTTCACCCAAAAGATATTTCATCTAGGAGCATCCAACATAGAGTCAAAGCCCTCTTTCCACCGTTGAAGTAGTATAAATCCCCTCCCCTTCACCTAAGGCTCCTTCAAAATGTGTTTTTGCATCCTCCTAACTTAGGAAATGAAAACAAAACTAGTCATTGAACAATTGGCTGTCCTTAGGCAGATATTTCAATACTAGAAAGAAACAATCCTCCACCCATGAATTCACCTGCACTCCTATCCTACGAAGATGATGTCACCTTCCTAATAAAGGAAAATCCTTGATTCTCTCAACAGAAGGCCAAAAATCCTCCACATCCAACAGTAGAGGAATTTGGTCAAAAACTGCTTGCAGGACTTTTTTCCTGTTCTTCAAAGGGCATTATTAGATTTCTGTCTACCTAAACTATAAAACAAGCTCTACACCATGTACCGAAGGAAAAGGCAATTATTCGACAAGGTCATCTGCATCATTTTTCTCTCATATGGTAGCTTGTATGAGTGTGCCAAATGATGGAGGCTAGTTGTCCTCCATGGGGGCCAAGTGTCCCCCCAAATTCACTATTTTCAAAAGCCACCTAACCCAGGATGTGCCAGAAAATGGATGAAATGCCCTTATCGGCCACCTGAAATTGGACAAAAAATACTACTTAAGGTTAAGACTTGCCAAAGACCACTAGTGGCTTACATAAATCCACATCTCGGGTCACCTTAAAACCACGTTGCTAGAACATGCATCTATCATAAAATATTAGTGCGAGGAAAAACTTCATCACAACTGACAACAAGTTGCTTCAGAGAAAAAATAGGAGAGAAAAAATTTGTTCGTCTAAAAAGTGACCACAAAGTGTTACTCCATCACCTAGAAATAGAAAATGTGTACCAGCTTCACCATGTCCAATAAATGGCTTGTAAGATAGAATGTTATATTGCAAACAATAGAAACAAAAACGTACTAAGAGAAAAGCCTAACCTATGAACTTAAAATGTATTAGCTTGACCTTATACAGGTCACACACATCTCTTGTGGTAATGCTCAGCAAGAAGCACAACGATTATCCTCCATCAAACAACCTCTAAACTCATAACTAGGTGCTTTAGTTTACTTACTTTCTCTGCCCTTTTTTGTCTACCCAAAGTGCTTACCCCCGACTTTCTCTCATATTTTCTATATTTGCAGTCTCTCCAAATGCAAAAATAATATGATAACAAGTTCACAACAGACTTCATGACTTTTCTCTATGAGGACAGAGACACAAGGTTGCAAGGTGAGAGCTCCAATCCTCCAAAGCGAGATAAGTGGTGAGCTCTGGTATTGCACGAAGAATGTTGCAATTCCCAGGGGTTGCCATACTTTACTTTATCAACTCGGGGTTCATACAAAATTTGAGGTGACAGTGCTATATACACAATAGATGCATTTTGTTCATGTTATCCTCTTCTACTTCATGAAAGTAAATTGTTGGAAGGAAATGACAAAAAGGAAACTGAACTAAATTGCTGGAAAGGAATTCCAGGAATGAAACTAATTTAATTTGTAGAAAACAGATAGCATAAAGGAAATTAATTCTAAACCACACTTAACTTGGACATACAACTAAATGCACTATACCTATCCTATGATCTATCTACCATACTCCTATCCATGAAACTAAACTATCCATGCCTTAATTTTAATTAAAAGTAATTAATTTGCAGCTTAGAGGGAAGAAAAAAGGCTAAGAGGGCTAATGGGGGGTTTAATGCATGAAATGAGTTTTGAAAGTGGAAAGAGGGGGTTAAACCCTTAGAAACATTTATGATAGCGTGATAAGTGTATTTGGAGTAGACAAAGGGGGTTAAACCCTTACGAAAACTTATTATAACACAAGAAATGACTTCAGAGTGAGAAGAACGTAGAAATGCGATGGAGGAATGTGATGGACATCAGAAGTTGCGATGTGCGATGTGACAATCGCAACTTCAAAATTTCAAATGGATGGTAGTAAGGACTTAACATAATGAACTAAATGGTGCATGGTGGGAAGTGAAAAGAGTGACGTGGCAGGTCAGGAATCGTAATATCGCAAGTTTACAAGGATAACGGTAAGGATTAACGGGAATAAACTAAATGGTGCATAGTGCAAAGTGAGAAGAGTGACGTGGAGGGTCGCGAATTGCAATATCGCAAGTTTACAAGGATAGTGGTAAGGATTAGCGAGAATAAACTAAAATGTGCGAAATGTGATTTGCACTGTGGTAAAGGTTGCAGGAAATGATTTGCGATGTGATAAGTTCTGCAGGATGCGATTTGTGATGTGTTAAGTTCTACGGGATGCGATTTGTGATGTGTTAAGTTTCGCAAAATGTGATGTGCAATGGGGATGACATGGCAATGGAAAAAGCTAAGAGTTGCGATTTTCAATTTGGAAATCGCAAAGAATGAGCAGTGAATGTTAACAATAGAAGGTAACTTGTGTGAAGTGGGATTTGCAATTTCGCAATATTGCAATCACAAGGAATGGGCAATAAATCTTAAGTTAATCATTAAATATTGTGATTGCGAAGTGCAACGTACGATGGCAGGAGTCTCGAGGAGCAAAGGCGGAAGTTGGGTTTTTGGTGGTTCTATATGTTTTTTCACTTGTTTTTCATAAAAAGGGTAAGGTAGCGGTGAACGGAGAAAAACACAGAAGTAAGGTTGAAGAGCTTAAGGGTGTTTGAAAGAAGGTAACTGCAGCACTAAGGTGACAAGTAAAGTAGAGAAATATAAGTGTAAGAGCAGTGCTCAGAAGAAGCACACCTATGAATTCATGTATGGGAAACATACCAAAATGTAGGATGATATAGTTAAAGAAAGGCTTGGACATGGTAATACAAATTCTTACCCGAACTCGAAGAGAAAGCAATTTTAACCTATGGGAAGGTCTGCCCCTATTTGAACTCTATTGGCAGAGATGAGAGGGGGGAGACTTGACCACAGTTTTGGAGTTTTTCCTCTATTTCACTATGCATAAGCAATTAAAACTATGGTTGTAAAAAAAAAAAATAGAAATGAAACTTATCAGAAGAAGATCTAACTTAAATGACACAGGCAAAACTAGCTAAATGATAGAAAGGAAAAGATAATAACAACAGAGAAGATGGGGCACATGGATTGGGCTCTAACCCATGAGCCTGGCCCTAGGAACTTAAATCAATCAAATGAAATTAGTCTGCTCATTTAATAAAAGAATAATTTCATACATCTTTGAAAGTTTCTATCCCTGAATAAAACAAAAATATTTAATAATTCACAACAATAATTCTGAATGGAAGCGAGACTAGGATATACTAACTCTTCCTATCTCTAGCTCGGCTCTATTTATTCTACAGAGCAGCTACCAACAAATCCCTAGAAAATGGTGATTGAGTCCACTGGAGTCCAAGTGAACCAAGATTGAGTGCTCTCCTCTTCGAGTTGCTCGACTACCTCTGGAATTCGAATTGCTGGAGAGAATCCTTGCGGATCCTTTAACTGCTTGCGGAATTCGAATTGGTGGAGAGAATATTTGGGACCCTTCAGCTGCCTTTGAGGGTGGAAAATCCTCCTATAATTTCTCCTTGTTGTCTCCTTCAAGTCTTTGTGATAAAATATTTATAAAAATGCTTAATAAATCATGATTTTCTGCACTCAACCTTATATTAGGCACTGAAAGTATGTTAGCCTTAATCACCACCTATACTAGCATCATAAACCCAAATAATAATAAAAATGAAAGAAAATGAAATCTAAGAAGGCAAAAAGGTGATTGTTAACCTCTCCAAATATGTCTAATGATGGAGCTCATCATTACCTTCCTACTGAATGGTTTCTCAACCTCTCAGCAACTGATCCTCCCCCTCCATTTCCTTCAAAGATTTGACAACCCCCTTGATTTCCTAAGGAAGAAGTGGGAGTTTCCTCAAGGGGATAAAATCCATTATTCTTTTATGCATTCTCCCATTCTCTTTCTTGTGCATCTATGTCCTCTTCATCCGTCAGCCCCAACAACAAAGGTGGGATGAGCTTTATTCCTAACCATCAGATATTTTTGGCCTGCATGGCCCTCTTGTATAATGGTGCCCTTTCCAATGCACCCCTCAGTATTTTTGGAGTATGATACTCCATTTTCTTGAGGCTATGTGGGAGGTTGTTCCATCTCCTTTGGCTAGCCATAATGCACTCCTCTTCTATCTGCCTAGAAACATCATCAAAGTGGTATATCACTTGGTTTTGAGTCTGAAGATAGCTTTCAACCAGTGTAGGGTCCTTTTCAATATCTCGATGGTTAAGGATGACTCCTCTTGGGTTTAACACTTATGGTATGATATATAAGGGTTCTATATTTCTTCTTCCCATGACCTTCCATATCTTTTTGGCTCTATTTTCCTCATTCACCATCCAAGATGCTAGAGCCATTAACTGCATATCCCCCATTGTAGGATTGGGGTCCCAAATCTCCAAATTTGTCAGCACAAAGTTATGCATATAAAGCTCTGCCATCTTTGCCTGAACAAATATGTTGACTTCCTTATAGAACTTCATGAATTGCCTACAATCTTGAAAAGGGAGTGATCCATGGGAGGCTAGAGTGTTGATTTGAAATAGAAGCCATTGTTCTTTGAGGTACACAACATATGATTCAGAGGGGAATATGTACTGAAGGGATTCTATGCATAAGTACTCCATGGTGGCTACTTGCTCCTCTTTTTGCTGCAATTTCTCCTTTAGCGCTACATTCTCTGCCTATGCCTTCTGCAACTACTCCTTTAGAGATATTTCTTCGATTGTTTCCTCCTCGCTTGGTGATTCTTCAATGATGATCGATATTATGGGAGAATTTTCTGGGTCTCTCTGATTATTGTCAGCTTTAGAATACCTACAAGTCTGCGTTCTTATTTTTGCGCTCAGAGGAGCCATGGTGGCAGTTATCTTTTGTAGTGAGGGGATGTGACACTGGGTTGAGAGTTTGTGTCTCACCCAATTTCTACTATCTCTATGACTTCTATGGCCATATATTTTTTTTTGATTTGGCCCTTTATATCCCTCTCATCTTCTTCTGGTTCTTCTTGTTTCTGTTGGTTCTTCCTCCTCTTCTTCTGGTTCTTCTTGTTTCTTCTGGTTCTACCCCAGGTTTCTTCTTCCTCTTTTTTTTTCTTTCTAGTTCTTCTTCTTCTTCTTCTTCAAGCGTTGCTTGCTTCCGTCTGTCCTCTCCCTCTAAAAATTGTCAATTTACTAGTTTGGATGATACAACATCTCCTTTTATTAGATGACGCAATTGAATTTGGAGTGCCAATATAACTCCGCTCAGCTCCAGTTCTGTCGTAGAAAATTGGTTCCTCCTCCTTGTTAATTCAGGATGGACTACGCATTTTCCTCCTCTTGTTCTCCTCTACTCCACTGATTTAAATTTTTATTTTTCACTAGTATAGTCCTTTATTATGGTTAGTTTAACCCCCTTATTGTTATTATTGAACCCTTGTAACCCCCATTTTGTTATTATTGTGCCCTTAAATTATTATTGTTAGGTCGGCTAGGATTACATTGTGGCCCACTAGGATTACATTATGGCCCCATGGACTCCTATATATAGCAAGGAGGTTTTGTAAATTGTATCATCCAAGAATTGTTCATTTATGTAATGTATTGGAGGTTTCCCCCTCGAAGTGGCTCATTTCTAAGGCGTTGATATCTCTTTTCTTCTCTTTTTGGAGCTGGTTACACAACATTTGGTATCGGAGCTTTGGATTCTAGGGTTTCGCTGCTCCAAACAGGTCATCGTGGAATTTTCGCTATAACTTTTTTTCTACGAAGCTTCAGAAGCTGAAATTTTTAGGGTGCGAAGCTGAAATCTTGAGAAAGTTTTTCTAAAAATTTCAGAGCTTGGTTCGCAATATTTTCGGAGATATGATCTGTGGAAGTTAGGTTTTTTTTCAGGCTCCTAAACAGGTCATCGTGGAATTTTCGCTATAAAAAATTTTCTACGAAGGTTCAGAATCTGAAATTCATATGGTGCGAAGCTGAAATCCTGAAGAAAGTCGTCAAAAAATTTCAGAGCTTGGTTCGCAATATTTTTGGAGATATAATCTGTGGAAGGTAGTGCTTTTTCAGGCTCCTGAATTTCATCTGAAAGAGGTGATCGTGGGAAAAGTTCAATAACTCTCTCTCTGGGCATCGGATTGGAGTGCCGTAAAAATTGGTTGCAAGTACACGGACCACAGTTTCTTGGCTATCAATTTCAGAGACGAAGAACAAAACAGTGACACGTGGAAAGCCGTACAAGTTCGCTCTACTGAACCAGTCCAAAGTTGGGTCATTGTGGGAGATTGGAAATAACTTTGTCTTGAAGAATCCAAATCATATCATATCTGTGGCATTTGAAAGACAGTTCAGAAGGCTACTACAGCAGTGAATTTAAGATATTGAAGATTCTCAATTACAGATATAATTCAATTTCAATACAGAGCTCCTAAAAAGCAAGTAAAAGGTGTGTATTTTTTTTTCCAATTGCATAAGTCTTGTTTGAAGAATCAAGTTGAATTGATTCCAAGGGAATATTGTAGAATAGATATCAGTATTGGATTCTAAAATGGCCCCTAAAAATAATTCAACTCCAATTAAGCCTTTAGAAGGCTCTACTGTGACTCATGAAGACGAAGAATGGCAACATGACATATCAAAATTACAAGAGCAAGTGCAACAAATTTCGCTCTCGCAAAGAACAACAAAAAATGAAATGGAAGTTTTGAAGAAAGGCATGGAAACTAAGATGGATGGTTTGAAGAAAGGCGTGGAAGCTAAGATGAATGGTTTGAAAGCTAAGATGGATGGCATGGAAGTGGGCATGGAAGCTAAGATTGATGACATAGAAGCTAAGATCGATGAAAACATGAAAGACAACATGGAAAACATGAAGAATGATCTAAAAGAATACATGGAAGGCTTGATGACAAGCTTAAAACAAGAAACGATTCCTAATGGCAGAAATATAGTAGAAGAACC